>CM065429.1:41995000-42455000 GCA_033030585.1 Hippophae rhamnoides | reverse complement strand
CCAAAACAATTGTCGACACCATTTGCTTGAAGTTGCGACACAATGATCAATTAAAATGCTGTAGGAAAAATTTTTGGGTGGGGGAGTGGTTTGTCCGGTGCAAACTGCAAAGCTTGTAAAACTAAATTTGATGTATATTGGATAATCTAGCTTCTTAGAAGTGTCACTAAATCTTTCATGTGCAGTTGAATTGCAAACAAAACATTTCAGTAACAAAGAAGATATATGCTGAAATGGCCAGCTTAAGAAGTAACAAATAAGATAGAGCATAAAATCTTGGTGGCCTTGTTGGTTTCCAAACTTTAGATTCATTGATTTCTAAGCGTTTCAAGTCGCTTCCCGAGTTCATCAATGTTAGAGCTGCAAGAAGGTGAAAGTACCATTATCAAAAGTTCAGCAAAAAGTGATTGAGCAGAAACATGTGTCACAAAGTTTGCTTTTCTGAAGGAACTATCGTATTTCCCACTGGTATCCCCTCACATGCAATGGTGGAACCAAAAGTGGATAGATTTTGGTTTTATTCAGTTTCAGACAACAAATCTCAAAATTATGAGTTCCATAAAAAAGATGAGATAAATGATTATTAGCTGTAAAAAACCTTCTCAAGCCTAAAGATGGCATCTAGATAATATTGGTAAAAAGTAGCAAGCTATTTGTATATATGTTCATGAAATAAGCAAAAACATATTCAACTTTGACAGTAATTTTGTACAAAACTTAAGAACATAAAATTAGCCAGAAAGCTTGTAATGTTTTCTTTAGCTAAAAAAAAAAGTTGTCCATTTAACAAAGTTTGAAGACTTCCAACTTACTCCATCGAGACATTAGTTTAATGCTTCCATTATATATCCGGAGTGGCATAAATATCCAACTGTCAATAAGCCCCCGTATTATCAACAAAATATAAAGCAGAGAAGGAATGGTACCTGTTAACATTCTCTGTCCTCTTTGCACCTGCAGCAATTCTTCCTTTTGGAGCCGATGACAACTACATAAGGTTTGTATAACCGTAGTCAGCTTAAAGAACAATGAATCCAGTATGAAATAGCAATAAACTACAGAAAAGAATAAACATTAATAATAACCTGTGCAGCTACGTCGACACCAATTTCATCCAGCACCTGCAAAAACAAAATATTAATAAGAAATAGTTGCTATCAACACCATGTTCAAAAATTAAACAATCTGACACATCCATGAAAGTTATGTATTTTACTCATTCCAAACTAATCTTTTATAAACTCTTTTGGAGCACTGGAAGCCATACTTCATTTCTGAAGCCTGTTACCAGATATTGAAATTGTCCACATTCAAGAGCTTAACTACTTACTAAAACCTAGGTTATTGTGACTAAATTTATCGCATCAATATGCAATTACCATGAAATTACAGTTAATTAGTTGTTAAAACTTAGAAATATCCATGGGACATCCTTCAGGATCATAGATATAAGTTCCCCATACCCTGGATATCTATCCATCACAAAACAGTATAAATAGAAGCAACAAAAATAGCCTACCTGGTTTGTCAGGTCATCTGTCTCCTCTTCTGCCTCGTCGTTATCCAAGGCATCATCTATAGCTTCAGACATCATTTCAGTCTGCATGCATGGACCTCAAACCATTATGCTTCCCCCCAAAAAGAAAAACCTACAATAAAAAACCTCACTAAATAAAATGTAGTCCATACAGTCATGTCCATTTGTGCAGTCTGCTTCTGAAACTCTCGTAAGAGTTTTGCTTGCTTTGCAGGGGCCATTTGCTGCCAAGGAAACAAGTCAAACATCAAAAAGATTTTCAATTAGCAAGTCCAGGAAAAAAATAATGATATATTTTATATATATCTAAACATTGATGTATAATTCGAAACATAAGCCTTTAAATTATACTCACATAAAATCAGATAAACTAGTAATTTATTTTCTTTATCTGCAAAAGCATACAAATTTCCACTCCAAACCTTATTCATAGCTGTCATTGCTTTAGTGGCTCCTTTTATGCCCCCAGCAACTGAAGACTGTGCATACATTGCCTGCAGCAAAGGAAAAAAATATTGCTAAGAGAAAATTTTGCATTTTAAAAGATAAAAGTTAAAAAAAAAAAAGAAACTCAAAGGGGGAAGAGAGAGAGAAAGATTTGACAATCCACCTGAGTATGAGTTGCTATGCCTCTTATTTGAGCTCGACTTCCTTGCAAGTTAACTATCTGTTGTCTTAGCCTAACTAGTTGACGAGCTAGAATTTTAGTTGGTTGCTGCAAAGTGCAGTCAATACAAGTCAGAAAGATTTAAGGATAACGCTTGAGATTCCAGTAAATAAAACGAGATAATACCTCATTCCCAGTTTTAGCAGTTCTTTTTATCTCAGCAACAAGCTTCTTTTCCTGAGAAAATAATTCATTGTATTAAATAAAACACCAAAAAGGCTTTGAGAAAGGAAAAAATCATTTGGAAGCTGTTTACTTACTTCTAATTGCAATGCTGCGATCTCCTTCTCTATACCTGAAGCAAAAAGTGGAATAATACAGCAAAGATGTAAATGTGAGCGCCTGAATATTGTCACAACCTCTTAATAACATAGCAAATCTGGTTTTGATAACTGGGATAATAATTCGAACTCATCTCACTTTCTATTAACATACAATTCATTCTTTGGAAAAAAAGAAAAAAGAAAACTAGAGATGCAAATCAAGGACATGGCAATTGCTGTTAAGAAACGTGCAACACATTCTTAGTACTAGGGTGCATTAATATTTTGATATTTTGCTCAGTTTAATCACAAGTAGGGTAAGTGTTTTCCATAGAAACAAGTGTGAACTCTTTCACACTTTTATTGCTTTGCGGTTTTGACCAATTGCTACTAGAAGAGGGGAGGGGGCTTATATTTAAAACTCTTTCCCAACCTATTGACTCTCATACTTTTTTTGTGCTAACCATTCACGGACTGATCCAATAATTGCCTAAGCTGGAAAAAATTTCTGATCATGATCCTAAGTGAGTAATAATAACAAAGAAAGCTACCTATAACGGCTTTCAACGCAAATTTATATAGTTAAATCAATGCAATAGCTCAAATTCAAGTAAACTTGGCGATCATAGTGCTGTTGATGATGATGATGAACAATACTACTTTTGTTGGAGTGGCAGAGCAATATGCAAATAATTACAAGCAATACCTCTTGTGGCATTCGTCATCTCTCTCTTGCTCTCCCGAAGAACCTCTGAATCAAAATAGATTAAGCCCAAAATTAGAAACTTCAAAAATTAAAAGAAAATTTGATCCATTACAGGAGAACGAAAAGTTCTTTTTAAAAAAAAAATCTTAAAGGATAAAGAAAAGTTAGTTTCGAATAAAAGCTGATCTACTGATCAAATAAACAATGACAGAATAAAAAGTAGGGCACGAACCTTTGACTTTGGGTTTCTTAGAGAAGATGTTCATGGTGTCTGAACTCTGATGAATTGGTCTCGAGCAAAGCAGTGCAGTGTTTCTTCGAGAGGTTTGAGATAGAGAGCAAAGAGAGAAACAATAACAGAGACAGAGACAGAGACAGAGAGACGTTGGAGCTGGGACGAAATCACGAAATAATGAGGATATACTGTTGTTTTTTTATACTTTCTCGTTTGTATTTATATTTAGTAAATATACAAAAGTTATGGACTGGTAGTGCAAATATACAAAACACTTTTTTGTCTTTCCATAATCTCCTGTGAGGATATAATAAATTAATAATTAAAAGGAGAAAGGATAGCCAAAAAAAAAAAAAAAGAAAAAGAAAAAAGATAGCAAAAGTATATCAATAATATACAAGTCATTTAAGTATTACGTGCTTTGGTGTTAGACAGATTCTTAAGGTAACTTAATTGCTATCAAATATAGAATTAATAAATTAAATCTTAATTTGTTTTCCCTCGGATGTTTGGGTCTATTTTTACTATCAATTGGTATAAGATTTATGGTGTTGGGAGATCATTTTTCTTGTTATATAGTTTGTAATGATATTATTAATATTAATGAAGTTTTTTTGGAAAGGAAAACAAATTATGTATCATGTATTTATTAGTTAGGCAAATTGTATTTTGGTTAATTTTAAAATGGGTTATTTATTTATTTTTAAACGCTTAAAAATTCAATGGAACGCGGTTTATCACTGGAATTTATTTAAGAATTAAAGGTGCAATAATATCAAAAATATCTTCAACTTTTGAGGTATTTTTAGAAATATCTTAATAGTTTTAAAAAATTTAAAAATATCTATCAAACATAACAAAAGTTGAATTTATTGGAAATAATCCATGATAATTTAGAATATCAAAAACTAAAATTTACGATATACTTTAAGTTTGCTATTAATATCTATGATAAAAACTTAAACCAAGTATTAAGTCTAGTTTATAAATTTGAAAGAAAAGATTTAATGAAAAAAAGAAATCATTTATTTTTAATACACTACCTAGTGGGGTATTCATTAACAAATAGTTATAATAGTTTTATATATGGATAAAATAAATTTATAAAAATAGATAAAATCTTTCAAGAATTTAGACAAATAATAAAACAAAAAAATACTAATAGACTTTAAAATATAGGAGAAATGTCACTTAGATATAAAAAAACATCTAATATTAGGAAGAAAAAATAATGTGATTTAAAACAATAATATACTAATGCTTATTTTTATTGATCATGAAGGATAAACCTTTAACAAAGAAGAAGTTAAAAAAACTAAAATATGAAGTTTAAGTAATGAAAGCACTAATTCTTGATGTCATATTAGGGAAACAATAACGTTTAAAGATAAATAAAAAAATATACAATTAGAAATAGATGAAAGCTTAGTAGGCATAGCAAAAAATCAAACAACATTAATAAAATCTTTGAGACTTTTATTAGAAGAAACAGATTTAGTTTAAGAATCAAATACGAAATACTTACAAGGTATAATCGAACCACAAAAAGAATTATTAAAAGAAATAAAGGAATGTGGTTATAATAAACTACAACAAGATATATGATGAGTGCTCAAAAAGTACTAAAATTACCATAATATTATCCACATTAATTGATTAAAAATATATATATTTATATAATTTTATTATATATTTATATAAATCTATCTTTTCGGAATCATGGGTATTTTTATTATTTTTCAAGTATTTTCGCTTAAAAAAGTAATTTAAAGAATCAAAGAAAAATAATGTACGCAATACATCACAAATATATTCATAAAGTAATTGAGAAAAAGTCAAAAAAAGATGGAAAACTTGGACAAAATGGGTCAAAAATATCAAAACGGGAAATCGCGCATGCAGCCGCGTCAGCACAACGCCTGCTCTCCATTCTGCGAGCCCCACGCCAGCATTACGTCAACAATGATGTCATCATTCACTAATCCGCGTTTCCACCATTTTTTCCCCACTTTTTCTTCCTTTCCTCACCTATAAATACCCACATTCTCTTCACTTCAAATCACACCTAAAAACACATCTTATGTTCTCTTTCTTTCTCTCAATTTCTTAGTTTTTAGCTTTTCTTAGTTAGTTTCTCTTAGTTTTAGAGTTCTTCTCTTTTTGAGAAGAACTAATTATGTTTTTGTAATTTATTTTCTTTTTGATTCAATAAATGGTAGTGCAAATTCCGTTTGGACGTTTTCCAGCAAAAGAGTTAGCATCAAAGTACTGTAAGAATTTTATTTTCTTTGTAGTTATTTTTTTATGTTTTATTCTTATATGTTATATTTAATTTGTCTATAATTAAATTTAATTTTGTTGGCTGTTTGAAAACATGATATAATAATAACGTTGTTATACTTGCGAAATATTAAATAGGTAAAAATCTATAAAATGAATTGATTTTATTTTTATTCAAGATTTTATATTAAGAATGTTAGAGAGAAATATATTATTTTTCATTACAAACTTAAATATGAAAATTAGATTTTAAGGTTTAGTTATTCGGTCTGATTTAGAGTAGTGCTCTTTTATTTATTGGTACAATCGCCCGGTAGTTAGAGTGAAGCGCTATTTCAAAAGTTTTTATAAGAATTATTATATGAAAATGTATTGACAACATGTTTTGAGTAGTAGTTTTAAAACTTGAAAGTTAGTACTCAGATAATTAAATTCTTAGGTTTAATTTGGACACCTTGAATCAAGTTTAAACTGTCTAACCCCACCAAAGATGAAATTTAAATGGTTCATTTTCAATCTCTTAGAAAAAGGAATTAATTTAATTAACCAAATTAGTTATCAAACCCACCCATAGGTGTTAATTGATTTGTTTAGTTAACAAAGAATATCTAACCCCCCCAAAAGTGGTATTCATATAAAAAAGAGAGAATTAATAAATATCAATTTATATATTTAATAACCTAAATAATATGAGCAAGCATAATTACTTAGTTATTATATCCATAAATACTCCAATATTATCAATGATAAAATTTGCATCAATATTTATTGAATGTGTATCTATGTTTATTTTTATGTTATTAGATTAGAAACACAAAACCCAAAATATCGTGAGAGAATGTTTAGGATTTAATTTTGTTTTTAAAAGTTTGAATAATAAATTAAAAACCACATATATTCCTTCCTTAGATCAACCTTGGGAGTATACTTATCATTTTCTATGAAATGATTCGTGCACTTACGAGAGTTTTATAAATATAAAACCAAAGTATTGGTAGGATTGGTGATGCCGATTTTGTTCATCAATATACATATGGAATTTACATAACTAAGAAAAAATGTACATAAAAACAATGATATTATAAGTCATAAATATGTCCTTTAGAAGGATTAAAAGTAGAACCATCTAGGAGATCAGATGCCTTGATTTTAGAAATGAGAGAAGAAAAAATAAATAAAAATATAACGAAAAAGATATAATTCCAATTTAGTGGAGTATAGAAAACAATTAGAAGAACAATTCATTAACCTTGAAAATAGGGATATAGAACAATTAGTTAGTTTGTTAACACTAACTAATGAATAATTAGAAGAAAATTATAATGAAAAACTTTGTACAAACAAAGAGAAAGATGATATAATAGTAATCAGTAAGATTGATACTAAACCAAAAATTATGACCCCAAAAGGTCATATGAAACCAATTTCATTACCAATTTCTCACCAAGAAGGAACATCTGACCCACATAGGGGAAGAAAGAAATAGGAAAAGGTTAGGAGATCCTGACACTTTCAATAGAAGAAGACAACTACCCAAAATGGAAAAAGGCTTGCATTGGGGAACTAAAGATAATATCCCACTAGAATTCAAGCTCCATGATAATTGTAAGTCTGATCTCTTATTTCTAGATTGTATAAGAGATAGGAAGAACACCTTAGATAAATGGGCTAGTGGTATGAGTGTACTCATACAAACCTCTCAAATTATACAAACAAACCCTTTAATCTGTAGGATATTAGTAGCTCATAAAATGATAAGAAATGTTAAAATTTGGTTTTCAAATTTAACATAAAAACAACATTTATTAATGCAATATAAGGCTCCAATAGGAAGAGAATATTTAGATATAGTAATTATTTGGAGAGAATTCTTTATGTTAGGGATTTTAGTGATTTTAGAGAGAAGTATAGAAATTTGATATCTGAAATGGATCTAGTATTCTCCTCATTAAAGAGGTATATATATAACATCTTAGGCACGTAAGTTGGTTAGGGATTCAACGACCTGAATACATGATAATTACATATGATCTAATTTACAATAAGTAGGTCTTCATAGGTGTTTACATAGATAAGTCGTTGTATTCAGATCGCTCAAGACTTCTAAGTGGATTGCCCAGGTCGCCAGTACGGGGTGGGGATTGAAGTCACACCAGGATGTTACACTACCATTAGGTCTTGATCTCTATTACCTCGCAAAGAAACAACAAGGCATCCTAAATAGCTATGCTATATGCTTTATCAAGCTTATCAAGTCTTAATCATCGCTAAGCCATCATCTTTATCACCTCATTGTAGAGTAGTGAGGTACCAACATTAGTGAGGTCATATACCTATTACATATTTAATACCAAACATTAACTCCCATATTCTCTTGATTTTGAGAAGTCAAGGGAATAATACTTGATTGTCAATTTTAATATAATTATATCATATTAAATGATTCAACATATTTAAACGGATTATAACCTCCTAGACAATACAATTCTCTTAGTTGCAAGGTTATTAATTATAAATAATATTCCCTTAATTAATTTTATTTACTAGTTAGACCTTTCAAATTCTCGATCCCTTTTATAAATAGTAGAGAAATTCACTTTTATCCTACCTGTTTTAACTCAGTAAAAATTTATTTTCAAAGAGTTTCAGCCCGTTAAATATTTTGATAATATCCTATTTTCGATTAGGTCGTTAGAAAAACATTTGGTTGGAATTTCAACTCTTTCATCTAATAACGTCAATTGGAAGTCAGGCCGTTATTATATTCTTAACTCACGATTCAAATGACCTTCACATTATTTAGGTACTTTCTTGATCTTTTATCTTATTTTCTATGTCTTCTTGTTAAGGATATGTCTTTGAAAGAAGACCCATCCAAATAAATATCCCATGAATTAGGTTGTTACAAACCAAACGACCTAAAATAGAAAGGAGTAGTAATAATAGGCCTATTCCAAGAAGGATCATCAAGGAGAGTATTCTTGCTCTCCCCACCTCTTAGGGATCTAGGGCAATCTCTACCTCATTTTCACGGGGTCAAGTGCCTGTTATTAGGATCCCTGTGTCGACGACTACCAAAGTAACTCACCCTAAAAAGAAATGGGAAAGTAGAGGTGAACTTACCCATAGAACCAAGGATAAATACCATATCAAAAAGATTCCTAGTGTTCTGGCAACAAGTGACATAGAAAAGATTAGGCAAAAATATGACATTCCTGCTCGTGTAGGTATAATGCATATTCCTCCCCATTTGTGTGATGTTAATGATCCCCCACTAGGATGGTAGGTATTCATTTAATGGCCTTTAAGATAGGACTTTGTTGCCTTTTTCTTAGACTAGTAGCTTGTGCTTTGAACACATTCGATATAAATTTTGCCCAAGTAAATCCAAATGGGTGGTGAACCCTTATATACCTCTCCATGGTTGCTAGTGAACACAAGATAGATCTTACAAGTGATGAGTTGAAGAGCTTGTACTGTTTGAAGAAAAATGGCCTGGATAAGGGAAGGGCATACATATCTTGTGTCATTGGCCACAAACTTCATCTTAAACTCCTCAATAGTAGTTTTGGCTGGAAGGACAAATACTTCTATATCATTGGGGATATTTGGGGTAACGAGGTGGATTTTCCTGTTCGTTATACTTGGAGTCATCACTCTAATACCTTATAGCCTCGTGCTAGCAAACTAATAAGCAAAATAGATCTGAGTGATAAGGAGAAGATTAGGAGAATCGAGCTACATAATACTTCTTGTGAAAGTATCAAAATATTCTGAATATAACTCATTTGAAAAAATCCAAGATGTGGAAGGAATACTCAAATGAATATCAAGGTCGTCTTTTATTTACGAGGTAATTTTTCAATTCGTGATTTATATCAAGTTACTAATTTAATTTTCCTTGCACAGGTATGGATTATTCACATATCGACGTGGAGGATTTGATCGACACTTTTGGTGTCCAAGATTGGGCTCCTACATATCCTTGCCTAGAACCTATGTCCCTTTCACTAACTTAAGACGACACTCCTCTTATAGAACAAGTAGATGTTGTACCTATTATAGAGGTCATTACACCTCAAGTGATACCTAGTACTCCAGGTTTGTCTTCACCTCGTAGGCACGAAGTTACTAAAAAATTAAAGTTAGGGAGGAGTACACCCGAGGAATAAAAGCCATGGACATAGATGACTTTGAATTTGATGAAGTCATTTTGAAAGATGTCGTGGTGTTGGACACCCTTGTCACATACTTTAGTGATGGGATGTTTGGGCGAACAAATCTAAAAAGGGATTTGTTCCAATATTTTGGTACCGACAATGAGAGGTCGCAAGTTAGAGCAGCCCGTAGGAGGGAAGTGGGCTTAAATATGGAGTTCATAGCTGATCACATGTTCAAGGTAAATTTCTACAACATTGCTACTCATAATTAAAAATAAAATTACTAACTTATGTATTGTTGTAGGCGATGTGCTTGGCTAGGGAAGACGAACTATCCCTTAGAGGCTATAAGAGTGAGATGCAGGCCAGTCGCTTACAAATTGCTAAATATGAAAAGGTTGCCAAAAACAAAGATGCCCTAATGGAAGAAAATGAGGCCAAAATATTAAAGCTTGAAGGTGACCTGATCAACAAGTTCCAGAAGCTATAAAAAAGGGACACTTATTGTTTCGAAAAGGAACAACAAGCCAAACACTTTGAAAAGCTCGCTAAAGAAGCCGAAGATAGAGTTCACACTTTACAAGGTCAATTATGTGCTATGTTAGACCAGGTGAACTCACTTTCTACTTTGGTAGACACCTTGAAAGTGGTGCACCAAAACTTATCGAAATGGTGTAAGTTTTGTAGTGAGCAGTCTTGAAACTCAAATTGAAAAGTTGGACATAACATTGCCTTATGTGAGTTTTTCAAAGTAGCCAGTCCAAGGCACCCTCAACCGATATTCCCTAACCTTCACCCCATAATAATGAGGTAGCTCATAGTAATTAGCTTGACGATGTGGTGGAAGAAGACACCCCATAGGAGAGGCTTTATTATGATATTTTGAATGGTTAAGATATAAATTTCATGCACCGAATATTTTGGAATTTTGAATTTTGACTTCACTATATGCAGTTTTACTTCTATTTATTCTCTCCCTCGTTTAGTTGAGAATAATGCCGTATGTGACCTAATAAAACCCATAAAATTGTCTTAGGTCGTTGATATATAAATATGGATTATAGTAAAGTGAATTTGGATGACTTATTAGAAATGTGATCATGTTTTTTTAGTACTCCCGAGGTGTCATTTCCAGCTGCAAAAGTACTCCTCGTTATGGGAGAACAACTTATTTCTTCCACCCATAGCGAGGAGGTGAACCAAACAACTTTACTTACTATGAAATTCATGCCTGATACAAGAAAAAAAGATATCTCCCCTCATTTAGAGAGGAAGTTAATCAGGCTTCCCCCAAGACCTAGATGGAAGGAAATAGTAAGAAATTCAAAATAATCCCTAGTCTAACTTGATTGATGACTAAGGGGTCTCTGACTAAATTGAGTCAGGTTGACATTAATATGTTGGGTATTAATGTAAATGCACTTATACAAATGAACAAATCATATTCTAAGAAATTACCCCTGGATGAGGTAATGTCTTTGTTGAGGGAAGATATTAGCCCTTTACAAAGTATATATCCCTTGAAGAAAGAGATGGGTGAAACTAGTGGTATCAATGACCTTTTCAAAGATGGGATGGTCAACACTACAGATGCTCAGGATGAATTGTATCACCATTTTGGGGTGCCTAATGATCATCCATCTATCTATGCAGTCCACAAGAGAGAGAAAGGAATGATTTGGCATATGATAGCTAGGTGCGTGCTCGACGTAAGTAACCTATTATTGTTAGCATAATAATTGTAAGTTCATGATGATTATGATTATTGTTGATATTTTTGGTATGAATTGAACATAAGCCATAGCCCTGGTGAGAGATTAAGAAACAAGGCTGAAACATGCCGAGAAACAATCGAATTTGTAGATCAAAAGTTATGTGTGCTGAAATATTGTCATAGAGTCATGGAACAAGTGCTAGCAAACATAAAAGAAGAATTAAAGCTTATGCATCTTGAATGGGGGAGATACCAGGATGAGTGAGATGGATTATGCAAATTGGTTGAGTATTGGAAATATAGGGCACTCGATAAAAGACACCCATAAAGTTCCTATTATAAAGGATTCAGAACCGCCTTTGGTTAGGAATGGACTCAGTGTTTGAAAAGGTCTATTGTTATGTCTGTAATAATGTTGGAGGGATTTGTTTGGTATTTTATTCATCTGATAATCTTTTGAACTCCCTTTATTTATCAATCATGGATTATTGGAATAATAAATTTTTACATGTCTTAAATGTGATGAGGATTTATGTTGGCATGTGCTCATAACTTCATTGTAAAATAATAAGAAACATAACCAATGTCTCAAGTGAGAGGATTAGTGCACTCCACTTCCAATCATGAGGCATGTGACAAATCCTGCATCTCAAGTGGGGGGGTCAGGGGAATCAACCTCCAATCATAAGGCATAGGATGAATCCTGCATCCCAAGAGAGAAGGACATTCGACTACCTCCAACTTGGTGGGTCATTGAATAAATTCCACAAGATAGGTGACATGCGAGGGTGAAAATCCACTCCCTTACATGTGCTCTTTCAAACATATTTTACATCTCAAGTGGAGGGGATTAGTGGAATCCACCACCAATCATGAGGCATATGATGAATCCTACATCCCAAGCGAGAAAGTTGTTAGACTAATTCCAACTTGAGGGGTCATTAAAAAAATTCTGCAACACAAGGTAAATACCAAAAGATATTGTATTTCTCAATATATCAAATATATAGGACTTTATACATAATATTTTTTGTGGTGTTCTCCATTTCAACTTAACGCCTCCTTTATACCATTGCATTCTATCAAGTAAGATCACCCTAGGGTAATATTGTATATCCAATATGGAATTTCCCATGTTGCGACAAACTTTCTGACACTAGTTTCAATTTTTTTGCCTAACAATCTTCGAAAAACCCATTCCCTTATACTAAAACTCCTATGTTTGACGAACTTGTTATATGTCCTTTAGAGTGCTCTCTTTTGTGACTCTAGTTATATCAAATCTTATTCCCATTTCTTTTTAGCTAGTAGAAGATCGTCACTTCTTAAGTGATCATTATCATCTTGTGTGATGTTGGATCTGAGGGTGGGTTCTTGTATCTCAAGAGGTATGAATACTTCGATGCCATAACTAAGGGAGAAAGGACTCTCCACTATTGATATTCTAGGGGTAGTCCTTGTAGTCCAAAGAAGATCGGGTAATTAATTCACCCATTTACCTTTGGCTTCCTCCAAATGTTTTTGTAATATGTTGATGATTGTCTTGTTAGAAGATTCAGCTTGGTCATTTGCTGTTGTGTGTTTTGAAACACACAGAATATCGTGCAAGTATACACGGTCACAAGTAATAATATGATAAGTAAAATATCATTCCCACAGAGATTTCTTACTAGTATTCGTTAATTATTAAAATTATTTCAACCTAATTTTATCCAAACAGTCGATAATTTGATGCAGTTTGACTAACTAACTTTTATCACAGATTGCAAGAAAATTCTAGGATTGCAGTTTCACCAAATTAATCCACTTGAATCATTATATTTTATCTTGATTTATGTTATCGTATTTTAAGTTGTTAACCAATAACTCCTAATTTATCCATATATCTCTTCCGACCTTCGTTCAGACACCTCTAGTTAAAATGATTCACTATATTCCTATGCGAATTAAATTGACAGATTTATTAAGTTACGAGTTCTCGAAACGAGTTACACATCAATAAAAGTATATTTCTATCTCTTATGTATATACGTTATTTCATCACGACACACAAAAATGCCTTTTTCAAGTTTATTTAAGTGTCACGTATCGGTTAATTAATCTTAGATAATTAAAAACATTAAACACGGATAAAATAAACAACTTAAAACGATTTCATAAATCATTCAAAAATAATTGATTCAGAAGCTTCGTAATTTACGCTACTTGCAATCCTAGAACAAATGTATTAGTTCGTAGCGGAATTTAAAATTACAACACAACAAAAATAAAACATCGCGAGAGAAACAAAAATTAAAAGAAAATAGATAAGGAAAAAAAACCCTTTCACGATTCCTCAATTAAAAAATAAATTTCTTCCCTTTTCTTCTTCCTTGTTGTCTTCTTTCTCTGTAATTTTCCTAAGAAAATACAACATAAAATGTTAAATCAATACTCTGCGTGTTTTTTGTAACACGCAAACAAAAAAGAAAAATTAAAATGTTACAAGGAAGAAAAACATGCAAGAACTGCGAGTTTTCTCCCAAAACTTAGAGAGAAAAAAGAAAGAAAGAAAGAACAAATGCTCGAACTAAAATTGAACTGAAAAAAAAGAATAAAAAAAATGCTCAACAACGCGTACCCCAAAAGCATATATCCCTTTTCAATTCTTTTATTTTATTTTTATTTTTTATATATTATTTTTTTTATCATCAATGGGGAACAAAATTGTATGGGGAGCAGCACGCGTGAACACACTCTGCATATTTTTGAATTTTTTTCTTTTTCCGCATGCCACGTGTCACCATGTGATTCGCTGAGAGAAATATAGTGACACGTGGCAGCTTTTCATTGGGTGGTAAGGCAGGCGCGTGAAGAGCGCGTCGCACGGGATTTCATCGGATTGGAAGTGGTTAGCAGTGGAAGTGGGAGCTATTCTAGTTTTTATTTCACGAAATACATGCCATGTGTCATCATTTTATACATTTGGAATATTTATGAGACAACGTGGTGGTCAATCGTCCGTTTGAAGCATTGAGTGTGCAGCGCTTGGATGGGCCCGCGTCTGCAGGATTTGTGAAGCGGCGGCTTCGGTCGCGGCGACGACAGTTACAGCTTCAATCACGGACCGTTCCCCGACTCATCCAGCCAGCGATCGATCGCCTCGAGGAATGTAGCGGTAAACATGTGGGTCCCGTACGCTAGTCGATCTGCGGTGGGCCCCGAATTGGCAACGCCGAGTTGTCGCGATAAATCACTGGAGCGAGCTTGCGCTTCGTGCGGAATGCACTTTCATTACATCCAGGTAACCCGTTAATTTGATGATCGAACGGTGAGTGATGGGCATCGTGATTGGTGAGAGTGTCATTCATTTCCTGCGTAGAAAATTCAATTTTCTTAATTCTATTTTGACCCACAAATATACTTCAAATTACATTTTCAACTTTATTTAATTGCAATATAGCCATTTTAGTAATTTAAATTAAATTTTAAACTTTTAATAACTGAAATTAAGCCCGATTTTAATTTAAATTATATTTTCAACTTTTATAAATTGCAATTAATCCCTCTTTTATTTGAAATTATATTTTTGGGTATAAATTTGGAATTAAGTCCGTTTTCGACATAATTTACTTAATTTTATTAAAAACAATAAACACTAATTTATTAAACTAAAATTAACTAAAAATACAGAGAACATGTCAATTATAATTAATAAAATAGGTACAAATAATTATATAAAATACAGTTATCATTTGCCTGTGGTCTATAAAGGGTGGAGTGAGATAAATTTATGCCTTTTTCATCACAAAAAGATATTAACCTTTGTCCCATGAACTATCTACCATTATCAGCGACTAATTCACAAGGTAACCTATATCTACGTATGATGTTGTGCCATATGAATCTCTCCACATCCATTTCTTGAATTCTCACAAAAGGTTCAGCCTCTATCCATTTAGAAAAATAATCAGTTGCCACTATAAGGAATTTGCTTTGGCCTGGGCGATGGGAAACAATCCAATAATATCTAATCCGCACTTCAGAAATGGTCATAGGCTAACAATGGACTTCAAGTAAATACCTGGTTGGTGTGGCACGTTGGCATGCCTTTATCACCTATAAGATAATTCTCTGTGAAAGACAGGCCAATAATAACCTTATCAGATAATTCTCTGTGAAAGAATCCTGCCTCCAGAATGAGTGCCGTATTAACCATCATATAATTCGCTCACTACTATCTGAGCTTCTATCATGGGTAAGCATTTCAACCATGGGCTACCATAGTTATTTCGATATAATACCCCTTGGATAACAACATAGTTTTTTGCTTTCATTGTGAGCTTGCGGGCTAAGTGCTTGTCTTCTGGGAGAGTACCGTTGATGAGGTATTCTAGATATGGACTCAACCAGGAAATGTGAGTTGTAGAAATGATGTCTGATTGAGTTTGGTCTTTCACTTCACTGGTGCCAATACTGGGATTACTTTTTTCAAATTTGTATTCACTGCATATGCCAATGTGGCCAAGGAATCAACATGGGAATTTCCTCCTCAAGGAATTTGCTTGATCTCAAAAGTTTCAAATGCTTCCTTTACTTTCTTCACCTCTTACATATAAAGTTTCATTCTTTCCTCTTTAGCTTCAAAATCATTGTTTACTTAATTTACCACTAGCCAAAAATCGCTATGGATCAACACCCTTTTAGCTCCAAGGGTTATTGATTGTTGCAAGGCTAAGAGTAACACTTCATATTTCACAACATGATTGGTTTCTTGGAAAGCGATACAAAAGGCATTGTTCTATTAAGCCTCTAGTTGGGGTGAATGTTGCAATTTGAACTCCCACTCCTTGCGAATTGCTTGCTCCGTCTACATATAACCTCTATAAATCCACCTCGAGGAGAGGTGTTACTCTCATGGAAGTTGGTTATACCCCTATAAGTATGGGTGTACACTCCTACATAGACTCTTGTGTCCCTTCAGTAATAAAATCTCCAATAACTTGTCCTTTGATAGACGAAAAAGGCTTATAATGTATCTCAAATTAGCTCAATTCAATGGTTATTTGAGAGAGGCAGTCAGACTGATCCGGTTTACCCAAAATTGTTTTTTAGGGGGTATGGGGTGAGGACCACTACTCTGTAGGCGCCAAAGTAATGCCCGAGTTAACGTGCCATCATCCTTATCATCAAAGCTGCCTTATCTAGATGAGGATATCATTGTTGTGTCCCTGTTAAGGAGTGACTTACATAATACACTGGGTGTTGGGTCCCTTCTCTGTTGACTATCAACACTACATTAACAGCTTTTTCCGTGAAGGAAATGTACATATATAAATCTTCACCCGTCATAGGATTAGCCAAGAGAGGTGCTTTCCCCAAATAATTTTTAATGAATTGAAAAGCTTATTTGAAGTTGCTATCCCAGATGTATTCCGTATTTTCCTTCAATAACTAAAAGAGTGGAAGACATTTTTCAGTGCACTTAGAAATGAAACGACTTAGAGTTGTGATACGTCCATTCAATTGTTATACCATCTTAAGGCAGCAAAGGGATTTCATATTGACCAAAGCTTAGATTTTATCATAATTGGCTTCTATACCTTTGGATGACACTAAGTATCCTAAGAACTTCCCTCAGGTAACTCCAAATATATATTTCTTTGGGTTGAGCCACATCTTGTAATTTCGGATTATGGCAAATAGCTCTTTAAGATCATAAACATGATCTTTGGCACATTTGGTTTTGACCATCATGTCATCAAAATATACCTCCATTTTTTGACCAATTTGGTATTGGAACATCATTCTTTGATAGGTAGCACCGGCATTTTTCAAGCCGAACGACATCATAGTGTAACAAAATGTTCCTTCTTCCATGACGAATGCTATTTTTTTTTCATCTTTAGGATGCATTTGGATTTGATGATAACCCGAATAAGCATCCATAAAGTTCATTGATTCGAAACTAGCAATTGCATTTACCAATTTATGAATATTGGGTAAAGGGAAGCAATCTTTTGGTGTCGCTCTATTTAAATCGGTGAAATCTATACACATTCTATGTTCACCTCCTGATTTTTTCACAATACCACATTTGATAACCATGTCTGGTACATGATCTCACAAACCCAACCTACGCTTTTCAATGAACTGATTTTCCTTTTGATGATCTCATTTTTGTCCCTAACGAATCTCCGCTTTCTTTATTGGACCGGCTTCTTGGTGTGGTCTAGGAATAATTCATGAGAAATGATACTCGGATCGATGCCGGGCATGTCTTCGGGTTTCCAAGGGAATAGATCAACATTAGTCCTAAAATAATCAATGAGTATGGCTTTCAATGGTGAAGGTTGTCTAGAATTGATATTCATAGATTGATCGTTCCCCACATCCCCTATATGAATCATGTCGTAATAATTGTGGCCTTCTTTCATAATATATTCCCCTATCCGCAGCGTTTTATCCTCATTAAAATAATTTTTGTTCTTTAATTTCTATTTTGATGATTGGGGTAATGCATTTTTTATAGCAACATTGTAATAGCTTTGTGCCCTGTCTTGCTATCCCTTAATTTCCTTTACCCCATCAACTGTAGGGTATTTGATAAGTTAATGATATGTTAAAGGTACTACTCTCATTTTGTGTATCCATGGATGACCCAAAATTGTGTTGTAAGATGTAGGGGTGTTCAAAACTACAAAATTTGTCAAAATTATACCTCCTTCCAATAAGACTGGTAAATATATGGTCCTCACATACATTCTTATACTACCATTAAATCCAACTAATGTCATTTGTTGTTGGGTAATCTCCTTAGGGTCTATGCTCATATCCAATAAAGTAGATAAGTACAATAGGTCTGATGAACTGCCGTTATGAACTAGTATTTCACATACTTCATAGTGGGTAATTTTTATATTGATAACCAAAGGGTCATCATGGGGAGGTAAGCGTTCTTGATCTTCAAAGGTGATAGGATAAACACGCTCCTTTGGTTTTAAACTGTAGACTAATCATCCCATATATCGAGCCTTTTGGGTATATCTTTTTCTAGAATTATTGGTATTGCTAGCCATCGTAGGTCCACCATGTATAGTATATATTATTCACATATCCCCTCACGGAGCAGGATAGGTCCTATTTACTTCCCTATTAGCTAGGCTAGTATGTGATCGCCATACAACAAGTGTATGCAATGAATACACAAATATACGTATCGCAACAAGTAATATAATAATAAAAAAGTTCATTTTTAAAGAGATTATTTTATTAGAAACTAATTTTTAAAACTAAAAAAATAAAAATCAAAGTTTTTGGTATTTTTATATTTTAAGGAAGCAAAATTAAAATAACTAAAAGTAAATAGAAATAATTAATTAAATCAAATTTGATAACTAAAAAGATATATGAGAAAATATCTAGGAATACTTAATCCTCCAATTTTCTAAACATGTGAATTGCTAAAATCCCCTCAATACAATATCAATTAATTAAATTATCAATTGAGTCTAACCTAGCATGTATTCTTCTCTCAGGTAAACTACACACCATATAGTAATTAATTTAATCACACACTCATGCCAATTAAATTTCATATTACTCATTAAGTTCATCAATTATGAATCACATACATAATAATCATACATCTCTGCCTAGAAACTATGCATGTTATTTAATCAAGACAAACAATTAAATAATTCTCTCAAATCTATTTAATTGCCTTTATAGATAAATTGTTAGCCAAACAATTAATAGCATGAAAATCAGATTAAATAATATAATTAAATTATAATTATAATTGGGGTAAAATATTAAATCATCACATGGTGAAAATTGGGTTCATAAGATCCCTAGATTAATAAATTAATTACACATAATTGTGTTCATAAAGCTCATATTTTTTTCATAAAGAAAGACATAGAAATTGATAAAGAAAAAAGTAGAAGGATAAATACAATCAATATTTTGAATTGTAGAATTTATCTCCTCTTTAATCTCCAATAAAATTGTGTCTTCTCATGAATTTTTCTATATTTTTCTCTCTTTTTAGCTCCAAACATTGACTGAAATGATGGTAATGGAGGCCACTTAGGGTTTATAGAGTGATTAAGGGCTTAAATAAAGCTCAATCGCAATCTTGATCATCAAATCAACTTCAGATCAAGGGCTACGATCAAAATAAATAAAACCAACAATTTCAGCCAATCAGAGCGCGACATGTGGCATCAGAAATTCATTGGGCAAATCAAGGAGTGACGCGTGGTAGGGGAGACCGTTCATAGTGAACTCTCGTTGAGTTGGTGACACATGGGGGGACATGATTCATGAAAACAGATGGCGTGGTGCACGGGTGGAATGCCCAGTGCAATGGCAAAGCAACACGTGGCATGTCATGTTGACCAATTTCCGAACTTGGATTGAACGTTGTGCTAACACGTGGCACATTTTTGTCCTCCTCACACGCGGCATAACTTGATTCGTTTTTCGTGCTTGCGTGGCATCAACGTGGCTTACTCAGTCAACTCATTTGCTTGTGTAGCATGCCACGTGACAACTTCTAATTAGTCCTACATTAAAAATTAGTAAAAGATCCATTAAAATCTCAAAAAAATTCAAAATTTATATTTTCACCCCTTTTCACTAAAAAGTTTATATTTTAATTTTTTTGGCCATAAAAATATTATTTATTAAATAAAAAAAATAAATAATAAGTAAAAAAGTATGCTAATGACTCTACTTTAATAGAGTCATCAATAGGCATCCTGACCCTTTGATTAGAGTTGTTGCCTCCATGATTTTCCTCTTGAGGATTTCCAGTTATGTCGACAATATCCTATAGATATCCTTTTGAAAGCAAATGTTCAATCTCCCACTTTAGGTGCCGATAATCTTAAGTCCAATGCCCCATGTCTTTATGGGATGTGCAATACTTGGTAGGGTTTCTGAGTGTGACCCTCATAATGGGAGGCCAATTGACATTGTTGAGGCATTCCATTTGAAAGGACATAAAGTCTTTAAGGGTGGTTGCGAATAGTTTGTAATACATTGCTGTTTACTTATCTTCTGAGAAACTCACGGCGGCCATAGCCATTTTTAACGGGAGAACAAGCTCTACGAAATCTTTGGTTCTCTTAGGTAAGACACTTAGGAGCATTGAATTTTGGGGGAGGCAACATTAACTCAATAACATCTAAAAAAGGTGACACTAATAATTGATTGCAAATAATTTCAATGTCACTCTAGGGATTTGATTTTTCTTGCCCTTTGAGTCAATTATTCACCCTTGTCCACATCTTTTCCTCCATCTTTCTTAATATTTTTCCAACACGTCACTCTAGTCATAAAGAAGAATTGGAGTAGATGCTGGTTGAATTGCATGCTCATAAGTTGGACGATTCACCTGGGAGGTTCCTGCACTTAAATGGGTATCGTAATCCATTTATGGATATTGTTTAACACTTATATGTTGATGGGGATTAGAGGTACATGATGCATGTTCCCTTTTAGTGGGTTGACTTAGCATCTGAGGACTAGGTGTGTAAAATGAACTCTCTATTTCTGAACACATGTCGTGTTCCAATTGGGATCTTAACTTATTATTCTCACTTTGACATTCTATAAAATCCTATTGAAACTCTTTTATTTATGTTTGAAGTCCTTTCATCATTGCATCTCTTTCAAGTGATGCATTTTATAAACTACGATTCGAGGAACTAGTGAAATACTGTGTTGTTTGTGTAGGTCTGTTCACATCATAAGGGGTCAAAACTCATTGGTTTTTGCTAGCTGAAGTAGCCTCTAGATAATGACTTGGCAATGATTTGATTGACAAAGGATATGCCCTATTGTTAAGATCAAATTCTTGAGCTAAGGAGACAAGGTTGTCTATTTGTTCACCGATTATAGATGGGCAATCCTTTAGCAATGGTAACTCCCCAAAACACAAATTAATTCTCTTAATTGTATGATCAGGTCTCAAATGCTATCTATGGACTATAAATATTTAAGTTCCCACAGATGATGATAATTGTTTGGAGAAAATTTTTTATGTTAGGGATTTTAGTGACTATAGAGAGAAGTATAGAAATTTGATATGTGAAATGAATATTGTATTCTCCTTATTAAAGAAGTATATATATATAACATCTTAGGCACGTAAGTTGGTTAGGGATTCAATGACCTAAATACATGATAATTACATATGATCTAATTTATAATAAGTATATCGCCATAGGAATTTACATAGATAGGTTGTAGTATTCGGACCACTCAAGACTCCTAAGTTGATTGCCCAGGTCACCAGTATGAGGTGGGGATATAAGTCACATTGGGTTGTTATACTACTATCAGGTCTTGATCTCTATGACCTTGCAAAGAAACAATGAGGCGTCCTAATTAGCTACGCTATATGCTTTATCGAGCTCATCAAGTCTTGATCATCGCTAAGCCATCATCTTTATCACCTCACTGTAAAGTAGCGAAGTATCAACATTGGTTAGGCTGTGTAGCTGTTACATATTTAATAGCAAGCAGTAATAAATGAAATATACAAGGAATATTTTGGAGAAGATAAAGGAAAAACTATATCTAAATCCAATGAAAATGAAATTAATGAAGCTAAATGGCATCTAATAAATATGAAAATCTGTAACATGTGTTACATAGATTCTTTTATTTATTAATATGAAATGTATTATCATAAATTACCACCCTTTGTGTAAAAAACTTATAAGGAAATATTTTTTCAAAAATTACCTGGAATATTACATAAAATTTTAACAAAAAGTTGGAATCAAAGAAATAGGGAAATCATACTTGACACCCTAGAAGGAAGAATAAGAAGCCTTAAAAGTTAGAAAATCATTAAATGACAAGAAATAAATAAATATAAGCAAATAAGAGAAAATGATAAAATCTATTATAATACAAGGATTTTAAGATAACAAAAAAATATAGATGTAACATAAAATCCTACAAACAGAATTTTAAAAAATATAAAATACAAGAAATTTAAAAGATATAAATTAAAAAAAAAAGATTTTCAAAAATATAAAAGATGATTTAATAGGAAAATATATTTTAGAAGAAAAAAGTATAAATCTCTTGAAATAAGAATTATTGTTCTTCAGGGAAAAACAAGTGCAGATGTTGGATATGAACTGAAAGAAGATATTATGCCAATGACCATAAGCTTCAACATAGGAAAGAATTTAAAAATAATTCACATAAAGTAGAAATCTTAGAAGAAACTAAGGAGAAACTAACTAACTCAGAATATGAACACTCAGAATATCGGTACTCTTTATTAGAAGATGAATGATTTGTATAATATTATAAAACTAAATAGTATCTACATAAAGGTAGGACTTAAATTTAAAGGCTATGTCACATATCACTTATATGCATATATAGATAGAGGAGCTAGTATGTGTGTAATAAGTAACCATGTGTTTCCAGAAGAACACTAGAAAGAGGCACCAAAAGATTTAATTGTAAAAGTTGCTAATACTATTTAGGGAAACAATCCCGCATAAATTAATTTATTAAAGATGAAAATGACCAATATAGAAACTTTAGCAACCCACAATGGTTCCTGTACAACTTGGCCAAAAGATCTACCTAAGAACACATAGAAGATATGAAGTTTTACATTATAGAAAAGGAATTACCTATAGGAAGTATATTCAACATTTTAAAAAGAAGCTGATCCAATATTTATTTACAAAAATTTACATGTAGGACTAATAGAAAATATATCCAGGAATTAGTATAAGTGAATTAAATTATTTCCCAAAAAATTTCAAAAGAGCTATCAAAAACTTCAGAAGAAGATTAGAGTAGGTGACAAGACTATTTATTTCAGATTTTTAGTTCACTAATGGACTGATATGATGAAGGAAGTATGAGTCCTTACCATTTCATCAAGATAGGGATTTCCAACATAAATAGAGAAGTTAATAAACCAAGGGTGCTTCCATAAAAGGAATTCAATAGAGAAGAACTATGTGTATTAAAAGAACAAATGTTAGGCTAAATTTACTATAAACTCAGGAAAATTGATAACTATATTAAGTTCAAATTAAATTACACAACCAGCAAAGTCATTATCATATCTCATAGTAACATGGCTCTTTTAGAGGAGGATGGTTAAAAAATTACCAAATATGAAACAAATTTGAACAACAATAACTTGGAAATTGGTCAAGAAATAAGGAAGGTATTCTTTTATATACCAGAAAAGCCATCAAAGATCGTAGATGCATTTTTTGCATCAAAGACCAAGAAAATTGTTATTTTCAACTAACGCATTCACCATGTCAACTCTAAAGCAATCATCAAATTCTCTTGGAAATTTCATAGCTTTAAAGACATTGAAAATTACCTCTTGGTCTTGAACTCTCATGTTGAACTCCCATTTTTGAACATCAATCAAAGTCCTTCCTGTTGCTAAAAATGGTCTCCCAAGAATAATAAGGATATCTTTGTCTTCCTCCATATCAAGAATTATGAAATCTGAAGTAAAGATAAACTTGTCTACCTTTACAAGCACATCCTCTATAATGCCTCTTAGGTGTTTTAAAGACCTATCTGCAAGTTGAAGAGTTACAGTGGTCGGTTGTGCTTCTCCTAATCCAAGTCTCTAATAGATGGAAAGTGGCATTAAATTAATGCTGGCACCCAGATCGCACAGAGCTCTGCTAAAGAATTTCTCACCAATAGTACAAGGAATGGTGAAACTTCCTGGATCTTTAAGCTTAGGTGGTAGCTTCTTTTGAAGGATGGCACTACACTCCTCTGTGAGAACAACTGTCTCAAAATCACCTAACCTTCTCTTTTTAGACAAGATATATTTCATAAATTTCACATAGCTAGGCATTTGCTCCAAGGCATCAGCAAAAGGAATGTTAATATTAAGTTTTTTAAATACATCAAGAAACTTGGAGAACTGCTTATCAAGATTTTGTTTATGGAAGCGCTGAGGAAATGTAATTGGTGGATTATAAGGCTTGAGACTATCTAAAAATGGTTTTATTACTTGATTGTCTGTTGTTTCATTCTCTTCGACCCTCTTTTTAGCTTTCTATTGTTTTTCTGGGTCAATAGCTTCGACAATAGGAGTTGGCGAAGAAATGGGCTTATGTATTTCTTCCAATTCTTTTCCACTTCTCAGTGTAACTACCTTACAATGCTCTTTTCAGTCCCTCTTTGGGTTGGTTTCAGTATCACTAGGTAAAGCTCCTTGAGGCTAATTGTTGACAATAGTAGCTAGTTGACCCAATTGAACTTCGAGATTTCTAATAGATACTGCCTGATTCTAGAGAATAGTCTCATTCTTAGCCATGTATTGAGCAAAAATATCTTCCAATGATGGGTTTTTCTCTTGTTGTGGGGCTTGGTTATGAAAACCTGGAGGATATTTAGGCTTCATAAAAGATGATTGGTCTTGATTATTACTCCAAGAAAATTAGGGTGATTCTTCCACCCTGGATTGTAAGTGTTAGCATAAGGGTTGTTTTGATTCCTATTGTAGTTGGAAAAAAAAATTGACAGATTTAGAGCTGTGAGGAAATCTCTCACTAGCATGGTTTCCATTGCAATTTTCACATGCAACAAAAGGACTCTGAATAGATTGGACACCCAGTGTATCCATCTTCTTCATCAAAGTGGATACTTGTGCAGTCAAAGCGGTCATAACATCAATCTCATGAATTCCAGCTGCTCTCTTAGGCATCATCCTCTCTGATGGCCACTCGTAGCTATTTGAAGCCATATCCTCTAATAAGTTGTAGGCTTTATCAATTTTTCCCATAAGAGCACCACCTGCTACAACATCAATCATGTTCCTAGTTTGACCCATCAAACTATTATAAAATGTTTGATCTTGAAGCCACTTTGGTAAACCATGGTGAGGACATCTTCGAAGTATCTCCTTGTACCTCTCCCAAGCTTCATATAATGATTCAGAGTCGAACTGTACAAAAGTGGTGATTTCATTCCTCATCCTTGCAGTCTTTGCTGGTGGAAAATATTTGGCTAATATTTTTGGGCCAAATCATCCTAAGTGGGGATATAACCATATGGAAGTGAATTCACCCAACCCTTTTCCCTATCCCTAAGTGAAAAAGGAAAAAGTCTCAACCAAATAGCATCATCGGTCACTCTATTATGCCTAAAGGTATCACAAATTTCTAAAAATTTTCTATATGAGAGTTTGGATCATCATGGGGTAAACCACTAAGCTGAACTGATGTTTGAATCATATGAATGATTGCAGGCTTAATTTCAAAATTATTGGCTTGAATTGATGGTCTTCTAATGCTCGAATGAATCCCGCCAACCATAGGCACTACATAATCTCTTAAAAATATTGGTTCTTCCACTTCAAGAATTTCCTCATCCATAATTAGATGTTTTGATGTTTCTTGTTTATTATTATTTTTTTTAATTTTAAAATAGTTCTCTCAATTTCTAGATCTAACGGAACTATGTCAAGATTTCTTATGCGTCGCATACAAATTACCACTTTATCCAAAAAATCTGAAAAATAAATCTAATAAAGTAAAAATGAAAATAAACACATACATAAACACATAAATCTAAGAAAATAACAATAAGAAATAATTTTTTTTGAACTAAAATCAGATTAATTTGTATTAATATCAACAAAAAATAGTAAAACAAATCCCCGACAACGGCGCCAAAAACTTGTTGTCTCTTTTGGAGAACATAAAATCGTACAAGTATACACGGTCACAAGTAATAATATGATAAGTAAAATATCGTTCCCGCGGAGATTTGTTACTAGTGTTCGTTAATTACTAAAATTATTTCAACCTGATTTTATCCAAACAGTCGATAATTTGATGCAGTTTGACTAACTAATTTTTATAACAGTTTGTAAGAAAATTCTAGGATTGCAGTTTCATCAAATTAATCCACTTGAATCATTTTATTTTCTCTTGATTTATGTTCTCGTATTTTAAGTTGTTAACCAAGAACTCCTAATTTATCCATATATCTCTTCCGAGCTCCATATAGACACATATCGCTAAAATAATTCACTATATTCCTATGAGAATTAAATTCAACCAGATTTATTAAGTTCTAAGTTCTCAAATAGTTACACATACAATAAAATTCCTATCACTTATATATATAAGTTATTATATCACGAGAAACACACAAAAATGCCTTTTCCAAGTTTATTTAAGTGTCAGAGATCAATTAATTAATCTTCCGATAATTAAAACCATTAAGCACAGATAAAATAAATAACTTAAACCGTTCCACAAATCATTCAAAAATAATTAATTCAAGTTTCATAATTTAAGCTACACTGCAACCCTAGAACAAATAAATTATTTCATAGCAGAAATTAAAATTACAATACAACAATAATCAGACATTTCATAGAAATAAAATTTAAAAGAAAAATATTAGGAGAAACTCTTTCACGATTCCTCAATGAAAAATAAATTTCTTCCCTTTTCTTCTTCTTCAGTCTTCTTTCTCTCTATTTCCTAAGAAAATAAAAACATAAAAATGTTAAAGAAAAGTTTATGCGTGATGTAGAGAACACGCAGAGAAGAAAATGAAAATTAAAGTGAATTGAAAAAATGAAAAACTCCAAAAAAACTCCCCTCCTATCTTTCCTCGGGTCTCCAAATATACCACCCCTAAACAATTATTTTATTTTTTTTTAATAAAAATACTAGTGGGGGACAAAATATATGGAGAATTATAAAAGCCAAACACACGTGGACTGGAAGAGTGCACCATTTCCTGTGTTTTGATTTCACAAAATGTATGCCACATATCAACATGTGATTGGCTGGAAGATTAAGGAAACACGTGGTAGCTTCGTATTCAGTGGAACACGAGGGCGTATGCTGCGTTAATGAATCGCGTCACACGAGATATAAGCATGCTGCTCGGTGCGAGACAACTTGACTCCACTTACGTACAAATCTGGACCATTCAAACTTGAACCAACAGTGAGCAATGAGATGCGCCTCGAGAGAATATTCTGTGTAATCGACATGAGGGTCCCACTCTACACACCGTGTAGCGTGCATCCAGGAAGACCAGGTCCAATCTTTATTGTCGTGTCTGGATTCCATGTGCCTGATCGTGACTATTGATTGGAAGATCGAACGATGGGTGTTGCACGTTGTTAATGGCACGAGTGGCCTCCTTCTCCTACGTAGAAAAATAAACTTTCCTTAATTGTATTTTGACCCTCAAATTAACTTCTAATCTTTTGATATTTACAATTTCACCCACTTTTAATTCAAATTATATTTGTAGCTTTTATTAATTACAATTAAGTCCTTTTTTATTCAAATTCATTAATTTTCTTAAAAATATATTTATTAAAAAACTAATAGTAAATATTAATTTAAGTAATTAAAAATTAACTAAAAATGTAAAGAACATAGCAATTATAATTAAAAAAATAGACGAAAATAACTGTATAAAATACAGTTATCAAAGACCAAGATGCATCATCATTGATGTCATCCAATGGATCATTAGTAGAAAATGACAAGGAAGAATAAAGAGAAGAAACTATCGGTAGAAAGCCAAAAAATAGATATGTAAACCCACAAATTTAGTTAGCAACATGTGCCAACTCGTAATTGTTTTTATAGGAATAAGCTCATTATTTTCATTTTTCACCACCGTCATTTCATCCTTTTTTGGTACAACATGCACTGGACTTACCCATAAGCTGTCAAAAATAGCATAAATAATTCCAGAATTGAAGAGCTTCAAAATTTTAGCTCTCACAACTTCCTTCATTGCTTTATTTAGTCTTCTTTGAGGCTCAATTGATGGTTTGTGAGGTTACTCCATTAGAATCTTGTGCATGAAATGGATGGAATTATACCTTTTATGTCAAAAATAGTCCATCCTAAGGCTTTTGTATGCTCCCTAATCCATACAGTAACTTTTTCTCTTCTTTGGGTGTAAGTGATGTCGGAACAATCATTGGAAAGGTATAACTATCACCTAATAATACATAGCAAAGATGCTTAGGCAATTGCTTCAACTCTAGAGTTGTAGTTTGCTGCACTTTTCTATAGAGATTATAGAATCGTCTTTGCTACCATTGGCTCTAGCCTCCCCACTTCTTTATTAAATGATGTAACATGTTGTAATGCTTCCAAGGAAAATACATAGTGGAGAAATTCTTCACTAATAAAAGGTCAATTAGATTCACAAATATCAGAGTTATTGAAATCATAAGCATAAGAGTAAGTGGTGATACATCGTTCTAGGCAATCAGATGACATATCTTTTTGAAAGGCTTCTATTTCACATTGTTCAATAATATCTACCCAAAATCAAGTTCTTGGATCTTCTAGAAGTGTCATGGCTTCATAGATGTTTAATGTAACTTATTCCTTTTTCCCTTTCAATGTTAACTCATCCTTTTGAACATCCATTAAAGCCTTTCTCGTAGCCAAGAATGGTCGGTCAAGAATTAGTGGGACATCTTAACCAATATCCATATCTACCACCACAAAATCAGCTGAAAAAATAAATTTATTCACCTTTACCAATACATCTTCTATGATTCCCCGTGGATACTTGATGGATCGATCTATTAATTACAAAGAAATTGTTGTTTGTTTCTAAAAGTTTATAAAATATGGACCTAATTAACCTAGAGGGTGAATAGATTATTTTTAATTTTTATCAATTTATAACTTAATAACCTAAACAAAGCGGCTAGGCATGAAATTGCGTATAAGAATAAAGTGTTAAAATAAAATAATAACACATGATAGTTTTAGGTGGAAACAACCTAGGCCATAAGTATGACCTAAGAGGAAAATTACCTGTCCATTGGACCACCTAACTTTCCACTATGAAAAGTAAAAATCAAGTACAAACTCGATCTTATGCTACCCCCCTACGATACTTCCCCAATGTACCTTACTTACGAGTCCCTTCTTTGTTTTCACAGTTTCAATATTAGCGTGAACGGTTTTTAGACCAACGTTCCAATAAGCTTTCAGTCAATCAGATACGTTCCCAAATCAACTACAAAATGGTTAGCACAAAAACAAAAAGATCCGGTGTGTATTCTAGAATGGATTTAATAATGAATAATCCTTACTAGATGATTCAAAACATATGTCACTTAAATCAAATCAACTACTAAATCCTAGAGCAAAAATATCAAGCACAAGTTCAATAAAAATAGCTTCTTTAAAGATTAATAATCAAATCAAATAACTATGATATGACAAAAACAATTATTTGATCTAACAATTTAAGAAAAAAAATAAAGAAGAGGCCATAAGAACATATTATCAAAATATCATAAAATAATTAGGCTTATTAATCAATCAAACATAACCACCAATATTTGATAGATTAACTAAATAAAGAAGCCTAAAGAATTATGAACTTTTATTTGTAAAACAAGAGAGATAAATTAAGAAGAAGAGAATAATGCTCTTGTGTGGTTGATTGAAACAATGACCAATGAGTTTTATTTATAGGAAAAATTAAAATCCTAAAACCTATGTAATTGATAAATATCTTTTTTATTACAAATAGGATTAGTAATACTTACTAATTGAGAAAACTCATATATAATTGATAAATATCTTTTCTATTACAAATAGGATTAGTAATACTCACTAATTAAGAATACTCCTATTTAAAAAAGAATTCTTTTAAAGTAGACTCAGTAAACGTGAAGACTTCTATTTAAAAAAGAGTTATTTTAAAGTATATTTTATGTTATTTTTTAGGCTAAGATTTAAGGTATATATCTTATTCTATACTTTAGTAGCACAAATAATTTTAGATTTATGAATTTATGCTATTAAATATATGAGTGTAATCCTATGTGTTATAGTTATAAGAGATATACCAGAAGTACGACTATTTAAAATTCAGAAGTTTCTTCAAATAAGTTTACAAGTAAATATTTTGTCCATGAAAACAGAAAACATTTATAATCCTTACAGTTTCATCTCTCCGATTCCCATTTTACTATAAATAGATAGTGGCATAAGTTTAATGCTAGCACTAAGATCATATAAAACTTAATCAAAATATGAATTTCCAATAGTGCAAGGCAAAGTGAAACTCCCCAGTTCTTTTAATTTTTGAGGTAATTTCTTTTGAAGAATGGCACTACATTCTTTAAAAAGCTTCACTCTTTCAAACTCCTCTAATATTCTCTTCTTGGAAATGATGTCCTTCAAGAATTTAGCATTTGTTCCAAAGCATTTGTAAAAGGACTATTTATGTCAATTTTCTTAAAGATATTCAAAAACTTAGAAAATTGCTTATCTAATTTTTGTTTTTGAAAATGTTAAGGATAAGGAAGTGGAGTAGAGAGAATATGAGGATTTTTAGAAAATTAAATTGATGAAGGAATGTTAGTTTCTATTATTATATCATTAACAATCTCCTATTCTTCTATTTTATGATTAGTTTGGGCATTGTTTGGAGTTGGAGGGGTGGACTTGGTTTCCTTTGATGGTGACCTCTTAATTTCTCTTCCACTCCTAAGTGTAATGGCCTTGCATTATTCCTTTGGATTCACTTCTGTAGTTCTAGGAAGTTCCTCTTTGTTGGGCATTGATGTTCGTGGCTAGTTGCCCAATTTTCAGTTCAAAATTTTTCATAGTGGCTCCCATATTGCTACAATGGGTCTCAATGTTATCCATCTGTGAATCACTCTTTTTAAACCTTGATTTGGTCTCCTCATCAAAGGAAACCATGACATCCTCAAGTGACATCTTCTTCTCACTTGGTTGACTATCAAACCCTGGAAGAGGTTGCATCACATTCTTTGTGTTTCCATAAAAACAATTCTTATGATTTTGATGCCCTAGATGGTAGTAATTTGGCATAGGATTATCATGATAATTGTAGTTCCAATTTTTGATGTATTAAACCTTTTTTGACTTGCTTCATTCATCGTAACTTTCATACTTGAATCTGTAACATATTTTGCACTTTGTGGTGTTCTTTGGGTTGTCAAGGTTAAAATCTGATGAGATATAGAAGCAACTTGAGTTGAAAGGGCAGCAAACGGCTACAATTCATGAATCTCAATAGCTTTCTTAGCCATAGATCTTTTAGTTATCCATTGATATTTTTTTAAGGCCATTTCTTCCAAAAGATAAGTAGCACCCTCATCTGTCTTTGACATTAAAGTTCCATTAAAAGCAGCATCAACTATGGTTCTAGTTTGCCTATTTAACCAATTATAGAACATTTGAACTTGCAACCAATCTGGAAATCCATGATGAAGGCAACGCTGAATCATATCTTAATATCTTTCTCATGCTTCATATAGTGTATCAAAATCATTTTGTCTGAATTGACTAATCTCGCTCCTAAGTTGGGTTATTTTTGCAGGTTGAAAGAATTTAGCAAGAAACTTTTCTAGCATGTCCTACCAACTAGTGATGTTTCTCGGTTGTAGAGATATTAGCCAACCTATGGCCTTATACCTCAATGAAAAAGGAAACAATATCTATCTAATGGTGTCTTCAGTAACACCATTCGTCTTTATAGTGTTACAAATCTCCAAAAATATTACCAAATGAATATTGGGATCATCAAGTGGCGATCCACTAAATTGGTATTTTTGCACCATACTAATCAATGTAGGTTTGAGCTCAAAATTATTGGCATTAATGGTCTAGCATCTTATACCTGAGTAATTGTCATTCATAATTAGCCTTACATAATTCTTCAAGGTGCGTGGCAGTGCATTCTGTTCTCCTTCAGCCATGGCTAGTACTTTCTTCTTTCTTCATGATCTAAAGGTTCTTTCAATCTTCGAAATAAAAAGAATAATTTTTCAAGTTCTAGCACGGTGCATCCAACGTTAAAAACACACCTAGAGAAAAATAAAAAAAAAGTAAAAAAAATATAAATATAAATGAAATAAAATATAATTTTAAATTAAAACCAATATTACTTTGTATTGATATTGTAAAAAATAAGAAAAATCCATCCTTGGAAATAGCACCAAAAACTTAATTGGTGTAAAACTGCAAGTACACAATATCACAGTTTTATAATAAAGTGATAAGAAGAGTATCATCCTCAGGGATTAGTAACTTATTTTTGACAAATACCAAAATTATACTAATCTCAATTTTATATAGAAAAGTCACTAAGGTTGTTGTAATTGGAATTTAAAATAAAATCAATTTAAAGAAATGCACAAAATAAAAGAAAGATATTATTCAAAGATCAAATTAATGAAAAGAAAACATCTAGGAAATTGATTTCACCTAATCCCTCACTATGCTTTACTCATCTAGCTAATTGAATTCAATTATGCTCTATTTGTTAGCAATCTCCAAAAAAAACATCCAAAAGCCTATTTCGATAGTCAATTGAAAATATTCTTATTCATTAATTTACACAAGAGTATGCAATTTAATAAAACATGAAATCATTAAGATTAATGATTTCAATACTACACAGGTTCATACAAGTCTTTCAATCTTTATATTTACCTATGCCAAAATATTCCAGATCTATCCTATGATTCCTTCTTTTATAGTAAATCACAAGACTAAAATCATCTAATTTATGACCAGTTAATCAGAAACATTAAACTTAGAATAAATCAAAAAAAAATAAAGAGAAATAATGAAGTCTAAAATTAAATTAAAAAATATTCATTTAAATTATAAGAGACCTTAGACAATATGCTTCTAAAATTTTGGATTTTCATTTTCTTCAAATCTGCAGTAAAATTTAAGTAATAATAATGAAGTCTAAAATCAATAAAAATCAAATAGAAACTAAAATTTAAAGTTGGGAAGTGATAAATTATACCAAATTATGCAAGTCATCAAACATCTCCAATGAAACAAGAATAGCTTAGTATATAATCTTACTGGAGAATTAACACCTCTAACTATTTTTATGCTTATATAAATAGAACATCTTGATATCAAGATCATGATAAATGAAAAGAATATAAAAATCCTACAATAACAACTCAAGTTGTTATACCTCGAGAAGTCTTTTATGGAGACAAGAAATAAGCATGAAGAAATTGATTGCTCAAAACAAATCTTAAATTCCAAAAACTCAAAAGAGGAATCTTTATCAAAAATTCAATTAAAAGAAGATAAAACTTCTAAATAAAGGATTTAAGATGAAAAGGAAGAATCTAACAGTTCAAAAGAGGGTAACATCTCTGAAACAAGAAAGCTCAATTAGGCTGATAAATAAATAAAAAACTTATGTGGTCTATAATGGCCCAAAACTAGGAATCTATAACAACTGGGCAAAAAGCCAGTATATCTATTCTAGGGTTTAGTGGATTAACACAAAGAGCCTTCACCAACAAAATAGAAGCTGAAGGCAATTATACCAATTACAAAATACCAAAACTAATAACTCTAGAGGAGATAGTAACACATTATTCAATAGCACTACAACAACAAATAGCAGTATCGAGCAAGTTGAAAACTCTAGGGAAAATAGTAAGACATCTAATACTATTTAGAAAAGCATCTCTCCTAGAGACATCAAAGATAGTAAAGCATTCAGAACTATTCAGGGAAATATCCCCCGATAAATTACACTATTAAAGATGAAAATGACGAATATAGAAACCTCAAGAACCCACAATGGTTCCTCTAAAACTTGGCCAAAAGATCTACCCAAGAACACATAGAAGATATGAAGTTTTACACTTTACAAAAGGAAGTCCTTATAGGAAGTAAATTCAAAATTTTGAAAGGAGATGATCCAATATTTATTTCCAAAACTTTCCATGTAGGACTAATAGAAAACATATCCAAGAATTAGTTTAAGTGAATTAAATTATTTCCTAGAAAATTTTAAAAGAGCAATCAAGAACTTCATAAGAAGATTGTAGCATGCTGTGACAAGCCTATTTATCTCATATTTTTTAATTCACTAATGGACTAGAATGATGAAGGAAGTATTAGTCCCTACCATTTCATCAAGATAGGGATCTCCAACATAAAAAGAGAAGTTCCCAAACTAAGGGTGCTTCCATAAAAGGAATTCAATAGAGAAGAGCTATGTGTATTAAGAGATCAAATGTTAGGCTAAATTTACTATAAACTCAAGAAAATTGATAACTATATTGAGCTCAAAATAAATTACGCAACAAGCAAAGTCATTATCATCTTTCATAGTAACATGGATCTTTCATAGGAGAATGGTTAAAAAATTACCAAATATGAAACAAATTTTAATAGCAATAACCTCAAAAATTGTTCAAGAAACAAGGAAAATATTATGTTTCTATGCTAGAAAATCCATCAAAAATTGTAGATGCATTTTCTGCATCAAAGTCCAAGAAGATGACGATGCATCCTCATCAACGTCATCCAATGGACCATTAGCATAAAATGACAAGGAAGAATAAAGAGGATAAACTACCAGTAGAAGACGAAAAAGAAAAATAGAGATATAGACCCACATTTTTAATTAGCAACATGTGCCAAAGAAAAAGTAGTGGCTGATAATTAAAGTAGTAAAGCATATGAATTATTAAAGGAAGGATAAAATAGAAATTATTATCTTGTAAACAAGGATTTCTTATGCTATAGAAGGAACCCTTATTTTCATTTGAAGAGCACAAAGAAAACATCGAAGCATATACCTCTGAAAAACACAATCTCTAGCATAGATTTTCGCTCTATTTAGAAATACCAACCAGTGATTATGTACCTAGGAATTATTAGCAGCTAAAATTCCCTTTAAGGTTCTTAGTTGGCCTTAAGTTTGTAATAATTGTTAAATCATAAATAAAGTGGAGTTCAGTTACTCTTTTCTAGAAACTTTCAATTAGACACTATCTATGTATAAATGCAGAAGGCTTATCATTACCAGGAGGGTGTTAGGGTTTTAGTAAAGTTGAGACATAATCAGTGTAACAAAAAAACTCAAACATAAGGGAAGACCGTGGTGGACTCATTAAGTTCAAGTATAATAATTATAACTTTTAATTCAATTAAAGATCTTGAATATTTAGATATTTATGTATTTTAAGTGATAATACTAATAAATAAAAGATGAAGATAGAAATATCACAATATTATGATAAGAAAATAAACAATTATTTCAAGAATTAACAAGTAGCATTATACAACTAGTCCACCCCCACTTTGGTATCAGAGTCATAAGAATATTATCATAATATGGAAGAAAAAGTTAACACCAATAAATTTAAGGACATCAATGGTATTAACTATAAAGTCTAGAGGCATTCTAGCATTTTCTGCAAATGTCAAGGGCATAAGTGAAGATATGTTAAACCCTAGAGGAATTCTAGATAATTTTCCATTAAAAGTAAGAAGAAGAATGATTGAAAATTTTGAAATTTGAATTCAAGTAGGAGTATTAATTATTTTAGAAAAAGAGAGTTATATTTTTCCTATTTCTTCAAATAAATTTTACCCATTTTTTCATGAATAAATATTACAAGTTTTAACATATGATTGGATAATATAGAATCTTGAGATTAAAATTATATTTAATAGAGTAACAAGATATAACACATACACATATATAACACAAAGAATAAACTTTAAATTTATTATATTATTTAATATTTATAAATATAATATAACATTTTAGGCACATATATGTTGTGAGACAACAACGAGAAGTGAATTTGTAAATTAATTTATACTTTATTTTTAGATAATTATTTAATAAAAATAATTAAATTGAAAATAACATTATAAATTTTCTTATAGTATAATTGTTTTGAATTATATGTATAAATTATGTGCATGTATATATTTAATTATTATTATAAAAACTATATGTAACTATTTAATTGTTAAAGGAAATATTAAAAACGTTATACCATTATTCTATAAAAATGAAATATTGACCTAATAATAATATTAAAGTGTAATTTAATTCATAAATGAATGAGAAAAAAAATATAATTATAACTTTATAGTAACATGATAAGTAAAGAGTTTCCTATATAAATTATAAATTCAAGTATTGATATTATCATTATATACATTACATTTAAAAATTTAATAGTCTTAATATTATTATTATGTACAAATGATTATTTAAAAATTTAATTTTTAAAATTATTAACTTAAAAAAAAGAACAACGACAAAATCGAACAATTTAAAAATCTAATTTTTTTAAATTTATATTATAAATTTAAGGATGCATATTTAAAAATCATTTTTTTGAAATTTTTAATATAAATTTAACTTTGTTTTAATATAAGGACATAGTCATAACTTTATAGTGACATGATAAGTGTGAAGTGTTCTTTATAAAATGTAAGTTTAAGTTGATAGTTATGTAAGAAAAAAAATAAAATGATAGAAAAATATCCATAATGCCCTTGACATTTAGCATATCTTCGCATATTCTTTTGACTTTTATAAAAATAGTTCTAATGTCCATAACTTCTATGATTAATATCTCTAATGCTCGATAGTAGTTAACATCGTTAAGTTTTCAACCAATTGTGTATTTTCTTTCTTATGGTTCTAATATTAAATAATTTTTTGCTCTAACTAACTTTTTGATTTAACAATTTTGAACAAATAAATATTGATTAATTTTCTAGTTTTAAGGTTTTGAAAAGATAAATATCGTTTTTAACAAATGGAATCTATAGTTTTATTCGATCTTATCTTGTTTTAATGAATATGGGTCCACCTCTACCTTTTGCTACGGTGTGTCTTATCTTTAGTTACCTTATTAGAATCCTCACCTTTTGAATTGGTAGCAATGGCTTCTTGACTTCAACTGATGATATGATTCGTACTTCTATTTTAGATATAAGAAAGACATAGGGTTTTTGTAAAAATGAAACTTTTACTCATTAAGAAAGTAAGATCATTATAACCCTAGGTTTTTACTAATTTACTTCATAGCAATTTATTTATACATTTTTTTTGAGAAGATAGGGATATTTGAGTTCTATGGTTCGAACTTGTTATGCCCTTATTCCTTATACAAGTGCCCTTTTATAGACATAAGGGTAATTATTTTACATACCTAATCTTAGGACACGTAGAAGGATAAGGATTACATCTTACTTATATCTTCCCCTTCATTTTCTAAAATAAAGACATGTAGAATTATAAATATTACATTTTATCTTATCTATTCCTTCCTTTTAAAAATTTATACAAAAACTTATTTATTAAAAATCACTTACTGACATACTTTCTCTTGTGACTAGAGATGTGGATCCATTTCTATTCTTGATGCAATAAGGCACTTGTAGTCATCATTTTTCTTTTTTGTCAATTGGCAAGATTCCTATTTGGTTCCTTCAGTCACACTTAACTTATTGCAATTGAATGGTGCTTTATAATTGATAGTTTTTTCAATATATTCTTAAATTATATTCAAGCTATTGTGTGTATTAAAGCCATAAACAATTCAAATGGAGAGTTATTAGAAGTTGAATGCACACTCCTATTATAAGCAAATTTAACAAAAGGCAAAGAATCATCCTTGTTTCTCAAATTCTTTTGTATCATCACTTTCAATAAAGTAGACAAAGTTATATTTACTACTTCAATTTGACCATTAGTTTGGAGGTGACATGTAAAAAATAAAAATTTAGCTCCCAATTTACTCCATAAAATCTCCTAAAAATAATTAAGGAATTTAACATCCCGATCACACACAATGCTTTTGGAAAATATCCCTAAAGAATAACTTCACAATATTAGTTGCATCATTGTTTTATGACATGCTATGAAATGTGTAATTTTAGAAAACCTATTAATGAGTCCTTAAAAAGCACTAAAATTATCACGATTTAATGTATTTTAATTGATTAAATAGTTTTATATTTTTATAATTTTATCAAATTTTTATATAAATTTATCTTTTCAGAATCACGAATATTTTTATTATTTTTTAGGTATTTTCGTTCAAAAAATAATTTAAATACTAGAAAAAAATACTAGAGTAAATACATCACAAATATATTGAGAAATAAATGAGAAAAAGTCAAAAAATGAAAAAAAAATTGGACAAAATGAGTCAATATGGCCAAAAATGTCAAAACTACCAAGTCCCACGAGCAGCCAACTCACGCCCCCGCCTTTCCTACGCCTCTAAGCGCTAGAGCCCGTCTACCACAAATCTCACCCCCACACGCATGCCAACCCATTAAAATGCGTGCAAAATCAATTTTTGAGATATTTTTTCACTTGTTTTGGCCTTTTCCTCATTTATAAAAGGACCCTTTCTCCCATTATAAAAATCATTCCTAAAAATATCTTCTCTTTCTCTCTCTATAAAGCTTTCTTATTTTTTTTTTTAGGTTTTAAAGTTCTTCTCTTTTAGAGAAGAACTAGCTATGCTTTTGTAGATTTCTAGTTTTGATTCAATAAACAGAAATGTAAATCTGTTTGGAGGTTTTTCAAAAACAGAGCTAGCATCAAAATTCTGTGAGAATTCTATTAAAGTATGATATAATAATAACATTGTTATGGTGAATTCTTTATAGTTATTTTAATGTTTTGTTCTTATATGTTATATATAATTTGCTTGTAATTAAATTTGACATGCCTAGTTATTTGGAAATATGATATAATAATAACATTGTTATGGTTGTGAAATATTAAATAAGTAAATTATTTTTATAAAATAAAATGATTTTTTTATTCAAGATTTTATATTAAGGATGTTAGAGAGAAATATATTATTTGTTAGTACAATTGTACGGTAGTTAGAGTGAAGCTTTATTTCAAAAGTTTTTATAAGACCTATTTTTCGAAAATGTATTGATAACATATTTTCAGTAATGGTTTTAAGACTTGAAAGTTAATACTCAGATAATTAAATTCTTAAGTTTAATTTGGACATCTTGAATAAAGTTTAAAATGTCTAACCTCACCAAAGGTGGCATTTAAATGGTTCATTTTTAATCTCTTAGAAAAAAATGAATTAATTTAATTAACCAAATTAATATCGACTCTACCGATAGATGTTAATTAATTTGTTTAATTAGCAAAGAATATCTAACCCCACCAAAGTTGATATTTATATAAAAAGTGAGAATAAATAAATATCAATTTATATCTTTAATAACCTAAATAATATGAGTAAGCATAATTAACTTAATTATTCGATCCATAAATACTCCATTTTATTAATGATAAAAATTTACATAACTATTTATCGAATCCATATCAATGTTTATTTTTTATGTTATTAGATTAGGAAACACAAAAATCAAAATATTGTAACAGGATGTTTAGGGTTTAATTTCATTTTTAAACGTTTGAATAATAATTTAAGGACCACACATATTCTTTCCTTAGCAATCCCTTAGGAGTATACTTTTGATTTTCAATAAAGTGATTCGTACACTTGCGAGAATTTTACAAATATAAAACCAAAGTATTTACAAAATCGGTATTGCTAACCCGAAGTCAATCTTATCTTATCAAGTTTTTAGCGCCATTGTAGGGGAAAGAATAACATTTTTAAATTATTTATAAAAAATTTAAAATTTTTTTGTGTTGTAAATAATTGTGATTTTTTTTTATTTCGAGTTTAAAAAAATTTTAAAAATAGAAAAAACTAAATAAATAGTAAAATTTTAAATTTTAAAAAAAATAAAAAATCAAAAGCTAATATTTCAGATACTATTATGTGAAAAGTAAAACAAAAATTTTAAATTTAAAAATTATAAAAATATATTTTTATTATTTTTTTAATTTTTAGTTTTTCTTAAATAAACTTTAATTTATTTAATTATTTTATTTTCTAAAAAAATATAAAAATATATATAAAAAAATAAATAAAAACTAATTATGTAATGGTATAAAAGTAAATATTTAAGGAAGTTTTGTTTGGGAGATAAGTTCTTGGAAGCCTTTGTGCCACTAATCTTTTCTAGGAATATTGTTATGTCTAGGAGTATGATTTTTAAAGGGGCTTTGTCTCACCATTCTTTCCTAATAACACTTTTGGTTAATACTGATTTTGTTATTTAACTTGGAGATTAAATTAACTGTTGTAAATATTGTATGATATAACACGTATAAAAATGTGTTTGTATTTTATATTGATAAAGTGTATTATAAATATTTATTCTGTATAATTTAATTATGCATATTTATTTGTAAAAAAATGTGTTTGTATTATATGATATATATAGTGTATTATAAATACGTATAGTTTAAGTATGTATAATTATATGTATCAAAATTTGTATAAAAATTGTTTGTATTATATATAATTGTATGTATAGTTTATTTTACTTTATTTTTTCTTTTATTTGTTTATTTTTTCTTTTATTATTTTCTTTTTTTTTGTTTCTTTTACTTAATTTTTTATTTTTATTGTGTAGTATTCATTTTAATACTTAGTGTTAGATTAGTTTAAAAAACAAATTCTGAAACAATCTCCAAATTTCAAAGTTTTTAATCCCAATCAATGATAAAAAGGAGGTAGTTGTTTTGTTAGATCTAGATACAAATGTTTTTTTGATGACTTAGTTATTTGACTTGCACCTAAAAATGGGTTATCTAAAACTCACAATCATATCCATAGTTTTAGGTAAATAAAATTTTGACAATCCATAGGGTATGACTTAAAAAGTATAGGCACACAAACTTGTATATTTGATTGATTCAATGATATGGGGACATTGAGTTTACTTAAAATGTAATCTCTCATTTATGTCTTGCTAAGACGTTAAACTAAGCACTAGATGAGAGGCAACCCATCATTTTAGGTAATTTTCTTTTATTTGTTTTATTTTTCTAATTTCATTTTTTTTATTTTTAGTTTAATTGCATGTGAATAGTTTTAGAATTGTTAAAACTAAAAATATTTGTTGAGATGTTAGAAGTTCTCAGTGATCTATCTATTTGGACTTTAATAATGAACATGATAAATGCACTTGTATTTCTCCATCACTACTTGCACATTCTCAAGAAATAGGTAAATTTTCTTTTCTTTTATCTTTATCTTTAATTTAAAATTGTTACAATGAGAACAATGTAAGTTCTAGGTTGGGGTGGTGAAAATTTACCATGCTTAATTTCAAAAATTTTAAAAATATTTATGTTCATATTTTCATTTTTATTGTGTTTGATTTTATTTTCTTTGTGTGATTTAGTAATTTTTAGAATTTTAGGATTTTTTAAAAAAATTCTCACAAATATATATCATTTTTTTTACATCAAATTTAAGTAAATAGTTAAGTCTTTTGCATTTTTAGATTAATTTTTGCAAACATATCATGGAGTATATGATAATTAGTTAGTTTTTGTCATAAATAGTATTTCATGATAACGTGTGAAAATTATAATGAATCCAAAATCAGTATTTATGAATCAAATAGTGACGACTACCCTTGTGAGATATAATTTGAGCCTAATTTCTTTTATTCTGAGTGACATATTTTTTTCATACTCCAAACACATTCTAATTTCTTCAAATTTTTAGATGATCTCTATAGGTATTAGCATTGAATGTTAGGATTTTCACATTTAATAAAGTGTCATATGTTGTTTTTATTGCTTAGATTGAATGATTTAAGTAGATTGCACTTTCTTCATTCTATAAGAAATATATCTTGAAATTTAGTTAATGATTTTGATTGAGACATGAAAATAATTTTGTGATTACTTTACGAAATCCTAAACATTCGATTCCTTTTATGAGATCAAAGTTAGGAACTATTTTGAGCCTTTCTTCTTTTATAATTATGCAAACTTATTAGTTCATTTCTAAACATAAATTCTATTCTTAAAGGTCTTAGTATGAGTGCTTAAACTCAAAGGATTCAATGTTTTGAGAGTATTGATTTGTAAGAGTAGAATCAAAGTGAATTCGAATTTCTGACATTGAAATTCGGTAAATTTAAATTGAAACATTTTTTAAATGAAGTATGAAAATGATTTTCAACTAACTATTATTATAAATTATTACTGTTTAAGAAGTTAAAAATAACTTATGCTTTATATTTTAATTATGATCTTAAAGAATATTAAAATGCATGAGACATTTTTATCTTTTGTTTTCTTATTTTATTTTAATTTATTTTTAAGTTAATTTTTTATTTTATTGAGTTTTTATTTTGTTATAATTTTAGTTTTTGATTTGTTTATTTTGTTATTTATTTTAAATTTTTACATTTAGTTTAATGTTTGTGGGCATCATTACTAAAACCCTCACGAGACTCAAACTCGTCCACTGGGGCAACCTAGGGGTTTAATGAATTATTGCATACCCTAAATGCAACAGTGTCCATCCACATAAGTGATGTAGGATAATTTAATTTTTAGTTTTTAGCACTTCTTTTGCTAAGGGACTAATAAGAAGTTGGTTAGGAGTTATGATGAGTGCTTAAAAAGCATTAAAATTACCATGATTTGATGTATTTTAATTGATTAAATAGATTTATATTTGTATGATTTTATCATATTTTATAAATTTGTCATTTCGGAATCACGGGTATTTTTATTGTTTTTTAGATATTTTCGTTCAAAAAATAATTTAAAGACTCGAAGAAAAATACTGGAATCAATGCATCACAAATAATATGTTGAGAAAAAAAAAGAGAAAAGGTCAAAAACAAATGGAAAAATTGGACAAAATGGACAAAATGGGTCAAAAAGATCAAAAAAGTCAAAAATGTTGAGTCCTCTGTGCAACCATCACATGATCGCACACCCCATGCCGAGTCCCACGTGTGCTAGCAATCATTTTTTGTAAATCTTGCCCCCCTCACACGCTTACCAGCCTGTCCGAACACGTCCAAAATCAATTGTTGAGATACTTTTCCATTTTTATAAATTGACCTTATCCCCTATTGTAAAAGTCTTCCCTAAAAATCCCTTTTCTTTCTCTCTCTATAAAGCTTTCTTATTTTTTTAAGTTTTAATGTTTATCTCTTTTTTAGAAGAACTAGCCATGCTTTTGTAGATTTCTAGTTTTTGATTCAATAAACATAAATGAAAATCTCTTTGGAGGTTTTCTAGAAACAAAACTAGAATCAAAGTTCTATAAGGATTTTTTTGTGGTATAATTTTAAAATAAATTCTTTATAGTTATTTTTATGTTTTATTCTTATATGTTATATTTAATTTGTTTGTGATTAATTTAACATGGGTGACTATTTGTAAATATGATATAATAATAACATTGTTATTCTTGCTAAATATTAAATAGGTAGAACATTTCTATAAAATAAATTGATTTTTTTATTTAAGATTTTATATTAAGGATGTTAGAGACAAATACATTATTTTTCATTACAAACTTAAATCTAAAAATTAGATTTTAAGGTTTAATTATTCGATCTGATTTATAGTAGTATTCTTTTATTTGTTGGTACAATCGCTCGATAGTTAGAGTGAAGCTCTTTTTCAAAGGTTTTTATAAAAAATATTATTGAAAAATATATTGACAACATATTTTTTGTAAAGGTTTTAAAACTTGAAAGTTAATACTCAGATAATTAAATTCTTAAGTTTAATTTGGACACCTTGAATAAAGTTTAAAATATCTAACCCCACCAAAGGTGAAATTTATATAAAAAGAAAGAATCAATAAATATCAATATATATATATATATATGTATGTATATATATATATATTTAATAATTTAAATAATATTAGCAAGCATAATTAACTTAATTATTCTATCCATAAATACTCAACTGTTATGAATGATAAAAAATTGCATAATTGTTTATTGAATCCATATCTATATTTATTTTTTATGTTATTAGATTAGAAAACACAAAATTCAAAATATCGTGACATGATGTTTATTATTTAATTTCATTTTTAAAATTTTGAATAATAAATTAAAAGCTACATATATTTCTTCCTTAGATCGTCCTTAGGAGTATACTTGTCATTTTCTATAAAATGATTCGTGCACTTACGAGAGTTTTACAAATATAATACCAAGTATCTGCAAGATCGCTATTGCTAACGTGATGCAAGTCTTGTCTCATCACTTATCTACAACCACAAAAATGGAGTCTCCACCCCTTTTTGACCTAAGCAAACCTAAAATGAAATCTATCGAAATATCTAAACAAGATGCACTAGATACAGGTTAGGGTATATATAGTCCTTAAGGTTGGACCTTGGATTTGGCTTTCTTATAAGTAATGCATCAAGAATATAATCTTTCTATATCCCGTTTCATTTTTGGCCAAAAAAATGTTCATGTAGAGTTTTCAAAGTCTTTTTAACACTAAAATGTCTCATTAAACCTACCTCATAGGCCTCTTTAGCTAAAAGTTCGTGCATAGAATACTTGGATATACAAAATTGATTTTCTTTAAATAAGTACCTATCTAACTTGTAAAACCTTCCAAAAGTAGTTTTGTCACATGCATTGTAAACAACAAAAAAATCATCATCATTGGCATACATTTTTTTTAATATTCAAATCCTAGCAATCTAGCATTAGCTATGATATTTTCCTTACCTCTCTTATATTGATTAATATAAAGGAGCATCTCAAGGAACTCCATCCATCTAGCATGTCTTCTATTCAACTTACCTTGGCTCTTCAAGTGTTTTAAGGACCCATTGTCTGTGTGAATGATGAATTACCTAGGCCAAAGGTAGTGTTGCCATGTCTCAAGTGTCCATACCATGGCATAGAGCTTCTTGTCATATGTTGGGTTGTTAAGGGCAATTTTGTTGAGTTTCTCACTAAAATAAGTAATAGGTCACTGTTCTTACATCAAAATAGCTCTTATATCTATACCTGAAGCATCACACTCAACCTCAAATGTTTTAGATAAATTAAATAAATTTAAGACAAGTGTAGAACATAATCTCTTTTATCATGTTAAAAGCTTATTCCTAATCCTCACCCTACTTAAACCCAACAATCTTTTTAATAACTTCAGTTAATGGTGCAGTTAGTGTACTAAATTCCTTAATGAATATACGATAAAAACTAGTCACATTATGAAAACTTCTTATCTCAGTAACAGACTTAGGTATGGGCCATTCCTTAATAGCCTTCATTTTTTTTCATCCACCTCTATACCAAGAAAAACTAATTTCTCCATACAAAAATGACACTTTTTTAGGTTAGCATACAACTTTTCCTTTCTTAATACCTCAAGCACATAACAAAATTATAAAACATGCTCTTCTAAATTTTTACTATAAATAAGAATATCATCAAAGTAAACAACCATAATTTTTTCAATAAATGCATGTAAAATATGATTAATGAGTCTTATAAAAGTATTAGATGCATTTTTTAATCTAAAGGGCATGACTAACCATTCATACAAACCATGTTTATTCTTAAATGTAGTTTTTCATTCATTACCCTTTTTCAATCTAATTTGATGGAATTCACTTTTCAGATCAATTTTAGTAATTTTTCCAAAACCATGCAATTAATCTAACATGTCATGTAATCTAGGAATATAATGCCTATACTTTACCATAATTTTGTTGACAGCTTGGCAATCAATACACATCTGACTCGATCCATCCTTCTTAGCACAAGTAGCATTGGAACTGTACATGGGGTCAAGCTTTCCCTCACTTGACCTTTAGTCAAGTACTCCTCAACTTGCCTTTGAATCTCTTTGGTGTCTTCTAGGTTGGTTCTATACATCGATCTGTTCGGAAGAGATGCTTTTGGAATGAAGTCAATTTGATGCTCAATTTCTCTAATTAGAGACACTATCAGAAATCTCTTTAGCAAACACATCCTCAATTCCATGCAATAAAGAAACAGTTGCACTACGTAAAGAAACATTAAGGTTGTTAGTAGAAAAATTAGGCTCATTATACAAAAATACGAGTATGGACTATTTTGAAAGAATAGCTCGCTTAACCTTACTTGCCCTAGTATAGAAGCTTGCATTTTTTTCTCTTTCTTTCTCACTCTTCTCTTTTTTTCACTCTTCTCTTTTTTTCACTCTTTTCTTTTTCCCCACTCTTCTTTTCTTCTTTCTCTTTTCCATTTTTTTCTCTTTCTTTCTCACTCTTCTCTTTTTTTCACTCTTCTCTTTTTTTCACTCTTTTCTTTTTCCCCACTCTTCTTTTCTTCTTTCTCTTTTCCATTTTTTTCTTTTTCTTTTGTCATTTTCAATTGGTCATCAAAAACTTGTTACAAGTGTAATATTTTTACCATCTTTTACAAAGGAGTGCTTGTTTTTATACCCATAATGTGTGACATTTTATCATATTGCCATGGCTTACTTAACAAGATATGCCTAGCTTGCAACGATATCACATCACACAATACTTCATATTTATACTTTCAAATGGAGAATAACACTAATAATTGTCTATTCACCCTTACATCCCCACTATCATTCAATCATTGCAACTTATAATGTTGAGGGTTTTTAATCATAAACAACCCTAAATTCTCAAATGGGGTAGTATTAGTGCAACTTTCCCTGTCAATTAATGACATTACATACCTTATTGCTCACATGACATGTTGTATGAAATATGTTTTCTCTTTGTTGTTCCATATCATCTTTCTTGATTTAAGAACTTAAGGTTCTTCTTATCACAAGTGATTCACCATCCATTGGACCTAATTCCTTATCAATAGCATCCCCTAATAGCTACATTTCGTCATCTTCACTCTCGCCATCGGTTCCCACCTCCTTTTGTTTATGTTATCATTGTTCTTTTGTTTGGACATTAAGATGCTATATGACCCCTACCAAGACAACAAAAACAATTAATATCACAATTACAAGTTAGGATTTCAATCTTACCTTTCTCCACCTTTTTGGCTTTGAATGGTGTTGTTTGTTTTGCAACACACATAAAATCGTGCAAGTATACACGGTCACAAGTAATAAAGATTTGTAAGTAGAGTATCGTTCCCACGAGGATTTATTACTATAGTTTGTTGAGTACTAAAATTGTATCTCTCTGATTTTATCCAAAATAATCGATAATTAAGAAAAAGGTAAAAAGAAAATAAGAGAACTCTAGGATTGCAATTTTTCACCAAACTAATCCACTCAAATCATGTTATTTTCTTTTGATTTATATTTTTCAGTACATTTAATTTGTCAACCGAAAACTTCTTTTATTCATACATCTCTCCCGAGCTCCGTGTAAACGCACCTGGTTAAATTAATTCACTATATCTCTATGAGAATTAAATTTAATAAGATTCATTAAGTTCTAAGTTCTCAAATGGCCACACATACAATTAGGGTATATTCCTATCCTTCATCATACATGTCATTCTATTTACGAGCAATATACACAAAAATGTCTTTCTCAAGTTTATTTTTATGCCACAAATCGTTTTGATAAGATTCGTAAATAATCAAAAAGCATTAAGCACAAAATAGAACGAACAAATCGAACGTCTTATAAATCTATCAAAAATAATTAAAATCAAATGCAACCCTAGAAAAATTAAATTACTTCATAAATTTAAAATAAAAATTACAGCAAATGCAGAAAAATTAGAAGAACAAGAAGGAAAATTAAAACATCACATAGAACTAATATTTGGCACACGCAGAACACAACAAAAGCCAAAAAATGGCTTCTGCGTGTTCTGCAGTCCAAAACCGAACAACACAAAAATTTTAAACTAAAAAAAAATTTTCAACTCTATCATAATATCACCTATTTATAGCTAAAAATATAAATAAAAAATAATACATTATTTTAAACGCGTAAAAAAAATTATATCGAAAACAAAACCCGACATTTTCCCTTAAATCGGTGTCCACGCGAAAATAGAATTTCGTATTTTAATACACGCGTGCAAGTTGAAACAGAGGGCGCCGTTTCTGATATTTTAAATTCAATCTGCGTGCCACGTGTCACAACGATTCGGCTGCAAGATTTACTAAGGCCACGTGGCGATATCATTGGGTGAACAAAGCAGAACACGTAGGAACAACGCACGGGAATATGGCACGCCGAACGTGGGAGACAATAGCTGGAACGGGAACTTGATCCTGTGCTTTCGCGCTCATGATAACATGCCACGTGTCATCACATTATTGGACGAAATATAGAGTGGGACACGTGGCAATTTCGGAGAGGAATGGATTCGTGGACACGTCGCAGATCGGCCGAAACCCTGGCGTACGCAGAGATCAACGCACGGGATCGAGGAGGAGGCGTGCGCGCGGGACAGCCGGGACGCGTCGGTGGTGGTCCCACTGCGCACGCTTCGGCTTGCGCGGGCAGGTGGGCCCCACTCGGGCACCGAGCCGCGTGAAAACGTAGAGTTCTGAGCCACTCGCTTTGTTCGGGTGTGATTCACACGCGCGAATCTGAGCCGTTGCGTCTTTGATCGGACGGTCCATGTTGGGCGAGTGTGATCTTGTGCATGGACTTCATCTCTCATGCGCGAAAATTAAACTTTCATTAATTGTATTTTGACCCACAAATTTAATCCAAATTACATTTTGAACTTTCTTAAATTACAGTTAAGCCCTTTGCTAATTTTAAATTAAATTTTTAAACTTTAAATTATTATAATTAAGCCCAAATTTAATTTAAATTATATTTTTGATTTTTATAAATTGTAATTAAGAAACTATATTATCTGAAATAAAATTTGTGGACAGAAATATGAAATTAAGTACATTTTCGATACAAATTATTTAATTTTATTAAAAATGTATTTTTAGCACATAAAAGGAAAATATTAATTTATTTAACAAAAATTAACTAAATATTAAAAGAACATAACAATTATCATTACTAAAATTGATGAAAATAACTATATAAAATACTGTTATCAAATGGTTTGGGTCTAGGCTTAGAACTCGATCCTTCCTCTTTTTTCTAGTTAGATTTCCAAGGTGTAGTAGGATTTGGTTTCTATATAGTAGGGCTTTTCTTTGGTGGTAGTGATCGGTTACTCCTTTTTTCTTAGTTGTCTCTTCACTTCAATTGTCGTGTGGACCATATCAGCCAACTCTACATGATGATGTAGTTCCACAATATTTGTAACATCTAGATTCAACCCACTCAAAAATCAAGTCATTGTGGCTTCCTTATCCTTCACTAAATTAGCCCTAATCATTGCCACTTCAATTTCTTTATAGTACTCATCTACTGTCTTAAATCCTTAATTAAGTCTCTACAATTTCTGGTGATGTTCCTTATTATAATAGCAAGTATGATTCTTCTTCTACTAATCACTATTTGATCACACCAATTTAATGCATTATCAATAAATTTAACGACAACAAGTTTTACCATTTTCCTTTCAGAGTATTTGGGGCACTCAAAGATGTGCCATACTATCTTCTCTCATTCCAAGTATAATTCAGAATCATTTTTTCCTTAAAAAGGTCACATATTTATTTTGATGCTTCTCAAATTTCTATCAACTCCATCATGTGGCCTAGGTGGTGGCCTCCATACACCTCTCATACCATTTCTACCTCTCTTAATGACATACCTCCCTCCTATAGGTACCCTTTCTTCTTCCTCCTCAAAATCTCCATTATCATCCTAATTATTATCTTCACGCTCTTCCTCTACAAAAATCTTACCTTCTGGCCTTTAACATTTGGAACTTATTGTGGTGCTACTTGTTATAAGGTGGCTATAGTGGCTATTTGCCTTTCCATTCTCTTATTCATGTCCACCAATATTGCAGTCATCTTTTCAAAGGATTGTTGCAAAGCCATGTATATATTGCATCCTGTCTTTCTTTCTGGCTGATCCTGTTAGATATTGTGTAACAACTAACACAAACAAGATGTTAATTAAAAAAATTAATTTCACTTAACTACCTCTCGTGCTTAGCAGTCACGTTGATTGCTCACCCATCCTTAGCTCCTAAGCAAACTAAAACGTTCAAATATTCCAAACAATTGTAGAATTCTCTATCACCAAGGGTGGTTTACAAGATCCAAAAGAGTTAAAACACAATGGAACAAACTTAAGGTGTTTAGAAACCCCAAAACTAGAATAGACATGAATTAGAACAAGAGGAGAACAACAAAACAATATAAAAGGTATATTAATTTCTTAAGGAAAATTTATGGATATGAATGATGAATAACAATAATAGAGTAGAATTTCTTGGAATTAAATTTTTTGAGAGTTTTTAATTATAATATATATATATTCCTTTTCTTAGTACTCGACCTTTTTTTTTAATATTTCGATCTTTTCTCTCTCTCTTTTCTTACAAATCAAGAAAATTTATACAAAAATTATGATACAAATCTAAGAAATTATGATATAAAATGTATGACAGGTAATTTCAGAACTAACACAAATATTACTATACAAAATCTGGGAATTTACAATTCAAAATTACACAAAAAAATCAAAAATCAGTATAGAATTACGATTCAAAATCTAGAAATGAAATTAATGTAGAAATTGAAATCTAACACTAATAATTTTAAGAAAATAGCATAAAACAATATAAAAAAACTAATGAAATATGGAACAATATGAAAATTATAGAAATAGATTTTTTTTTAATTTTTTAGATAATTAATTCGAGAACAATAAAATAAAAGAACAAAAATAAAAGGATGAGAATCTAAAATTTATAACTTAGAATTCTAATACGAGATTATGCTAACCCAAAAACATGGATCTTACAACCCAAAAATGCGATACGGCACAAGAGCTAAAAGTTAATATTTAGATTTTATAGCACTCACCTTAACTCAATGGATATTACTCATCAATTATTTAAGATGAAGAAAACACCACAAGGTTTGTAAATCCCTTAATAACTTGGTTTGGAGAGAAACATAGAGCATTCAAGCTCCCAAATTGGATTTGAAATCAAAATGTATTAATGATGAACTAAAAGAAGTGGCTGGGCTGGAAGTGTTTATATAGGATACAATAAAAAAACCTAAAAGAAAAGAAATATTTACTATTGATTGTAAGCTCACAGTCAAGAAAATAAATAGAAAAATACGCGGGCTACGATAGTAATAAATCCATACTATGGCATTAATGCTACTACATAAAACCCAAAATCAGCATGAGAAATCGATGCCACAGTGGCCAAAAACCCTATTGTGACACGCATGGCCTTGTTTGATATTCCAGGTTTGTCTTTATCTCATTAACAGGCTCTCTCCATGCCTTGTGCTCCATTTATGGAACTTATTTTTCATGATTCAACTCTTGAATAATTACATTCAAAGCGTCCTTAAGTTTCTTTGTCTTTGATCCCATAATTGGTCCTCACGATTTATAATAGTCTATTATGCTCATCATACCCTCTCTCATTTTTTTCTCAATTCTTATTATTCCTTAAAAAACGATGCCAGCTCAATCTCTACTTGCCTCTCAATTCATTCTCTACTCAACTCTCAGCTCTGTTACTACCCGCCTCTCATCCAAACGAACAACGAATAAGCAGTTCCAATAAAAAACATTAATTTTATACTATTTAATTATTTTTTCATTATAACTATATCGCCTTCCATATTTATTCTATTAGAGTTTACATCGCATGAAGAACATTAATGATTGCTTGGATATGTGAATTATCAAATTGTGCATAATAAGTTATTGTTATTCCTTAGTGTTTATTTGATTGATATTAAGTGATTGAAATCTAAATCTTTAAATTAAGATATTATAATAAAATTAATATTGAAAATATTGAAAACTATAATAGAAGAGTTTAATAAAAGATTAATAAATATAATTCATTATCATAAAAGGAAAAACAATTTCCTTAACCTAACCAAAATCAAATCAAAATATTTTGTACGGATTGGATTTGGTTTTCAAATTTATTGGTTCTTATTTTTCAAGAACTGATCATATTGAGTTGTTGTGTTTTGTTCTAAACCCAAATTAACCCATATATGCACACTTCTAGCCTTATAATAAGAAAAATTAAAAAAAGCCTTATAGTAATTCATATATGTGGTTTGGTCTGATAATAAGATTCAATTTCTCCATTTTAAGTTACCAATAAATTTTGTTTGTTGTTAATTATATGTCAAATTATCTTAGATTTATATTGATCTACTATGAATGAGTAAATTAAACATAATTTTGGAATATTGATATTGACACAACTGGTATTTTTATTACCATATTATTTACATGGTTATTTTAGTTTAGTAATTATGTGATTTATACATTTTAGTGCTATAATTTTTTAATTGAGTTTTATCATTCTTGTAATTTAAAAATATGATTAATTAAATAAAAAAAATTAAAAAATTAAACTTTTTCAAGGATAAAATATAAAATATATATTTTATTAATAAAAAATACTAAAAAATGATAAAAATCCCATCTCAGTCTTACCTTTCTCTCATTATTATTTATTAAAAATTGAGAGAGAGATAGAGTGAGTAGGAGAGAAAAAGAGTGACTAGGAGAGAGAGAGATAGAGAAAAAGAATGACTAGGAGAGAGAGAAAAAAGAAAGAGAGAAAAGGGTGAAGGATACTAATACTATTTTTTTTCTTTTTTTTTTATTCTTTTATTAATAAAACATATAATTTTAATTTTATTCATAAAAAATATTAATTTTTAAAAATTTAAACTTAATATATTATACCATTAAATTACAGGATTAATGAAACTCACCAAAAAGTTATAGGATTAAAGTGTATAACTTACAAAGTTAAAGGACTCATTACCCCGATTATTCATTAATGATAATATTATCCAAAAACAATATGTAACTAGTAGGGATATAATAGATAAATTATATATTTTTATTTAACAATAACAAAAATATTTGTTATCATATTATTGGACACTATAGATTCTACACTTTGTCTCTATCCTTTCTTAAGATTTAATTCTTTAATTTTTATAGATTCTACATTTTAGTCCCTTAACTCTTTCTTAAGATTTAGCCATTTATTTTTTTTTAATTTTGAAAAAATCAATCCATTTTAAAGCAAATTATATTTAATCTAACTTTAGTGTTAATTAAATTAAACCCATGTTCGATTATTCTTTTAGTTTCTTTTTCTACGTCAAAAGCTACGCTAAAAAGACATTTGTATACACCATCAAACATGATGTCATGTAAAGACAATATATAAGATCTATTTGATACTAGGATAGATGGTATGGTACCTTAGTGATACCCATGTTATTACTTTGGTACTCATTCTCACCCATATTATTAAATGGTATCATTTTGTACCTAAGTGCACCTATTGGTTTCTTTTTTGTCCAAAAGTTATACTAACTCAAAATTTTGATAAAATAGAAAATGATTGTTTTGGAATTTAAAATTATTTCCTTAAAAAATGTTAGTGATAATTTTAAAAAAAAATTTGAAATAACAATTACACACTCATATACACGTATACATTGATGAGTCCAAACCCATGTTCTCTTAATGTCGACAAAAAGCATATATTATTGCATTATATGTCAATTCATAATTTTTTAAATAATAACACTATTCACATATATGTATGATAATTTTTTAATTGTAAATAGTAAAAATAAATATGCAACGAAAACTACAAGGAAGTATAGCTCTAAAAAAAATACTATTATGTATTTATTTTTAGTATTATTGGCTCTTTCTACTAAAATGTATTCTTATTCACAAAAAAACATTACTTATTTTATAAAATTATACATAATTCTTAAAAAATTATTTTTCTTCGGATCTATATTTGTTGTTAACAATTAAAAAAAATCACCAAGCTTTTTTTTAAAGGATATAATTTAAATGTCAAAATTACCCCTTATTATTTGACTAAAATTTTGAGTTATTATAATTTTTTGACCAAAAACATACCAATAGGTGAAATTGTATACTAAATTGACACCATTTAATAATATAAATGAGAATAAATATAGCTATAATAATATAGGTACTATTAAAATACCAATCCCAAGTGCCTTACTTGGTGGACGACTAGTTAAAACAACTCATGTCCAACCACATTAGCTTGTATTTAGCCAATGTGCATCAACCCTAAAACAACCTGATCACGTTAGATTGTGATCAATTACTTCATACATGCATTCATTTGAAGCACAACCCATTCATAATATGTTTAGCCTAATCATATCAACTTGGCATATAAGCCTATATAACAACTTGTGTATCGAAGTTACATCAAACCGTGACGATGGTTGTGGTCAACCACGTGCCAAATACGCTTCAAACCCTAATAAAGCTTCATAAGAACCCTTATTTTTGTTCTTTTTCAATAGAATGTAGCCACATGTATTCTAAATATTCTACAAATAGAGGAACCAGGGATATCGTTCAGGACCTTTAGACCACCATATATTGTAACACTGTAACAAGAACTAAGTAATACATATTTGCTTCCATTGTTTATTGACTTAGGGGTTAGTAACTTGGAGTTCTTTGTTTCATAGGCGTAGAATTAAAGATTTTAAGTTTGGATTTTGCTTGTAAAAAAAAAGGTTAGAATATGATCAGATGTGTGAGTTAGAGGCAATTTATCTTAACAGTAAAGTTTAGATTAAACAGAATTTTTTTAAAGTTGGATGATTTTATTCAAATTAAAAAGTTAGAGAATTAAATATTAAGAAAAAAAGTTAGGGAACTATATCTTAAGAAATAAAAATTAGGAAATTAAAGTTTAAAATCTATAAAAGTTAGGGGATTAATAGTATTGTTCAGCCAAAAAAAAAGAAGAAAAAATAAATGAAAAAAGAGCAAAGAAGTTGCAAAACAAAAAAAAATAAAAATAAAAATAAAAATGGACTATAAATCAGTCTTTTTTAATATAAATAAATTTGTTCGTATAAATTCTTCAATAAATAATAAAAAAGTATCACCATATTTTAACTATATTATTTTTATAAATTAAATATATTAATCATATTTTTAATTTTTTTTTACATTTTAGTTATTTATTGTTGTATTTTTAAATATTTTAATTATTTTTCTAATTTTATTTTTTATATATTTTGATATAAAAACTTAAGTTTAATCAAATAAAATTTTATGCTAACAAAACAATACATGTTTAGAGAGAAAAATATTATTGAACAAAATAAAAAAATAAAATTATTTAAATTGATTACAATAATGAAAGTGTCTATATAAATATATAATTATATTAGTAAGAAAATTAAAATATATTAATTTAAAATAAAATAAATAAATGTGTAAATTTTCAATAATAAAATTTTTAACTCTGAAACTTTTTTCTCAAAAAGGATTTTATTAAATCTGAAACTTTAACCCACAATTTTTTAGACGTGGGACACTCAGTTATTCCACTTTGTGGTAACTTGGATGTCATGACTCAAAGGTAAAAGGGACCTTAATGAGAGCTTATGAAAAGACACACATATATATATATATATATATAGCTTTGAGTAAGAATTAATCCCAACCAGAAGATATGGCAAGACACAAGGTCTTACTTAAATCTGAAGAATCATACATCTTTTCCACTCTCTTTTGCCTTAAATTCGGACAAAGCAGTTGAGAGCAGAAAAGAACTCTGATTTGATTGATCTATTCAACCTCTTCCGTGCTGTTTATTGGTCGATACTGTTGGGAATGAATATCATTTCAAAATAATAATTAAAAAATATTAACGTTATTAAGAGTTGATATTTTTATATTAGTAAATACTATTATTATAATAAATTATATATTTTAAAAAATATTTTTTATTAAATAACAAATGCAGTGCAAGAAAGGAAAGAGAGACAAAATCTATGCAAATATTTCAAAAAAATTAGCTATTTTTAAAGATATGATGGTATTTATATGCTCTTATTTTACATCATTTTGGCTACCTAGGATTTAATTTAAAAAAAAATTAATATACAAACACATATAAAGGAAACAATTTTTAATATACAACACACACATAAAATAGTGATAAGTAAAATCCACAAACATTTCAAAAAAAAAAATTGATAACTTTTAGAGATATGATAATATTTATATATTCTCATTTTACACCATTTTTACTCTGTCAGATTTCATTAATTTCTTTTAATAAATAATACACATGAATGAAGCAAGGGAATATAGCATCAAGAAGTAGAATCTATACACACTCCAAATATCTAGCTGACTTTAAGAGCTATGGTAATATTTATATACTCTTATTTTATATCACATTTGGAAAATATGAAACTTAATGAAAAATGATAATAAGCTTTTTGTTTTTTAGCAATGTTATATATATATATATATATATGCATAAAATAAGTTTTAATTATAAATTGGGTACAATTAAATTAATAAATTGTAATATGTGACTTGATATAGGCATAAAACATTTTTTTTCTTTTTTTTGGTAAATTTAATGTTAATTATTAGTAGGATGGAATATCACATTGATTATTTTATTTATAGAATTTTTTTTATTTAATCTTTTAACTTTGAGAAGGTGATATTTAGTGTACTTATTTATAAAATGATGTTAAAAAGAGACATTTAATAATTTTAAATTTATTTAAAAAGATAAAAATTATCAGTCATAAAATGGGAATAAAAGACGATAATATCCTTCTCAATCATATTTATAACTTTTTTTGGTTTGATAGATCAGAGTAAATAACGATTCATCAATATATGTTTAATTTTTTTTTTATCGATGATCGTTTTTTATAAATATAATTAAAAAATTAAAAAAAAAATATTTTTATTAAAAAAAAAATCTCTTAACATTTTTCCCTTATTAGTATGAATCTAAATTTTTAGGCGTTAGATGTAGTCTGTAACAGGAACCCTTGTGGCTTTCCCACTAGCAATTTCGCATGTGGTCTTGTGGCCGTACATCGTCAAAATTTAGATATATTTTTGATATATATCATTATCTTTAATTTAATACAAAAATATGTGATGAAGAAAGAGTAATTATGATGATAATAATAATAATAATAATAATAATAATAATAATAAAATTAAATTGGATCAATATTAGTATGTAACATTAAATAAGAAACCTAAATGTTATTTTTACAGAGGGACACTGTTTCTTAATATAAATGAAGCGTAGTTTTTAGCGAAAGATCCGTAATAATGAATGCATGCCCAAAGTTAAATGACTTACTCATAGACGGTTAAGAAGAAACGGACGCTCAAAATGCCTCCAATGGTACAAGTTATTAAATGCGTTGAAGTAATTATGATTCGTTATGTTGAGACCACATTCTGATAGTGATACGACCTAGTTATGAAATGCGTTCAAGTAATTATGGTTCCTTATGTTGAGACCACATTCTGACGGTGATACAACATGGTTATATATATTCACAATTTTATTTTAAATAGATATATTTTAATTATTTTATTATTATATTTGTGTATATTTTCTTTTTCAAATATCAACTAATCTTCTAATAATAACTTTTAATTTTATATAATTTAAGTTTTTTTCAAAAAGAAAAAAAATATAAAAAAAATCAAAAATTTACAATAAATGACCTATATATATATATATATATAATACAATAATGAGGTAACAAAAGTACAATAATTTCAAAAAAGTAAATAAATGTGATTAATTTTTTTTTAATTTCAAAAAAGTAAATAAATGTGATTAATTTTTTTTTAAAAAAAAATAAGTTATTAAATTATCATATTATCTTTTTATCAATTCCCTTACTTTTTACTCTTTAGTAAATAATTGAAAAAAATTATTATTGATTAGATTTTATTAAATTTTAAATAATAAATAAATTTATGAAAAGTAAGTGGTATTAAATGTTATATTGATGCGCTAAATTGTTTCACTTCTTTCTCTTTATTGTCTTCTCAATCCAAACTTCTACACCGAAAACATTGAGTACCCACTTTGTCGATTTTGTCAACTTGTTTTTATCTATAAAATCCTAAAGAGGACCACTCAAAGTCTATTGGGGTTTTAGTCTGAGATTATGAAGTGCTGAAGAAGATGGGTATAATGGGAAATTTGGTGCGGTTTAACACATATAGCAAGAAACAATGCAGAAGCCTATTCTGGAGAATGAGAGCTGCGTTCAAGAGAGCTGTCAAAAATGGGAGCAAACAACAGTTCAGTTTTCAGTATGATCCATGGAGTTATGCTCTCAATTTTGACGATGGTTGTTGCAGCCTAGAACAGGGGACGTCATTGTCTTTCAAAAATAAAAAACCACTGTATTATTCAGACATCAAAAATACTATGTGGGAATATGTTCTTTGGGTGAAATCTGAATGTGACCTTTCAAAGGTAGAAAGAAAGGGAATGTAGTGGCTTTGTTTTTCTTTTATATCTTGGATTGAATTGGATTCCAACTAGTGGCTTTGTTTGTATTTAAAAATTTATGATTTTTCATACGAGCACTCATTGTTCAAGATTTTTTTTTTGTGGAGGATATTTATTTTTCTTGTTTCTTCTTAGATCTTCATTCATAATCACATTTCATATCTCAACCAACATCATAAACCTGTTCTTGGAAAAAGAAAAAAAAATCAGCTAGGTGTGTCAATCATAAAATGTTTGTCATGTGGTTTTACCAAAAATAAAAAAATAAAAAAAATAAAGTGTTTGTCATGTTCGTATTTTCTGACTCAATTCACATACTTTTTTATATTTTATATTACAAGAAAAATTATTTTTAGTCCATTCCTTTATTTATAGGGGTAAAAGAGCTCAATTTCTTAATATTTAATTGTAAACAAAAATAATAATAATTCATATCCAATTATGGGTTGTAGACAAAACTGACATCCCCGTTGATTTAAGCTCTTCTGCATACTCTTCCATGTTTCTTTATCTACTACTTAATAAATAAACTGTCAAAAAAGGACATATAAAGTTATTTTCTTGGTGATTTTTCCAAAAGAATGGTTGATAAAATATGCCATGTTATTTAGGAAATTAAGAGAAGATGACGTGCTTATGAGTGGTTAGCATTTTTTAAATAACTTGATATGTTTTGGAATTTTTTTTCTTAAAAGTAAAACTGTAAGGATCCGTTAAATTGTCAAATTATGACAGTAGGTCGGCTAAATTTATAGTTATAGACAAATCAGATAATCTCGCGTCACGTATAAGGAATGGAGAGTAGATCCTGACGAACTGAGTATCAACACCACAGCTAAAATTATGTACATTTGACACTTCTCTCTAAAGTTGAAAAGTATGATATAAGCAAAATTACATTAAAGAAAAAACTAGATACAATCTTCTAAGTAAAATGTTTCACATTTTTCATTACACAACGCCTTGGGACGTGTAAATTCTACGGATAGATTACCACAGTGTATTCTAGCACAGTTGTTGATAAATTGTTCATCCTAGGATACGCACCTTTCTCCTGAAGCTGATTCTGGACCTGTATTAGCATCTTCAACAGACTAGGAAGCTTTGGATCTGTGTTTAAAACACTGAGTCTTGTCAGCTTCATGGAGACTATCATAAACAACTTTCATACACAACTCATTAAGCATCATGCAAGAACATAGGAAACCCCATGAAAAAAACCAATTTTTAATTAGTTCATGAGATCATTCTAAGTAAATACCAGGGGCTGAGCGTGCGTAATTGGGGTGAGCTATGGGCCCCGGATTCGATAAATTTTTACTGTTATATGGAATTAGTTTTACAATTTTAAGTATTTTATATGAATAAATACATATTTGGGTTTCTTTTGCAATAAAATTATCACTAATCATTTAAAATAGACTCAAACTTTATACTATTTCACAATTCAGTTTACGTTGTGTGAATTTCACAATAAAAATTTAGTAAAATTGTGATAAGCATGTGCAGCGCGTGGGGAAAAAAATGAATTTATACAGTTTTGTAAAATATTTACATGAATATGTAACTAAAATTTTACTATAGTATGCATAAGTAAAAAAAATAAAAAAATTACACTAACGTGTAATGGAGAAAATTAGAAGAAAAAAATGTAAACAATATCCGAAACATTTTATGAAATATGAATAACAAAAAATTAGATTATGAATATTAATAAAACTCGAACTATATTGTGAGTTTGTCTTAAAATTATTCATATTTATATGGAAATTAATAAAAATAAAACAATTTATCATATAATTTTTTGTCTTTTGTAAAACACTTTACAATTTTTAATTTTTCTTGTTATTTTCCTACTGCATAATTTAACATTTCATTTATAATTCTACTATATCACTTTTTATTTAGTAGCAAAAAAAAAATTCTCTATTTAAAATTAAAAAAAATCTAATTATACTTGCACACAATTTTAATTTTTATACTTTTCTGATTCCGTCCCGGTCACTCAAAAATCCAAAATTAGAATACCTCAATTATTTTATTCTTGAAAACTGTAGCTATTATATGTCCCTAGATGTGGATGCAATTTTTTTTATTGATTTAGCATATTATAGAAATGAAAACAATAATAGGCGTATAGCGGCCATTGCAAAATGAAAGAACGAAAGAAGAAAGCTTTCATCAAATAAACCTTCAGACTATTAGATTTGAATATACTAACCTTTTTCATGACCCTGGCTTATAAGGATGGCTGCATTTACTTCGTTAGCAGTTTTTAGGCGCTGTTGTATACCCAGAAGCTCATTAGTAGGACACTTAGAGACATCTTCGAAAGCTAGAAGTGCAAAAGTTCGCTCCAACTCTTCTGAAAGGATTTGCTGCAAACATTAAGTGGGAAGGGAGCTTTATTAAGACCATTATCAACAATGATATTAAGCAATGACAGTTTGATAAAAAGAATGCAATCTGAGTTGCTAGGATTATATTTACGCAAACCCAAAATGAGTAACAAGATTTACATCACGATGAACCAATAGTTCATCAATTCAGCATTGATTGTGTGATAAAATGTAAATGAAAACATCATCATGAAAAGTTGAATCTCACATTTTGTTCACCCATTGGTGCTAGCTCCTCTTGGGCAAACACAAGAGCTTCTTCTATTTTTCCCCTCTGAATTAATTCAATCAATCTTAGCTGTTGAAGATGGAAAAATAATTTGGGTTTTGTATTCAGTATCTGCATAAACAGTTTGGAAACAATTTATGTACATGAAGCACAAATATACGAGAAAATAAGATATGCATGTTTCTCAATATATATGGCACTCAAGAAAAACTGAAAATAGCAGAGTTGAACATAAATGGATAGTAGAAACAACACAAAACTAGAGCAAGCATTGAAGAAGTAATAGTTCCTTAATCAATAATAAGATAAAAATGAATCAGTGTCAGTAAATTTGTTGTCCTACCTCGGGGTTTAGATCATTGACCTTTTGAATTGCATACTCCACATTACCACATTGCACTGCCTTCTTAACAGACATCCGATCTATGATGGTTGTGACATCTATATCTACTGATTATCCATTAGGAAAAACACAAATATAGTATCCAGGCAACATAATCAACAAACAAAAAACGAAAGGAAAAAAAAAATGATATAACTAAACTATGGATACTCTCAGTTCCAGTTTCCATCCGAAATTTCTCAGCAGCCTCAACATACCCTTCAATCAAAAGAAAATTCATCACTAATTTGTTCATGTCTTCTTTTGTAATATTTACATCCTTGAGCTTTTTATCCCACTCATTTCTTGCCACAGCCTGTATAGATAAAAAATTTATTCAATAATAACCGTAAAAAATTGAAAGCAAAAACCTCATGGTTTAATAAAGGAATAAAATGTTTTGTTTTGATAAATTCTCTTTTGAATGCTGAAGGAGGACATAATATGATAATAAAACCTTATTCTACATCAACTCTTTGCCATAATTATAAACCAAACCTTAGTCTACTTCTATAACATTATGAACAATTGGGTTGGCTACAAATAGGCAAGAAAAGACAGAGTAAAATGCTAAAACTAACAACAAGATCAATAATCAGAAGTACATTTTTCTTTTACCAAATTCTATAATTGTTAAGAAACTACCAAATAAGTTATAAAGACTCTTAAATCAAAATCACAAGTAATAGATAATTACCGCTACCATCGTCCAGAGCCGACTAATGTAATCCGCGGAAGACATCCGTGCTCCTCCTTCAAAATCATTTACCAACACAGGAATAAATCTACCATAAAACAATTGAATACTGAATAAACTGAAAAAGAAAAATCACCATCTCTCGCATAAAACACCCAATTCGAAACCAATATCTTTCTCCCCCCCAAAATCAAGAAGTTACCTAACAAACACTCACGCTCAAATCTTGGGATTTCTTGGGAAATTTATAGAGGAGAAAATACCTTCAAAAGTAGTTGCAGCCACCGATTAAGCGATACGCATAGTGAGTTTCCTGGTGTATCCCAACTCGCTGGTGGTTTACAGTTAGGCGTTTCAGGATTTCAATCGGTTTTTAGTTGTTTTGTTTGCCTGCTTTTAACTCTCGGTTAAAATAGCAATAGATATGGGCTTTGAACGAAATTCGGTTAAAATCAGAGTTCAAAGTTTCCATCGTCATAGGAATCGAGAAATATACGGTGGAGGAAAAATAACGTAAATAAAAAAAGAAAGAAATAACAAATAATTAAAAGACAAATTATTTTATTTTATTTATTTATAGTATGTGAAATAAGTAAAATAAGAAGTTGAATTTAGCAAATTAAAATAACATAATTAGATAATTAAAATTAAAAATTAAAAATTAAAAAATAATAAGACTATATTTTAACATATCTTAAAAATTATATAACTAATGTATCACTTATATAAAAAAGTTACCAAAACTATTTTATACAAAAACCTAACCTTCTAACATCAAATTGTGAACATTTATAAATTCACGGTATATGTACCAATGAAAAATATTGATTTAAAAATATTTTACAAATTAATAATATAAATATCTTCTATATTTCTATAAATTAAAGTTTCATTATTTTTATAAATATATATTTATTAATATTTAGAACTTCTTGGCTAGAACTCGTGTGCATCTCAGAAGATCATTAAAATAATTAAAACATCTTGATCCATTGTCAACAGCTTGGTTCCATGGTCTAGCGGTTAGGACATTGGACTCTGAATCCAGTAACCCGAGTTCAATTCTCGGTGGGACCTTTTATTCTCCTATACATCCTAGTTTTTTCGGCACAAGCAAAGCCGTCCAAGATGAGTCAAATTCTCCAAAATAAAAAATGATGAGTCAAATTCTCCAAAATAAAAAATGCACCAAACGAATTTCAAGAATAACAAAAACACTTCCACGTATTATTATTCGTTTTATTTTCTGTGAAAAATGTGAATCAAAATGATTATTTTGTTAAGTGACAAGATATTAATTTAGCAAAAAAAAAAAAATACTTATAAAAAGCAAACCTTTGGTCACAGAGAATAATCATATAGAGACGATTTGATCTTAAGATGATAAAAAAATATTTATTAATTTTAAGACTGAACTTGAAAATGTAATTTAACAATGATATATTAGTGTGAATAGTTTCTTGTCAAGTCCTTCAGTTGAGGGTGGTTACTAAAATACATAGTTACACTAAACACTTACTTCTATGCACATATACATTCTAATAACTAACGGTGCTTACACTTAACCTCTATATAAGTTAGTGTAATACTCATTTGTTAAATTAATGTAAAGGATATAAAATTAATACTTTTCATCAAGTGTGTTACTTTTAGTATTCTTCGTATTCCTATAATATTAGAATAGTAAAATCAAATAGGTAAGAATAACAAAATAAAGTATACACCAAACAAATTTCAAGAATAACAAAAACCCTTCCACATATTATTATTCGTTTTATTTTCTATGAAAAATGTGAGTCAAAATGATTATTCAGTAACATTGTACTCAAACATGTAAGATATTAATTTAGCAAAACAAACTTGTAAGATATTAGACAAACATGGATTAAGCCTCACTTTATAAGCAATTATGCCCACTTCTAAATCGTATCCGTTCACGTGTATGTTACAAATACACCACAAAAGAATTGGACTCAAAAAAGGCAAACCTTTAGGCTCAAAGAACAACCATATAGAGAAGATTTGATCTTAAGATGATGAAAAAGTGTTGTATTAATCTTAAGACTGCGCTTGAAAATGTAATTCAACAATGATATATTAATGTAAATAGTTTCTTGCCAAGTCCTTCGGTTGAGGGTGGTTACTTAACTACATAGTTAGACTAAACACTCTACTTTTATACACATATACATTCTTATAACTAATGGTGCTTACACTCAGCCTCTATATAAGCTAGTGTAACACTCATTTGTTAAATTAATGTAAAGGATATACAATTAATACTTTTCATCAAGTGTGTTACTTTTAGTATTCTTCATATTCCTATGGTATTAGAGCCGTAAAATCAAAGGTTTTTCTTAAGGTTGGTAATGGTGGATATTTAGTTAACTCTTCCTTCCTTAGTTATTTATGATGGTTCTCGATCCTTAGGCTTCGTTGCTTTGTATATTTCTTCTCTTTTGAACGGATCAACTATCTCGATCAACTTGATCATACAAATTATATAAACTAGAGAAAACAATTTCTCAACTTTGTGATCGCATATGGCATTGAGTCAAGTCTTGATGTTACACATACAATTCTTACACAGCATGTTACTGATAATCAAAATAAATCTAAGATTGTTCTCAATCCAATTTATTCCTCATGGAATTAGAGAGATAATCTCTTAAAGAGTTGAATCTTTAACTTTTTCACTAGAGATATGTTGCATCCGATTATTGGTGTTAAGAGTGCTATAATCATGTGGAAAGATCTACAAAATTCTTTTCTTTTTACTTCTCGTGTGCGAGTTGTGGAGTTAAAGTCTCAACTATAACAAGTAAGGAAAGATACTTTGAGTATTCAAAATTATTTTGTTAAGGTTAAAACCTTGGCTCATCACCTTCGTGCAATTGGTGAAGTCATTTCTAATCGTGATGTTGTGATGCATATTTGAGAGGATTAAGACCTAATTTTCACACCTTTGTTACATCTATGAACATGAGACATGAAGATCCTTCTCTTTTTGAGTTGTGAAGTCTTCTCTCAACAGAGCAACAACTAAAGTTTGAGCATAATTGACATGAGTAGTTACAAGTTCTTTAAGCATATGTGGTTAAAATGTCACTTAGTAGATCCTTTAAGTCATACAACAACACAAAGTCCTGAAATCTTCATAAATTCACAAAGGAGTTGTCTTTATGTACAAGTCTTTTTCTTCTAATAAAGTTTTTGGTGGTAGCCTCAAGAAAAATAACAAGTCTAAGAAGTCTAGTGGTAATAGTGATTGCCTTGAGTGTCAGATTTGTCAAAAGCTTGATCATAAGGCCATCCAATGTTTTCAACTCAAAGTCATTCTCTTAGGAAGATCCAATTTTGTTTATGGTACTACTTTAATAACTACTCATTCTAATACACCAACTTTTGATCATAACAAGTTACTTGATAATGGAGCTACATATCATCTCATTAGTGATGGTGAAGCTTTGTCTTAGGCCACTCCCTTCATAGGCACTAGTGATGGGATAATAGGTACCAACATTCAATTTTATATTACTCAAGTAGGTCATGGTATTTTAAATCTACATCCAAATTAGTTGCTTTTAAAGAAGATTTTGTATGCACTTAGAGCATCTTTCAATATTCTCTAGATGCATAAACTTTGTGTTAATAATGGAGTTCTTGTTGAATTATATCCTTATTATTTATATATAAAGAATCTTAAAAGTAGAAAGATTATCTGCCAAGTAAGGTATGATGGTGGACTTTACAAGGTCAACAGTTCCTCTTCCGTTCCTTTTGTTTCATCTTTTACTTCTTAGGTAGCATCATCCAATGTCTCAACTATGTTTACCAATTTTGATAGTAAGGCTATTGAATGGCACACATGATGACTCTATGAAAGTAGAGTTTATTGGTGCATTTTTTCTTAATATTTGTTCATTTTATTTAATAAGTAGTATCTTTGGGGTTAAAAATATCAAAATATGAACTTTCTAATGAAAAGAGGGGAAAATATAAAATTTTAATTTTTTTGGATTTTATGAATTTTTTAATACATGCCCAATCAGAAGCTACCACGTGGATGCTAGGAAAGCAGGAGAGCTAACCAGGAAAGTCATATGGTTTCCATGTAAGCAAAGAGGCCTGATCATAAAACGCTACGTGTATAGTGTGACACAACACCATGCATTGATGAGCAAAATGGACATCGTTAATTCTGCCAATATTTTGGTTTTATATTTATAAAACTCTCGCAAGTGCACGAATCATTTCATAGAAAATGATAAATATACTCCCAAGGTCAATCTAAGGAAGGAATATATGTGGTTTTTAATTTATTATTCAAACTTTTAAAAACGAAATTAAATCCTAAACATCCTGTCATGATATTTGGATTTTTGTGTTTCTAATCTAAGAACATAAAAATAAACATGGATATGGATTCAATAAACATTTATGAAAATTTTATCATTTATAATAGTGGAGTATTTATGGATATAATAACTAAATTAATTATGCTTGCTCATATTATTTAGGTTATTAAAGATATAAAATTGATATTTATTGATTCTCCCTTTTTTATATGAATACCACCTTTGGTGGGGTTAGATATTCTTTGTTAACTAAACAAATCATTTAACACCTATAGGTGGGGTTAATAACTAATTTGGTTAATTAAATTAATTCCTTTTTCTAAGAGATTGAAAATGAACCATTTAAATGCCACCTTTGGTGGGGTTAGACAATTTAAACTTTATTCAAGGTATCCAAATTAAACCTAAGAATTTAATTATATGAGTACTAACTTTCAAGTTTTAAAACTACTACTGAAAACATGTTGTCAATACATTTTTAGATAATAATTCTTATAAAAACTTTTGAAATAGAGCTTCACTCTAACTACTGGGCGATTGTACCAACAAATAAAATAGCATTACTCTAAATCAGATCGGATAACTAAGCCTTAAAATCTAATTTTCAGATTTAAGTTTGTAATGAAAAATAATATATTTCTCTCTAACATTCTTAATATAAAATCTTGAATAAAAACAAAATCAATTCATTTTAGAGATTTTTACCTATTTAATATTTCGCAAGCATAAAAACGTTATTATTATATCATGTTTATAAACAGTTAGCAAAGTTAAATTTAATCACAGACAAATTAAAAATAACATATAAGAAAAAAGCATAAAAAAATAACTGTAAAGAAAATAAAATCCTTACAGTACCTTGATACTAACTCTATTGCTGGAAAACCTACAAACGGAATTTGCACTTCCATTTATTGAATCAAAAAGTAAATAAATTACAAAAACATAATTAGTTCTTCTCAAAAAGAGAAGAACTCTAAAACTAAGAAAAACTAACTAAGAAAAGCTAAAAACTAAGAAATGGAGAGAATATGTGTTTTTAGGTGTGGTTTGAAGTGAAGAGAATGAGGGTATTTATAGGTGATGAGGGGAAGAAATAGTGGGTGAAAAATGATTAAAAATGGTGGAAACATGGAGTAGTGAATGATGACATCATTGTTGACGTCAGGTTGACGTTGGGCACAGCGACGCGCGCGGATTGGGTAGATGGGCGCAGCGGCGCACGCAGATAAACTCAGGCACACGCAGACTGGGCGATGCAGCGCATGTTAACTGGGCGTTGATGGGCATGCGTGCGCATTTTTTGGTGCGGCTACGTGCGCGATTTCCTCCTTTTTGACCCATTTTATCCAATTTTTTCATATTTGTTGACCTTTCCTCATTTAATTTATGAATATATTTGTGATGTATTTTCTCCGGTATTTTTATTTGAGTCTTTAAGTTACTTTTTTAAGCGAAAATACCTGAAAATAATAAAAATACCCGTGATTCCAAGAAGCAAATTTATATAAATATATGATAAAATCATATAAATATATATATTTTTAATTAATTAACGTGTATAAAATCATAGTAATTTTAGTACTTTTTGAGCACTTATCATGCAGCATGTAAGCTATAATCGTGAATCATAGATTGTTGCATGGCGATGACACAGTACCATTAACCGTGACGAGTCTACCCTTTCCACGCATCGTGTGTTGATTGGTTTGCAGTATTAATTTTTCCTTTTATTGTCTCAACACTTGATCTGAAGTTGATTCGATGGTCCAAATTTTACCTAAGCTTAATTTAACTCCTTAATTGTCTAATAAACCTTAATAAGTTGAAATTAACATAATTTTTATTAGATTTTAGAGCCAAGAAGAGAGAAAAATACAAAAAAAATCAAAAAAAGATACAATTTTGGTAGAGATTCAAAGGGATATTGATTGTATTTCTTCTTCTTATTATTTCTTTATCAATTCTTGTCTTTCTTTATGAAAAATATGAGTTTTATGAACAAAATTATATCGAGTTAATTTATTAACCTAGGGTTTTTATAAACCCAATTTTAACATGTGATAATATAATATTTTATCCCAATTATGATTAAAATTTAATTATATTATTTTATTTTATTTTTATGTTATTAATTGTTTCTCCAACAATTGATCTATAGAGGCAATTAAATAGATTTGAGAGAATTTTTTAATTATTTGTTTTGATTAAATAACATGCATAGTTTCTTGGTAGAAATGTACGAGTATTATGTATATGATCCATAATTGATGAAATTAATGAGTAGTATGCAATTTAATTGACATGAGAGTGTGATTAAGTTAATTGCTATATGTTTTGTAGTTTACTTAATAGAGGAATACATGTTAGGTTAGATTCAATTGATAATGTAATTGGTTGATAATAATATTAAGAGGATTTTAGTGATTCACATATTTAAAAATTGGAGGAATAAGTATTTCTCCATATTTTCTCATATATCTTCTTAGTTATTAAATTTGATTTAATTAATTATTGTTATTTATTTTTAGTTCTTTTAATTTTGCTTCCTTAAAATATAAAACACAAAAAAACATTTTTTTTAGTTTTAGAAATTAGTTTCTTATAACATAATTCCCACGATAACGATATTTTATTATCATTATATTACTTGTTGCAATATATATATATATATATATATATATATATATGTATATATTTGTATATTTATTGAATACAATTCGTGTCTGATCAAGTTTTTGGCACTGTTACCAAGGATTATAAACATTAGAAATTAATTTTTCATTTTATTGTATTTTAGTTATTTTCTTTATTTATTTTTCATAATTTTATTTTTAATTTTAACTTATTTAGTTATCTAGTTATCTAGTTAGTTAATTTAGTTAATTTTTTTTAACTTTTATTTATTTATTTTTAATTTTTATTTATTTTTAATTTAGACATCTCTTTTAATGCTATTAAAAATACATTTGAGTATATTGTATAAGTAGAGTCCCTGAGAGAGAAATGTTGTCTTTAGATCCCGAAATTAAGCGTACTTTGAAATCAATAAGAAAATAACAAGTTATCACCCAAATAGAAGAAATAGCTAATCCATTATAAATAAAAAATAATGAGCTAAATTTTAACAACTAGATCCCTTTTAATGGATAATAGAGATAGAGCTATGAATGAATATGCAATACATACGTTGGAAAGGTTGAATACAAGTATTACAAGGTCAAATATTTAAGCTAACCAGCTTGAACTAAAGTCAATGACATTTCAAATGCTACAAACAGTTGGAAAATTCAGAGGATCTCTATTTACATCTCAGATTGTTTATTAAAGTTGGATATTCATTTAAATTATATGGTGTGATTGAAGAGACTTATGGGCTTAAATTATTCCCATACTCTTTGCAAGACCATGCTCGAGCTTGGATAAACTTTTTTCCACCTTATTCTATTACAACTTGGAATGATTTAGTAGAGAAATTCTTATGAAATACTTCCCACCAATAAAGATTACCAAGTTTAGGAATGATATTACCTCCTACCAACAATACGAAGATGAATCATTTTATGAAGCATAAGAAATATTCAAAGCAATGCTAAGGAAGTGTCCTCATTATGGAATTCCTCATTGGATCCAAATAGAGAATTTTTACAATGGTCTCAATGGTCAAACAAGAACCATTGTTGATGCATCCGCTAAAGAATTACATGAGGTAAATTATATCGTGGCATTTACAGCTTAAGTGTCATCTTTGATAAATCTTTAGAAGGCTCAAAACTTTCTAGCAAGTGTAAACCAAGTCCAAGATTCATGGGTGTCTTATGTATTTTGTAGGAGAGCTTATTTATTTGATAATTGCCCAAATAATCTTGAATTAGTATTCTATGCGTGTAATGTGAACCGAAACAATAATCCATACTCAAACACATATAACCCAAGATGGAAACAATATCCAAATTTATCTTTGAACAATAACAACAATGAAAGTGGTAATCAATTCAACCATCAATCATTTCCACCACCTGGATTTCATCAATCACAAGCTTAAGATAAGAAGCCACCTACTGAGGACAATACAAATGCATTATTGGGAATGATGAAAGACTTCATCCAATTAGTAAATTCAAAAGTGTCCACTAAAGAGACTTCAATTCAAAATTTAGAGAACCAAATGGAGCAACTGTCATAGGCCATAAGTCAAAGGCCTCAAGGTAACCATCCAAGTGACACAATTATAAACCCAAAAAGAAAAGGTAAAGAGCATTGCAACTTCATAACCTTGAGGAGTGGTAAAACTCTAAAGGAGGAACATGAGACTAAAAAGGATAAGAAGAAACCAGAAACTAACTAGAAAGAGAAGGAACAAGTGAATAAATAAAGCATTGAAAAGGAAATAATTCAACCAAAAAAGAGCAATATTTACAAACCCATTATTTATTTCCCTCAAAGAAAAAAAAAGCAAAAGTTAGACACGTAGCTTTTAAAATTTTTGGTTGTTTTCAAGAAGCTACACATAAATATATCATATGTAGATGCACTTGAACAAACACCTTCTTATGCCAAATTTCTTAAGCACATCTTGTCTAAGAAAAGAGGGCTTGGATATAATGAAACAATAACCTTGATTAAAGGTTGTAGTGCCTTGCTAGAAAAATACCCCAAAAACTAAAAGATCAAGGTAGTTTTGACCTCTCTTTCTCTATTGGAAACGTCCACTTTGAGAAAGCATTGTATGACTTGAGTTCCAGTATTAACCTTATGCCATTATCAATTTTTAAAAAATTGGGATTGGTAAAGCTGAACCCACTTCAATAATATTACAAATAGTAGATTTCATTGTACTAGACAAGGAAGAGGACCATAACATTCCTATCATACTTGGTTGTCTACTCTTAGCAACCGAAAAAGTACTCGCTAATGTACAAAATGATGAGCTTACAATGATAGTGCAAGATGAATAAGTAATTTTAAATTTTTTAAGGCATCTAAACCCCCTGATATTGATAATACTAATGAATGTTTTAATATATATGTTATTGAATGTGAGGATAACTTAAAAGAATTTGTTGAGTTACACATACTTAAGACTGTTACACATGATCTTATGAACAATGAAGTAAACTCACCAAGAAACAACTCAATCTGTGTTAATTTTGAAAGTGCGAAATCTATGATTGGTGTTGCTGATTGTGTGAACTATTTAAAAGCTATACCTACCATATGTTTACCTAATGTGGTTATAGAGAGTTTGAGATAGGATCTAAGCTCAAACCATCTATTGAATGGCCATCAAGTTTATACCTCACACTTTTACCCTCTCATCCCCAATCAAGTAAGAGAGCAGAAGAGTCTAATAAAGAGGTGAAAAAATGCCAGAAATACATAAATTGGATAAGTTATGGTGGAGTGCATATAAGAATGCCAAAAAGTACAAAAAGAAAACAAAAATATGGCATAATAAGAGAATTGAACACCGTATTTGCAAACCGACACATAAATTACTATTGAACAAATCAAGACTCAATCTATTTTCGGGTAAACTCAAAAGTAAATAGACATAGAGGGATGTACCTTAGGATTTTATATGATCGTCTAATAAAGGACTTTAAACGTGACGTTAGTTAAAAGGTAACCCAACATATATTTTACTTATATTTTTATTATTTTTGTTTTGTAGGTGAATAAATGTGGAGAGTAATGACACATTGAAAATTTTGATGACACATGTTGTGTGCCAAGATGAAGGGAGTTTTTTTTTTCCTTTTAATTTTTCATATTTATATGTGCATGGTGAGGACAATGTGCAATTTAAGTTTGAGAGAGAGAACTTCATTCTCTACTTTATTGTTTAGTATACATTTTCAATTTTTAGGGAATTTTTTTTTATTTTGAGGATGTTTTTAATTATGATTTGGGTAGAAATTGATAAATATATAGAAACTAAATGCATGCATACTTGATATGAAACGTATGAACTCAATCATAAATTTTTTTGTCATAACCAAGATAAGGAATGTAACATATTCGTTAAGATACATTAATCATGTGATATGCTTGTCAATTTTGACTGGATTGATTCTAATTTTTATACACATTTTCATGATTGATTTTGGTGTTCTTATTGAGAGAAAATTTGTAATGAGTTATGCAATTTGATGAGATCTACTAGGTTTTATAATCTATTTCATTATCCCTTAAGGAAAAATTATGAATAGTATTTAGCAAAAGAGATTATTTAAGCCTTATTTGGATCGATTAAACCTTCCAAGCAAATCATTGTTAATATCCATAGTCATCTATTTAAGCCTAACAAAGAACCTTTCATATCTTTAAGCCACATTTTATGTCTAAACAATAAGTATCACCTTTATCTTTGCACCTTTAGGTTGTATGAAAAGAAAAAAACACAATCATGTGTTATGCTATAGAGTAGGGTAAAATGTAATGCACTCTATAAAAAGAGAAGAAAACTAAAAACTCACAACACAATTATCTCTCTAAAGAAAAATTAAATAAAATTGAAAATAAGTTTGAAGGTATTGTGAAGTTACAAAAAAACGTGGAATAAAAGAATATGAAAAGAATGATAACAGAGGATGCACTAAAATATCAAGTTAGAGATCAATTGCAGTTAAAATTGCATGATGAGTAAAAATAAAGCTAAGGTATGGAAAGAGCCTAAAGGTCTTCATTTATCGACCCCCACCTTGGTCTTATATTACAAGCATGTAAAGTCCTTATTGATATTTAGTTAAGTGCATATTTATATTAGTAGAGACGGATATGAAAAATGTACTTATGAGACTTGTTCTAAGATTAAATTGATTAGCATGCTCATATAGGTTGATTTCATGAGTGCATTCGATGATATCATGTGCCATACACAGGAATCAATTTGTCAAAAATCTTGCATATCCTTGTATTGATGGAACGTTGATTGATGAATATGTGAACCTCATTGTCACAGAATTGTACGAATTTTGAGGGGTATAGTTGTCGCTAAATATTAATGTATTAATAGATATATATTTATGAATATACACTCATATCAATTTATTTAGTTAAACTTGGCTTTACTTGAGAACAAGCAAATAGTTAAATTTAGGGGTGTAATCACTCTATGAAAGTAGAGACATCAATATATTTTTCTCTTTAATATTTGCTTATTTTATTCAATAAGTAGTATTTTTGGGGTTAAAATATCAAAATATGAACTTTCTAGTGAAAAGGGGAGGAAATATAAAATATAAATTTTTTTGGGATTTTTATGAATTTTTTAATATAGGACCAATTAGAAGCTACCATGTGGATATCACACAAGCAAAGGAGCTGACCATGCAAGCCACGTGGGTGCCATGCTAGCGGAAAGGCCTAATTGCGAAATGTTGTGTGTACTATGTAACGCAACGCCATGCCATGTGTTAGCATTGCACTCCTTCTGAGTTCACCATGTAGTCAACGTCTATACACGTGTTGTCACACTACTCGTCCACACTTTCCAATTGTGTACCATGAAAGCCATAATCGCGAATCACAGATCGTCATGTGGTGATGACACAACACCGTTGACCGAGACCAGTCCGCCCTTTTCCACGCATCGCTTTCTAATTCGCCCAATGATTACCGTGTACCATGTGTCGCATCCCTATTAGTCGACGATCAAGATTCCACCGGAGCTTAATTTAACTCCCTTATTGCATTATAAACCCTAATGAGTCGAAATTAACATAATTTTTATCAGATTTTAGAGCCAAAAAAAGAGAAATTCAAAAGAAGATACAATTTTGGTAGAGATTTAAGAAATGATTGGTGCTACAATTCAAGAGATTGATTGTATTTCTTCTTCTTCCTATTTCTTTATCAATTTTATGTCTTTCTTTATGAAAAATAAGAGTTTTATGTACAAAATTATGTCTAGTTAATTTATTAATCTAAGTGTCTTATGAACTCAATTTTCAACATGTAATAAATATAATTTTACCCCAATTATGATTTCAATTTAATTATATTATTTAATTTAATTATCATGCTATTAATTGTTTAGCCAACAATTGATCTATAGAGACAATAAAATATATTTAAGAGAATTATTTAATTATTTATCTTAATTAAATAACACATAGTTTATAAGCAGAGATATATGATTCTTATATAGTTGATGAGTTTAATGAGCAGTATACAATTTAATTGACATAAGGGTGTGATTATGCTAATTACTATATGATGTATAATTTACTTGAGAAAGGAATACATGATATGTTAGATTCAATTGATCATGTACTTGATTGGGAATTATATCGAGAGATTTTAGTGATTTATATGTTTAAAAAATTTGAGGATTAAGTATTTTTAGATACTTTCTCATATATCTTCTTAAGCATCAAATCTGATTTAATTAATTATTGTTATTCTTTTTAATTTTACTTTCTTAAAATATAAAAATACAAAAAAAAAATTGATTTTTATTTTTTTAGTTTTCAAAATTAGTCTCTAATAACATAATCTTTATAAAAAAGATATGTTTTTTATCCTTATATTACTTGTTACAATATGTATAATTACGTATTTATTGAATAAAATTTGTATCCAATCAACTCATGTATGGGACAGTCTCCAATTTCATTTTTCACTAAGCTTTGATAGAATTTTTTTTCCAGGCCTCATAATGCAAATAAATGTGTTATTTGTACTTGGGCTAAAGCTCATAATCTTCCCTTTTATTGTTAGTTTGCATAAATCAATAAAACCTTTTGATTTTTTCTTTGTTAATTTATGAACTTCTCCTGTTGTTTCCGTTACTAGTGTTAAACACTTTCTGTTGATTATTGATGATTACAGTAAGTACACGTGGATTTATTTCCTCTCTATTAAAAGTCAAGCTTGTTTTGACAATTTGTTGAAATCCATGGTTGAGCGGTAGTTTGATTGTAAAGTGAAGGCTATACAATATGATGGTGGAGGTTTATTCATGTTTCTTAGTTCTGAATGGATAGAGTTAGGGGTTGAGCATCGTATAACTTTTTTGTATACTTCCAACCAAAATGGCTTAGTTAAAAGTAAGCTTCGTATGGTGGTTAAATGTGTTCTTACACTATTATTACAGTCTGCAGTACCAATAAAATCTTGGTATTATGCCTTTCGTACCATCGTTTATCTTCATAACCGACTACCTACTCCTGTGTTATAATAACACAATTCCCCTTATGAAATACTTGATGATAGACTTCTAGATTTTGCTTTTCTAAGAACCTTTTAGTGCTTGGATTTTCCCTGTCTAAAGGCATTTAATAAGCATAATCTAGAGCCTAGTCAACATCTAGCATTTTCTTGGGATATGTAACTCATCACAAGGGGTATTTATGTCTTGATGTTACTTTTGGAAAGGTGTTTACAAACAGGTGTGTACAATTTCATGAAAATAGGTTCGCTTTTCTTGAAAATGTTCCCTTTTCTTGAAAATGTTCCCTTGACCATTACCGAGAGTATAGGGACGTATTGCTCCACCTACTTCTTGTTCCCAAGTCCTTGCTCAATTATATGATGTATCTCCACCTGACACAGGACCATTATATCAATACAAGGAATGGATGGATGCATTATATGAAGGTTGAGTACGATGCCTTACTTAAAAATGGAACTTGGGAGATTTTTCCAATAAATAAGGGTACGAAGATCATTAATCACAAGTGGATTTACATAATGAAAAGAAGGATGAGAGATACAAGTTTAGAGTTATAGATAAGGTCTTCCATAAAAAAAAGGGGTGTGGATTTCTTTAAAATCTCTGTTCTTGTTGTTAAGCATAACTTTGTAAGGTTGATGTGAGCTATGCCTTTTTCTAAGGGATGGATTTTTAGTCAATTAGATGTTAATAATGTATTTGTAAATAGTGATTTAAAAGAGTTGGTGTATATGATTCAACTAGAGGGATTTGAAGTTCAAAGTTCAGTTCCAATGGTTTACAAGTTAAAAAAAGACTCTCTATAGCCTAAAACAAGTAGCTCGTGTTTGCTTTCAAATGTTGAGTGCATGTTTACTTGGTTTGATTTTTCTCAATTCTAAGTCAAATGCTTCTCTTTTCTTCCAAAAAATAGGTCATCTTTCACTGTTATTTTGATATATGTTGATGACATGCATTATCATCATTGGTGATTATATCCAACTTATTAAAGGGTACATTGGTTTGTTGTAAGCATAAATTAATCAACCTAAATACAGAATAAACAAACTAAAGGGATAAAAAAAACAAGTAAAGCAAGAATCTTATATCCAGTCATTGAAATTGTTCTTAAAGCTCCAAACTGATCAAAACTAATTTTGCTCTTTGTGTTAGGAACTTCTAAGCTCTTAACAACACTCAAATAGATGGTGTATTGCATTGGAATTGTGTGTTGAGCTTAAGGACCATAACATACCTTTTATAGTTGTGTTTCCCATCAAAGCATGGCACCGTTACCAGCTTTCATCCATAATTGACGAGCTTTTCAATGATAGAAACGTTTAAACAGGTGATCGGTTACATTCTCTCACTTAGTCCAAACGTTCAACTTAATCTCATTGATTATCTTTTTTAAGAAATAAACACATGAATCATGGCGATAGGTCCTCAAAGAATAAATATTATCTTCCATGTATTACAATATATTTAGTTTCTCAAGTATTACATTTATGTGGTAACAAAACTTAATGAATAAATCCTATATTTATTCCTGGTTCTATACAAAATATAGTTTCTCAAATAAATTAAGGTGCATATGAATAGGAGAAAATAATATATAAGAGTTTTAGTAACAAAATGTATATATACCTTTACGAAATGGAACCAATTCCTATTTTTTCTACATGATCCTTAAATTTCAATGGTGGTATGCCTTTAGTCAAAGGATCAACAATCATCAACTCAATGCTAATGTGCTCAATGACCACTTTATTTTCCTTAACACGTTCTCTTATGGCCAAGTATTTAATGTCAATGTGCTTACTACGACTACCACTCTTGTTGTTCTAAGCCATAAACACAACAACTGAGTTATCACAGTACAATCTTAATGGCCTAGAAATAGAGTCAACTACTCTAAACCCGAAAATAAAACTCTTCAACCATACACCATGTGATGTGGCCTCAAAACATGACACGAACTTGGCCTCCATAGTGGAAGTAACAGTCAAGGACTGCTTCGCACTCCTCCAAGACACAGCTTCACTGGCAAGCATGAAAATGTAAACCAGATGTTGATTTACGTGAATCAACATAGCCAGTGAAGTCCATATCAGAGTAACCAATTACATCCAGATCATTGGTTCGTCTATACATGAGCATATAGTCCTTGGTTCCTTGATGGTACCTCATCACTTTCTTTGTAGCTCTCCAGTGGTCCAAACCTGGATTACTCTGATATCGTTCCAATATTCCAATAGAAAATGCAATGTCATATCTTGTGCAAATCTGCGCATACATCATGCTTCCAACAGTAGAAGCATATGGAATGTTCTTCATTTGTTCTCTTTCAAAATCATTCTTTGGGCATTGGTCCAAATTGAACTTATCGCCCTTCATAATGGGAGCAACACTTGGCGAACAATCGCTCATCCGAAATCTCTCTAAAATTTTATTAATATAGGTTTCTTGAGATAAACCCAAGATGCCTCAAAGCCTTTCTCTGTAGATCTTAATGCCAATGACATAAGATGCCTCACCAATATCCTTTATATTAAAATTTTTAGAGAAGAATTGTTTTACCTCGTGTAACAAACCCCTATCATTGGCTATAAGCAAAATATCATCCACATATAGCATTGAAAAAAAATCTTACTCCCACTAAGCTTCTAGTAAATACATTGTTCTATGACGATCTCTTTAAAACCAAATGAAGTGATGACGTTATAGAATTTCAAATACCATTGATAGGAAGCTTGTTTTAATCCATATATGAATATATTAAGCTTACAAACAAAATGCTCACAATCACTAGAGAAGAATCCTTCAGGTTGTTTCATATAAATCTCTTTCTCTAGGTTACCATTAAGGAAAGCCATTTTCACATCGATTTGATGCAAATCCAAAACAAAAAATGGTCAACAAATGCCATGATCATATGAAGTGAATCTTTCTTAGATACATGAGAGAATGTCTCCGTGTAATCGATTCCCTCCCTTTGAGTGAATCCTTTGGCAACGAATCTTGCCTTATGTCTCTCAAGGTTGCCTTGTGAGTCTTTCTTTGTCTTGAAGACCCATTATATCCAATGGTTTTTACACCATCAGGCAACTTGACGAGATCCCAGACTCGGTTAGACGTCATATAATCCACCTCTTATTTCATGTCATTATACCATAAGTTTGAAACCTTAGAACTCATGCCCTGTGAAAATGTCTCATGATCATTTTTGGCTCCAATATTATAGTCACATTCTTGTAGATACACAAAATAATCACTAGGAATCTTCGATTTCCTTACTCTGGTAGATCTTCTAAATACTGCTTCAAAATTCTCCAGAGGATCAGGATCATATTGTTCAACTAGTTGTTCAAAAACTTTAGGAATCTATTAAACTTCATCATCTACTGATCAGGATCAACACCTTGTGGTACTTCCAAGACTAGTTCATCAACACGCTCTTATACTTGAGGTGTGTTATTAAATACAACGATCAGTCTATTACTTGAAGTGGAACATTGAGCATTTGAACGATCTTTCTCAAGACCAATGCCCTGGGATCGATCGCTCCCACTAATCAAGTCATTCTCATAAAATTTTGCATTTCTTGATTCCACAAACCTAGTGCTATGGGATGGACAATAAAACTTATATCACTTAGACCTTTTGGCATATCCAACGAAATACCCACAAATATTTATTTGGTTTAGCTTCTTCTCTTATGGATTATAAATCCTCACTTCAGATGGGCATCCCCAAACGTGCATATGTCGCAAACTTGGTTTCCAACCTTTCCATAATTCAAATGGAGTCTTTGGGACAACCTTGGTTAGAACTCAGTTTAATATATACATAGTCGTCTTTAAAGCTTCAGTCCATAAGGATTTAGGAAGATTGTTGTAGCTAAGCATACTTTGTACCATGTCCAATAATGTTCAGTTTCTCCTTTTTGCTAAACCATTCTGGTCTGGTGAACCAGACATAGTGTATTGGGAAACTATCCCACGATCTTGAAGAAAATTAGCAAACAGATCTGATGCTTGTCCATTCTCAGTATATCTACCATAATATTCACCACCTCTATCTGATCTCATGAGCTTTATTTTCTTTCTACATTATTTCTCTACTTCAACTTTAAAGCTCTTAATGCCATCTAATGCTTTGCTCTTATTATAAAGCATATAAAGATACATATATTGAGAAAAATCATCAATAAAGGTGATAAAATACTTCTGACCTTGAATGTCCATATCTGGACAAAATATATCTGTATGTATGATTTCTAATATGCTTGAACTCCTATTGGTACCTTTCTTTGACTTGTTAGTCTGTTTTCCCTTAATGCAGTCCACATATGTCTCAAAATCATTAAAATCTAGAGTACTAAGTATCCCATTTTTCACTAATCTTTTAATTCTTTCTATGGAGATATGTCCTAAAACCCTATGCTATAATGTAGAAGAGTCCTCATTAATAATATACCTTTTAGTACCAGCTTGAACATGCATAGCTTTATGAGTGGCATTATTTTGTAAATTAATGTAGTAAAGACCATCACACAAAATACCATTCCCAACACAATCAGATTTATTAAATAAACTGAAAGATGTTTCTGAAAAGTGAAAGGAATAACCAGAAGGTACAAGTCTTGAAATCAAAATAAAGTTTATAGTTCTAAAATAAAACCCCTACTTAAAATCAAACTGCATGTTCCTATAACCTCCACATGTGAGTCCATCTTGTTACCGGATAAGATGTATTGTTCACTTCCCAATGGCTTCCTTAGGTTTTGCATACCCTATAAGGAGTTTGCAACATGGATTGTAGATCCAGAATCAATCCAGAACAATCTCTCATTGTTCATAAAGCATGCTATTCTCTAGAGTGCTGGTTTCAGTAATTTTAGATGGTTCATTTTTTTCAAATAGTATAATCAATATCCATCCACCCTAGATGATAGAGAATTATTATCTTCAATACTTTATAATTATCCATTTTCAATTTGAGAATGTTATAACGAATATTAAAGAAATTCACAGGTTGTAAAGTTACGATTAAAGATTATATACTTATTAAAATGTGAGACCTAAATTAAATTCATTATTTTTCAATGTAAATCATGAAAAATATGAATCTAGTGACATAAAACTTGCATATGGGAAAAAGTTCTAATTCAATTAGATTTATCCTAACTTTACGATAAAACAATTAAATTATGTTCATTTTCCTAATCCCTGTAGATAAATTAAAAAATTTAATTTAATATTCTATCGTAATTAATCACACAAAAATATAATAAAAATTTTATTGGGATAAAATTTATTATATCACATATGATTAATCACAATTAATTTTTGTTTTTTAAATATGATCCTAAATAAACCTTATTATAATTTTAATTAATTAAAGATAATGTGACTACTCTATAATTAATTAAACTATATGAATCAGTTAAATATTAACTCAATCCTTAGGCTCAATTATTGGATAAAATCATAAACAATATTAATTTAATTTCAAATATACAAATATTATCTATTTTAAGATTTTATGTATAAATAAATGAAAATAAATTATACAAGCAAAATAAATAATATAAGTACTAATTAAATTCATAAAAATCCATTAACAATTAATTACATTATGTATAAATTATTTAACCAAATTTCAAATGTATAAAAAATTAAAATTTTTATACATATAAATACCAAAATTAATAATTTAAGCATAATGAATTTAAACATAAATTTTAGTGTGCCAAAAATTATTTAAATAAATATCACATGTATAATAAATATTCTACATATGATCAATATAAGTTAAATAATTAATTATATTAAAATTATATGTGGAATTTTTTTATTAAAAATTAAATACCAAATATATAATAATATATCTTGTACACAAAATGTGTTGTAGTCCAATGGTGAGGTGAGTTGGTATTCTACCAAGAGACTCGGGTTCGATTTCTCACAAAACCAAAAGTTTTATAAAAATTAAATTCTCCATGCATATAATAATAAGCCCTATACATATTATATTACAAAAGGTAGTGTGGCCTAATGGTATATGCACTTAACTCTCACCTAAGAGACTTGAGTTTGAGTCCCATGATCAGCATCCATTTTCTAATTGGGTCAACTCGACCCAATCATGACCCATACTTGGCCATAACTTGTGATTTTGCTAACGAAATTTCTCTTTTTTTTATTAAAATTCTCATAATTGAATTTTCAAGTGAGTTATGGTCAAAATCATTGGAAAATCAATAATGAAGTCATTTGTAATGGTCTGTACGCTTAACTCTCACCTAGAAGACCCGAGTTTGAGTCCTATGATCAACACCCATTTTTTTTCTAACAAGTCGTCTTCAACCTCCAATTGGATCAACTCGACCCAATCATGACCCGAACTGATACCCGGCCATATCTCGCGATTTCGGTAACAAAATTTCTCTTTCTTTTTATCAAAATTCTCATAATTGAATTTTCAAGTGAGTCATGGTCTCAGTTTGAATCAAAAGCATCATTAAATAAAAACTTAATTAATACATTCAATAAGCACGAATGGTAAATTATAATGATTTTCTTCATAATTTTTCATGTTTTAATTCACAAAATCATTGGAAAATCAATAATGAAATCATTTGTAATTTTCATATGTATCAAAACTAAGCCTTAAAAAAATTCAAGGTCCTCGGTGAAATAGAGCAAAATAGAGATCATTCTAAACTAATCAAGACAAAGGTAATATGGGCTTTGATCTCTTCCTCATCATGAAAACAAAAAGTATTCCAGGTTCAAGTACTGAAAGTGATTATCGTGCTTTAACTTTGGTTACTGTTGAACTTTTTTGCTCAAATCAGTTTTGTGTGAGCATTTGGTTTTAAATGTTCTCAATTTTCTATTCATTATTGTAACAATTTAAGTACTTGACTAAGAATCATGAGTTACATTCTCGTACCAAACACATTGAAATCAATTTATATTTTATAAGGGAGCAAGTAATTCAATATATGTTACATATATTTCAACTAATGAACAAATTACAAATACACTAAGACATTGTCTTTTACACGATTTTTGCCACTCATAAAAAAAACCTTGAAGTTTTTTCCAGACCTGCTTTTGAGTGTGGATAGTGATATATGTTATTTGAGTCTTGCACAAGTTCTTACCAGTTCTGTAATTGAGAATGAATATATATTAGTGTGAATAGTTTTTAGTAGTTTGTGTATATTTTTGCCGGTCCTTCATTTAAGGGTGATTACTAAACTATGTAGCTAGAATAACAGAATTAGTTAGACTAAATGCTTTACTTTCATACACTTGTACATTCCTGTAACTAACTATGCTTACACTCAGCCTATATATAAGATAGTGTATTGCTAATTTATTAAATTAGTGTATGTTTTATTGATTTGTTAAATTAACGTGTGTTTTGGAATAAAATGAAATGCAATTAGAATTAATTCATTTCAATTTTATGTTTGGTTGGTTTGAAAATTATGAATTAAATGAAATCATAATTCATTTTCCTTCTTTAAGGAATCGTGATTTCATTCTCACCTTAAATTTTTTTTTTCAATTTTATCCCGATCCAAATATAACCCTAAACTCTAAGCCCTAAATCCTAAATCCTTAAACCCTATTTAAAAAATAATAATTTTAACCTTAAACTTTAACCCATAAATATAACCCTAAATCTCAAATCTTAAATCCTAAAAACCCTAAACATTAACCCACAAATATAACCTTAAATCCCAAATCTCAAAACCCTAAACTCTATTTAGAAAAATAACAATTTTAACCCTAAAACTTAACCTATAAATATAATCCTAAACCCTAAATCCCTAAATCTTAAATCCTAAACCTCAAAACCCTAAACCCTATTTAGAAAAATAATAATTTTAATAATATATTTTATTTTTAAGTAATAATTATTTAGAAAAACAATGATTTTAATAATGTATTTTGTATGACAAAAAAATAATAATTAAATTATATTATTTAAACTTTAGGAATATTAAGGTAATATATAATATTTTTCATTATTTTTCAATTGTAAACCAAACACTGTAATACTGATTTCTTCTTTGATTTCAGTCGTCAAACCAAATGAAATTATTTCATTTTCATTCCATTCCATTCTCATTCTCGTTTCGATTTCGATTTGATTATATGAACCAAACGCTACTTTAATTAATATGGAGAATATACACTTAATACTTTTCATCAAGTGTGTTAATGTTAGTATTTTTCACACCAAGAGGTTATTTTTAGATCCCTTTATTTTGCAAAAAATTTTATTGCACAAGAGTTTTTTTAATTGATAATAAAATTAAAAATTATATACAAAATAATACATAAGTGTAAAAATTATTTTATATTAAAATTATATATATAGTATAAAATATAATTAAATGTTATTTAAGTAGTTTGTAAGATATTTTGAACCATAAAATCTATTTATTATGAAATGGCATGAATTAATTATAAAAGTGAAGAATCCACGTGGGAGTTAAGAAAATGGAAGAAAAATTGCAATATATATATATATATATTATTTAACTATACTAAAATATATAAGAATAATATAAAATAAAGAAAAATAAATACAAGGTGGAGCACAATGGAATCAGATTTAGATTTTGTTTTATTGTTGTTGGTAATTTAGAGGAAGTTTTTTATTATAACTTCTATCTGATTTATTATTTTAACATTTTAATTTAATATATATATATATATATATATATATAACTATATTATTTATATATCTGTAATTTAAGTTGGAATTCAGGTCATCTATATACTAAAATAAGCTATATACTATTGAGTCACATACTCTTAAAATTTTAAGTTTATTCTTTTAAATCATGACTAGACTAATAAGTTTATTTTTAATTGATTTAAAGAATAGTATATTTGTGTATGTAAAAAATCCAAAAAATGAAATGGGCTTAATCTTGAAATTTTTATCTTAGGCCTATTATTTTCTTTAATATGTAAAATTAATTTTAAGAAGCAAATAACACTAGGTTATTACATTAATTTTAACCATAATTTATAGATTATTAAAGTATGAGATAGATTTTATTTCTTTTTATTCCTACCATTATTTTTTTTAATAGCCATAACTAAATAACCAAATAAATATAAAAAATAGATTAGAAAGAAAATAACCAAAATAAAAAGGAAACAAAACATATAGTCAATCATATTTTTACTTACCTAAAATTTGTTAAGGTTTTTTTTCCATTCAATTGTATTATGCTGTTGTAATTTTAAACAGTATAATATATTATGTTCTTAAAAACTAAAAATATAAAAATACAATAAAATTATCTTAAAAACTAACACCATTCGTTTCAATTCTTAGAGCCAAATTATATCAAAACAATAGGAAAAACTTTTGAAAAATATTGGAAGAATATCAACTTTTTTATCTCACAAAGGTTAAGAAAAAATTCACATAATTATTATATTTTTTTTAATGTTATTTTTTGAAAGAAAAAAAACATAAAATTTATAACAACAAATAGCACCCATTAATATTAAAGAGGGTTTAAATAGATGTTGATTAACATTAAACAAATCTAAATCATCGTAATTTAATTTAAACAGTGTTTAATTAGACGACATTAAAAATGAAATAATATGTTATATTTTTTTAATAATAAAAACATATGAGATAAAAAAAGATAAAATTTATAACAATAAAAATAACACTAAATAATATTAAACATGATCTAATTAAATTATGTTTAACATTAAATAAATCTAAATCATCACAATTTAATTTAAACAGAATCTAATTAGATATTATTTAAAATAAAATAATATATCAAATTTTTTGTAATAGCAAAAATAGAACTAATTTTTTTTAATAAATTATAAGAATTAAGATGTTAAACTCACAAATTTCATGGCAAAACCTTTTTTTTTTCGTTTTAAATAATTATAAGATGTATCGTGTCGTTCATCTTACAGAAAATTAACAGACATTTTACATTTTTACTCGCAAACAGAGTTACTCCAGAAGACAACAGAATGCAACACATAAAAACAAATTTACAATATACAAATCCGTTTCGTAACTTGGCCATAGTGATTTACAAATAAGTCGCTCAAAAGATTATCCCAATCAATCATAATCCAGTGATTCTATAATCTAAAACAGAGCAGATTTAAGAACAACTTCTTTATCAATAATTTCTATACTTGCAAATTTAAATCTAACATATTCAAGAGACTGAAAAATAAAAATAAAAAAACAAGGATAATTTAAATTCATAATTAATCATTCATTGCATTGCATCTATGATTCAGCCAAGATATGATATCATTTCTTACAATCTCCACATTCTCATCAGTTTCCCCAAAAAGCAAAGAATGCATCATCCCATCATAAATCTTTATCGTCTTGTCCTCGCTCTTTGCTTCTTCATACAATGCTCTGCTCACATTTGGATCTGTAACAACATCTGAATTCCCATGTAACACAATAAAAGGAAGCTTCACATCACACAAACTTTGACCCAAAAAATCAGTAACTCTTAATAGTTCAACTACAGTCCCCAATCTTGGTTTCCCTCTATATCTCATTGGATTCATATTAGCTATTATCTTTTTCTTATCCACTTTCACAGACTTGAAAAGCAGATCAGAAGTAGGAACAATCGCCAATCGAGGCAAAAATCTCGCAACTTGAGTGAGAATTTGAGGAATTGGCCATCTGGGTTTTACCTTTTCAGAGATTTGACACATGGGTGCGACCAGAATCGCACCTTTGAACCCTTCTAGGTTAGCGAAATGGATTAGAAGGCAAATTGCGCCACCCATTGACTCGCCAAAAAGAAAACAAGGAAGACCCAGAAATTGGGGGTCTTGTTTAATGAAATTGAAGAAATAGAGACAGTCTTGAACCACAAAATCAACATTGGGCACGAAGGCTTTGAGGCCATGTGAATGGCCGTGACCTTCGAGGTCAAGAGCAAAGCACGCGAAACCCTTTTGGGCAAGGAAAATTGGGGTGGCTTGGAAAGTCCAGCTGATGTCGTTTCCATAGCCGTGGACCATGAAGATGAGACCACGAGGTTGGGTGCTGGAGAGAGGAAGCCATGAACGAGTGAAGAGCTTGAGGCCTCTGGGTGAGGTGTAGAAGGAAGAGGAGCCGTTAATGCCTTGGAATTTATAGTAGTCTTGCTCTGGGATTTGGCCCCAATAGTTGAGTTGAGAGGTATGAGCGTTGTGATCTTTTTCCTTCATTGTTGGAGTAGATGGTGTGTCGTGGTGTTCTTGCTTTGCTTTGATTCTGAGGCATTGGTTGTTTGGGTTGGGTTGGATTGACGACTGTGAAAGAAACGGGTTTGGTTTGTGGACTTGGATCCGTGTCCTGATAAAGGAAAGGCTATTCACATGATTTACCAAAATATTCGTTACCAGCCGAATCCATTTGCATCAAAAAAATTATAGTTAGTTTTTATCTTATTATTGGATTTAGACTCGATGAAAAATTAAAATTTTATAAAGTTTCAATCGGATGATAAATTAATATTTTTAAATTTAAATAAATATTTTTTATATTTTTATATTTATTTTAGAATTTTTTTAATAATTTTGTCACACCTAATAAAAACTTACACTCTACAATATATATAATAATTAAATGAATATTATTTTTAATTTTTTTTATTTTATCCTCTTGAATGAAATTATTCAATTAATTATTTTTTTTTTCATTTATATATAAGACAATACAACATATCAAATTGATTTAGATGATGATGGAGATGATTGTAACATGTAGATAAGTTATAGATTATAAATTATACACTTCTTTTGTCTTGGAACACATAAGTTAAAACCATATTTGGCCCTAGGCATGTAAATTCGGTCTCGAGAGGACATGGTGGATCTACGTATTAGTAAGGAGTAGCATTTTCTTCGTATAAATCTTCGATAAATAAATTTTTAGGTATAATATTTATAAAATTAAAGATAAATTAATATATAAAATAGTATTGTATCCCACTTGAATTTTCAATTTTAAGTTTTAACACTCAATATATCAATAAATTCAATAATTTGAATATATTTTTACGGAAATGAGATACATATAACATCTTTTTTAATTAAAAATAATTAATATCTAAAAAATAACTATTATTATTTTTATTGTATATATGATACTTCTTCCGAAAATAAATTCTAAATATTCCACTAACCATGCTAGTTAAGACTAAAACTTCATGCTCTAGTTGTGCATTATAAAATCATGTCTATTTTCGAACAAAAACAGACCATATTTTTCAAATTAAATGTAAACTCAAGTTTCGATTTTAAATCTTTTGAATAAATTTGTGTTTATTCTTTTTAATTTTGAATTAACTTAAATTAATATTCGAATATATATGAAGTAATAAATTATAAAATAATATCATAAGATATTCAAAAATAGTTTGAATCATGTAATTATAATTTTCATTAAATTATGTATTTTTATCATCTGATTAATATGATAAACTCATTTAATTATGTAATTTAAAAGTATACTTAAAAATAAATAAAAATTAAATTGAAATTTTTTAAGTATAAATTAAGATTTATATATTTTATTAATAAAATTAGAAAAGAAAAAAATATAATTCTAGCCGCTTTTGTTACCTCCTCATTTTTTTCTCTCTTTTATATTTTATGAATAAAAAATAAGGGAGAGAGAAAGAAGTGAGAGCTGATTGGATAATGATTTATTCATTTTTTATTAATAAAACATAGAAGAAAGAGGAAAAACGAGGGGGAAAAAGGATGGATCGAAAGAAAAAAGCAAAAGGTAAATAGAAATGAGTGAGAGGTGAAAGGGGATTTTTTATTTGTTTATTAATATTATTAAAAATATATAAAAAATTATTTTATTTTAAAAAAATTTATCATATTTAAAATTTTAAAATAATTGATAATAATTTTAAATTATAATATTGAATAAAACGTATAAAATTTAAAGTGATAGATTAAATTTGGTACAAATGAATAATATTAAGTTAAATTTGATAGAATATTGTTTATTATATTATCATTGTTTATGGTACATATTTTTCAAACTCTTTTTAAATATTATTAATTTTTTATTATATATTATAAATTAAAATTAAGTATATATATAAAATGATTAAAAAAATTGAGAACTTTCGGATGAGTAAAAATAACAAGAATATTTTATTTTAAAAAAATAAATTTTTTAATGTAATATTTGATATTATGAGTTGATAAAAATAAAAATTTAATATAATTTTTGATATAAAATAATATAAAATTTTATACAAAATAAAATAAAGATCGGAGATTCCTTTATAGGAAGAAATAAAGAAGAAGAAACAATAACTATCATGTGACAAATATGAACTTACTAATATCTCTTCTTCTATTATACATAATTTATAACTACATTACACACTTAATTTGTGTACATATATCAAATAAATGATTATAAATCCTAGCTAATATATACATATCTAGGAGGAAAAGTCAATTTGGATTCTTTATTTATATAAAAAAATTATTTAATTTATTAAATTAAAATATATTATTTAATAAAAAATAATATTTAATAATTTTAAAATTATTTTTATAAAAAAATTATCATAAATATTCTCGTTCATTTTCCAGTTCATTATGTAAGATTATCTAATTACTTTTTTTAAACATATAAAGAATAAGAAAGGTCCTATAATCTAACTTTTGATCCATAAATATATTAATTACATATTTATTAAATTATTTGTTTTAAATTTTTAAAAAAATTTAAAATAAATATTATAATATTATAATTTATGAATTATAATTAACAATCTTATTATTACGAAAAATAATCACTTTTATTTCTACAATTTATTAAAATTAATGTTTTTAGTCCATCAAAAATATAGAAATCGAATACTTATAATGCTTAATTATCATTAATAACGAAATTATAAATATCAAACTTAAATTAAATAATTATAAGGTTTTTTATTTCTTATTTCAATTAATTATAAGTGTTAAAGATATTAAATTATTTAATTAATTACTTATTTTTGATAAATGTCTAATTATTTAACGTGGTAAGTCATGTTTATGGTCACATAATTCAACAAAGCAAAAGCTATACTCAAAAAGATGATTTCACGCATATAAGCCCTGAAATTTGATATGATTCTTATAAGTCTGTTCAGTGTCTCTAAGTAGACGCCTTAAAGAGTTCATAGGTCAAAGAAGAAAAATAATTTAAATCATTAAATATTTTTCATATTAAAATAATATGAATAAATAGTTTTAACAATTTATTTATATATTTATAAGATATATATTAAACAAATCGTTAATATATATTTTATTTTGTTATCAATAATAGAATTTTTTTTCTCATACAATACAAATAAAATCATATATTTTTAATCGAGCGTAAGAAAAAAAAATAAGTGAGGAACTCATGTACTTAATATATAAAACTAAATAAATATTAAAAGATCAAAATTAAATATTATATTTTTTATCAAAATATAAAAGATAAAATAAAAATTGAATAACATATAAGATTTTTTTTTCAAATATTAATAATAAATTAAAAATATAAATACATTTTTAAAAAATAACAGTTGAATATGTAAACATATTTAATTAAAAATTTGTAAAACAAACTTACAATTTGTTTTTGTACAGTATCAAAAGTGAGATTTGATAACGTAGTAATAATTATTTTGTAAATTTTTTTGAATTAAAATGATAAATTTAAAATTAATGAATGTTTGTTTTTAAATAAAATAAATACATATATTTAAGATAAGATTTGAAAATCAAAAGAAGTTTTTAATTACGATATGAATACTTAATTTTTAAGATTTCAATTAATTAAAGAAGAAGAGAGAGAGTTTGCGTGTTTAGGAAGGATTTACGTTTTCTTTTGATAATTTTGATGATTAATATATTTATGATCGATGATTTTTTATTTAGATTATATTTTTTGATTTTTATGAAATTATATTTTTTCACGGAAAAAAAAACAAAAAGAGACAATATCAAGAAATAACTAAAGGGAGAAAAAAAAAGTTCTATGAAATTTATTACTTAAAGTCTTAAATTATTAGAGGTATAGTTTTTAGTTTTTCTTACAAAAGAAAATAAAAGTCAAGTAACATGTGATATTTATTTTTTAATTTGTTAATAGCATGATAGATAACATTCTATTAAATACATAATTTTTTTAAATTTTAATCTTTCAAAAATCTATAATATAATATTTTAACAAATGTATATATAATAGATATTAACAAAATGTTAGGGCCTTCTATCTAGCTTACCTAAGGCGATTGCCTTATTACCTAATGAACGAGCCACATAGGGTCTTCTTATGTATTACTAAAGAGCTAACGACCTTTATTACTACAAAATAAAAAAAAATTGATTCATAGCAACAAAAGAAAAATGTTACCATACAATTTATAATAAGATATAATCAAGAATTAAAATAACGTTATTTATAAATATATCGATAATTTAATTTTATAAAAATATCAAAAATATTATTGATATCGATAAAAATTCGTATAAAAATAAAAAATTATGAAAAATTATTTAAAAATATTAAAAATTTAAATAATAACTTAAGATGAGTAGATTACATAATATTGCATTTAATAGATATTATTATCAATAAATTAATAGCTACATGTCAAATAAAAAAGTAAGTTAGAGTAAAAATAAGGTGCTCTAATATTAACAAATTAACAAATTATACTATAATTCTATTGAAATGTATTTTCCAAGGAGATCAAATCACATGAAATCTTAATTTAAGCAATATTGATAATATTGTATCTAGTTAGAGTCTTTATAAATATAACGATTAAGATACCATTAGTATATTACTTGATCTCTTCCTATTGTTTTTTCATAAATAGAAAAATGTGGGAATTACTCGTAATTTGCAAATTATTGTGAAAGGTTTTCAAATATTTCATAAGCATTACTTACATTCATTCTACTTGAGACACTACTTTCATTTATATTAATACTCTTTGAAGATAAACTTGTAACCATAATTTTCTCATTTGATTTTGGCACATGATCTTATATTTCATGATGTCTTCTTATGTAGTCCTTTCTAATAGAACATATTCTTGAACCATTAACTCTACACCTATAATCTTCATCTTTTGTGACATGTGTATAATTAGATTCATAAGTGAATGTACTTAAATATCGGTTATGTCTAGAGCCAATTGTTATTTTCCCTCTATCACCGTCACCATTATCACCTCTTGTACTATCATGCTCATCATTATCTTTTTCTTCTTTATCACCTAATGACTTAGCAAGATTACTTTCATGTGAAGAAAATCTTATAATTTGTTTGTGATTCACCTAATGATCTGGTGATAGGGTTCACTCCTATTCGGTTTCAAGTCACAAGTTCGAATTATACCAAAATATTGTTTGATAAAAAAATATTTAAAATAATTTTATTCACGTATAACCTTTAATTAAAAAGTACTAAAAAAAACTCCAAAAATTACATTATATAAATTTAAAAAAATTTAGATAATATCCCTTCTTTTTTTTTTGTTACAAAAATTGCACTACATAAATTGATATATTTATATCGAGGATAAAATCCATGAAATATAGAAGATATTCGATAATAACCAAATAATTTTGTTAAAATGATACTATATAGTTATATCCATATCAAACATTACGTATATTCGACATTATTTATTATATATCAATATGTATCAATATTTTTTAATACATGGATATAATTAGTGTCAATTAGTGGTATTAATTTTAGTCGCAATTTGATTGATAAAGTCGAAAACGAATTGAAAAACATTTTCAACATGAATTAGAGATAGTGTTTAATTCCTATGTTAGACATTTGAAACCCAAATCTCATCCTCAATTGAAGATATGAAAGTGACATGGAATAATCACACGTCACTGAGTAGAAAATTGGTATTCTCTTTAATTTATTCCATTATCTTGTTGATTTATGTTTCAATAACAAGTTCCATCAATAATTCCAATATTTTCTATGCTCAATAATGCATATATTTAAAGGGCATGCCTTGTGATGTGGAATGTGGAATGTGGAATGTGAAGTGATGAGTATTGATAAATTCATACGGATGATTCTATATTATGACTCGAAAGTCTACAGGCAAAAAAAATCGAGGGTTGAACTTAGCTTAAATCAATATTTCAAATAATTAATCAGTGTTATAAAATATTACAATACTTTTTATGCTATTTTACTTCAACTTTTGAGATTAATTTAAACGAAGAATATCATCATATCTCTCAATTATTCATATGAGAGGGAATAAAAATTGTAATAATAATATTATGTATTCCATAATCCAAAACAACTAAAATTAAGAGCTCTAATTCATGGTTGGAAGTTGAAACTGAGATCTGAGAACTCCATCATCTACACCCTGAGATCCAAGTAGTGAACTATAATTTGAATGGAATGTTGTACCATGTTGTGGAATCTGATTGAGCATAGAAACAAAGGAATGGTTTTCTTGATCGTTATTATTACCACATCCACTTTCAACACTATTCAGATCACCATGGAAACGCTTTCCAAATGATCCCACTTCATTCCAATACTGTGATGGAAGCTGACGCTTCATATTAAGACCTCTTTGTCCTGAAGTTCCAAACTGTTGAGAAATACAACTATTTTCTATTCCTTCTGATGATAATATTCCATCCAAAAAGGTGTCATCGTTATCCAATAAACAGGTAGTGTAATTGTCTGGCTTTGGATTGTTCTGCATACTCATGACATCCATGAACTCTTCTTTGTCCTTCTCCATCATTGGCCTTTGCGCAGTATTTTTCTTGTAAATCCGGCACAAAACCCAATCATCAAGCTACACACACATAAACACTAACTACTTGAACACTATTATATAATTAAAAAACAAAAATTAAGATTATTAAAGATTAACGAGAAGTTTTTGTTTTCTGTTTTTTAAAATATGTACACATAATAAAAATAAAAATAAAAATCCTTTGGTAAAATTGTATTTCGTGCTCTGTTTTCTATTTTTATCTTTATATCTAATATACTCATTTTGCTTTCTATATTCAAAATTTGAACTCTTTTTCTTTCTTTTTTTAACTGAAAACAACAATAGAAAAAAATAAAAATAAAAAAATTAAGTGTATGATTTGAAATCTATTTTTATCCAAGGTTAAGTGGAACTTATTTTAAATTCAATTAACTTGGTTACAGAACCATATTAAATTCAAAAATTTGAACATATATAAAAAATAGAAAACATAATGCAATGAAAACTAGCCTAAATAGTGGTTAGTTTAGGTACCCGTAGAGAGTTTTTCTTATTATTAGCAGCTGGATCAGGAGTGTTGTGACCAGAATTGTTACCCTCAAGCAATCGATATTCATGCATAATCCAATTGGTTTTAACCCCTTTTGGGGGCTTACCACCATAAAAAACCAGAGCCTTTTTAACACCAACTTTATGGGTACCATTAGAAGTGAGTATAGGTTTATCAGTTCCAGTAGCTTTCCAATACCCAGAAGTTGCTGCTCTATTTGGTCTTGCCCCATTTGGGTATTTCCTATCTCTTGGACTGAAGAAGTACCATTCCTGTTCTCCAAAACTTGCTTTATCTATAAACAGAGATCCAAACTTATTTTCATTACATTAAAATTGGAATTAATTTGATAATATTATTAAAATAAATTAATGAAAAGGAGAGAGTTCGTGTTATTACTTGGAAGCTCCCATGGATCATACTTGTACAAATCAACCTCAGCTATAATGGCAACAGGAAGTGAAACAGATGCAAGCTTTTTCTTGAGATAGTGAATCACAAGTTCTTCATCAGTTGGGTGAAATCTAAAACCTGGTGGGAGTGAAAGATGTTGTGATCCAGATGATGAATCAGTAGTACTCTCCATTAAGGCCACCTTCACTGTATGTTTTGATCAGATTATTATTGGTGGGTCTGTTTTACAGTTAAGGTGTTTGTGAAAATTAAAAGCAGAGTTGATCGGAAGAGATGTGAACTGATGAAAAATGTTTTATTTTTTATTTTTTATAAGATTATAGGCAAGCTGTATAGATAGATAGATAGATAGATATATATCAGATATGGGAGAGACTAGTTGATTTGGCTAATTAGGTGTAATTACTATACTAGTAATTATAAAAAGGACGAAATGATAGCCAATGATTAAGTGACACGTCATTTTAAGATGAGGGTTATATGACTGGGTGTGGGGATCATATGATATGGAGAGTACGTTTTAGTGGGTCCCTCTTGTTATAGGAGATGAGTATGCATTGTATGTCATGCTTTTGTGATGGTAGGGCCAAAACAGCCCAGCCAACACTCTTAAAATGCCAAAATACAGATTTTGTGCTAGAGATTGAGAGAGAGTTTGGCCGATTTGCTATGGAGTGTGAACCTTAAATTTGTTATAACTTGGGTTATTTTTTATCAATGTATACACAATTCAGTTGATAATTTTTTTTTATTTTTTATTATATTGCCTAAATTTTAATGTACAAATAAATCCCTAATTCATCTTAAAGCTAAAAATAGGTGCTTTGAAGTTTTCAACAACAAAAAAAAAAAAAAAAATTAAGAGTCAAAAAAACCGAAAGATGCAAATTCCTAATTCCTCTTAAGCTCAAAATAGGGCTTAAAGTTTTCAACCTAAAAACAACTAAAGAAGATTATAGGTAAGTGTGAAATTTATTATTGTATTTTTAGATAAAATTTCAATGATTCAAATCTCGATGTTTTTTTTTTTAATTTTTACGTGTTATTTAGTCTCAATCATGTTACTAACATTCAATCCATAACTTTATAGTTATTAATGATGTAAAATCTTTATAAAGTTTGTTTTAAAAAAATAAAATAAAATAATAATAGTTAAATATAATGGTTTTTTATTTATTTTTAATTATATTGTTAAAATAATAATAATTATTTTTAATATTAACTATACATTAACATCTTTACTATTTCATAAAATTATATTTTTGTTCTAATTACAATTTATATTATAATAATATCTTAATACTAATATGCACTTCTTTTATAGATTGCTCATATCATCTTTGCACATTCACGTGTGGTATATAAGCATGTAATTCACATGTACTTTCAGAAAAAAAAATATATATATATTTTCCTTCTTTATTTATTTATCTTTTTTTTTTCTTAACATATAGTTATGTTTTTGAAATATAAATTTTCTTAATCTCGCTAATAATTGTCTGATTTTGGTGGTAAAATTAAAATTTATGGATGTATAAATTAACATGTGCATCCGGAAATCTGTTTTAACTCTACCTCTCCTTCTAGAATGGTAGAAGATGATATTTTTTCATACCCTTATAGATATTTATCACAATTTTTTAATTTGGTTTGAAAAAAAAAGTCATATATACCTTTGAGCTTCGGTAAATTACTTGATCATCCACTTTAATCAGCTTTCACGGGGGGTTTCGATTAAATTTGTATTTGAATGTTTGAATCTAACCTAAATTTAAGTTAATTTTTAACATATTTAAATAATTTTAAAAACTAGAGTTAAATTTGAATTGAATTAAAAAAACTTATTAATTCAAATAAAATAAAATTTAAGTTAAAAGTTAAAAAAAATTATATTGTAATATATATTTTTTTTTCTCTTACGGTCTTTCTAGTTAACTCTTTTTTAAACTTATCCTTACACAATTTAATTATAAATATTATTTTAAATGGTTAGGATTATTTTAATTAAATCTAATTATAAATATTTTTTACATTTCAATTAAAGACCCAACTTGTATGATATGTAATAATTAGACAATATGATTAGATCTATTTTTTTAATTAATTATTACATACCACATTATTTATTGCTAAGTAAAAACTTGGTTAAAATAAATTATTTTTATGTTAGTTATTTATATTTACTGTGTAAAAAATATATGTATGCCGCATCATTTCTTTCTAAACACAAAAACTTGCTGCAAATAAAATGCTAATTATTATATATATAATCAAATTGTTGTTATTTTCAATTTAACAAAAAAACTTATAAAATAAAAAAGTTAAATTAAATAATTTTTTTATTATTATGGATTTTTTTATTTAAATTTTCTATTATATGCTTTTAACAGTATTCATATATTTGATTTTGAATATGAATATACTTGAAGATATTATTTTAACATAATTATCATTTATTTTAAAAAATGTTATATATATATATTAAGGAGATTTTCGGGGAGGTATAAAAAAGGCCAATTAAATAAATAAAACATCCACTTAATAATTCAAGTTGATTTTGAGTACTATGTTCGTGTTTAATTATTATTCAAGATATTTTTTTTATTTAAATTAAATATAATTTAAATTAAAATTAGATTAATTCGAATCAATTTAAATTGATTTAATCGTAAAAATTGGTATCCTTAATTTTAATTAAATAAATATTATAAATTTTTTTTCATAAACGTAATACATGATATTTTTTTAGAAAATAAATTTACGTATATATTAGATAATTTAATTATAAGATACAAATAAATAATAATTTACACATTAATATACTTCATTATTTTAGTATAACATTGATAATAATCTCCTCTTTATGGTATTATATTTGTTGTCTTGATGATCATATCTTCAACCAAGAACTAAGTTAGCTGAGTCAATGTTTTTGATCGCTTAGGTGATAACAATTCCAATAAAAATAATAACAAATCTATATCTAACTCTAGATCGAAAAGCATGAAAAAAACTAGTTTTGGGTTCCTAGTTTGTACATAATTTAATTAATTTTAAAATAACATAGTTTATATATAAAATATACATATTTAATTTATATACATTCTATAAATTATATACAATATATATATATATATAACTAATATGTTGTTTTAAAATTAATTTAATTATGTACATATTATTCAAGTATCAAACTCCAAAAACAAAATATAATTATGGGTAGAAATTTCGAGAGAATACCGTAGGTTTTGTGGTCCATTACGTTTTCCATTTTTTTTTTGATAAAAACTTTCTGTAAAGCATTGCATAATTTCTTTGAAATTCTTTTGACCTTCTAGAGTAATCTATAACAATTATAAGGGCGCCATACCAAACAATTAAACATTAATGTATTAAAAACATATATAACATTAGTTTAATGGCAAGTACTTTATTTAATTACGTTAAAAATGTAAGGTTAAAATTTTAGTTAACATAATCATTTAAAAAAAAATATATGTAACACTCTGTAAAAATTGCTTAAAAGTTTTGTAAAATTGTCCATAATGTCTTCAAACCTTTGTAATACATTCAATATTTATTTTGAAGTTCAATAAGATCTTACATTTTAAAACAAAATTGTTCGGCTATTTTAGTCCCAAAAAAAAAAAAGTCTTTGGGTTGAACAGTGCTGCAAATGCACTCAATATAATCCCACTTTATTATTACATTTAGGAATATTAAGAATATTATTTAATTTAAATAGTTTCTTCTTATAATTATTATATTAAATATTAAATATTTTGTATTTTTAAAAAAAATTATAATATAAACGAGCATTTTAGTCCCATAATTTTTGATTTTGACACTTATAATTCTATTATTTATAAAAATTATACATTATAAATATTCACTTTCAATACTTTTGATGGATCATAGATACTTATTTTAATAAATTATAAAAATAAAAGTATTTACTTTTTATAATAACATGATTGATAGTGTCTAATTTTTACGTCAAAAGATTAAAACACTTATTTTAAAAAATTATTGGACATTTAATATCTAACCTAATAATTATAAAACTAATTTGTCCATTTAACAAATTTATGGTATCTCTAGGTACGTTTGACACGTAAAATTAAGGATACAATATTAATGGCAAGGTTAACATATTCATCAATCAACATTTCATCAATATAAGGATATGTAATATTTTTGAAAATTTGGTTGGTGTGTGTACTGCACATGATATCATCCAATGTACTCATGAAATCAACCTATATGAGCATACTAATCAATTCAATCTTAGAAGAAGTCTCATAAGTGTATTTTTCACATCCCTCTCCACTAATATAAATATGTACTTAGCTCAAGATCAATAAGGACTTTACATGGTTGTAATGTAAGGCTTAGATGGGAGGTCGATAAATGAAGACACTTAGGCTCTTTTCACACCTTAGCTTCTTTTTTTATCATGCACTTTTTAACTACAATTGAGCTTTTACTTGATATTTTAGTACACCCTTTTTTGATATTCCTTTTTTTACACATATTTTTTTTATTATAACTTCACAACGCCCCAAAAATTATTTTCAATTCTATTTTATTTTCTTTAAAGGGATAATTGTGTTGTGAGTTTTTCCTCTTCTTTTTTTTTTATTTTTTTTATAGGGTGCATTACATTTCACCTTACTCTAAAGCACAATGCATGATTGCATTTTTTTTCTTTTCATACAAGCTAAAGGTGTAAGGGTAAAGGTAATGATTACTAATTATGCATTAAATGTGGCTTAAAGATATGAAAGGTTCTCTGTTAAGCTTAAATGGGTGACTAAAGATATTTAACAATGGTTAGCTTGAAAGGCTCAATCGATCCAAATAAGACCTAAGTCATTTCTCTTGCTAAGTACTATTTAGGATTTTGCCTCAAAGGATGATCAAATATATTCTAAAACTTGGTAGATCTCATCGAATTTCACAACTCACAATTTTTTTTATCTCAATAAGAACACCAAAATCAATCTTTAACATGTGCATAAAAATTTGAATCAAAGCATATAACATGATTAATGTAAATATCTTAACAAATATGTTATATTTCTTATCCTAGTCATGACAACCATTTTTTATCATTTAGTTCATATGTTTCATATCAAGCATGCATGCATTTAGTTTCCATATATTTATCAATTTCTACGCAAATAATGATTAAAAACATCTTAAAAATTAAAAAAACAATTCCCTAAAAATTTAAAATGCATATTAAATACTGATGCAGAGACGAAAGTTCCCTCCCCTAAACTTAAATTATACATTATCCCCAATGTGTACATATAAATATGAAAAGGTAAAAGAAAAGAAAACTCGCTTAGTCTTAGCATACCACATCTGTCATTGAAATGCTCCTTCTTGTTGCACCATTACTGTCCACATTTATTAACCTAAAAAACAAAAAAATGAAAATATAAGTAAAATAACGTTAGGTTGCCTCCCAACCAGTGTCATGTTTAACATCCTATGCTAGACAGTTATATCACATCATAAGGTGCATCCACAAGGTTATCACATATGTTTCATTTGATAATTGATCATCATAATAGTGCTTCACCCTATGCCCATTAATCGAAAATCTCTCTTTATCTTTGTTTTCTAATTCAATGAATCCATGGTTGGTTACCTTAGTAATGATGAATGGACCTGACCATTTACTCTTTAATTTGCCCGAAAACAATTTGAGTCTTGAGTTATACAGTAACACTTTTTGACCATGTTCAAAGATACAGTGCATAATTTTCTTATCATGCCATCTTTTTGTCTTTTCTTTGTAAAGCTTGGCATTTTCATAAGCATTCCACCATAATTCATCCAATTCATTTATTTGAAGAATTATTTTCTCACTAGCTACATCTATGGACATATTCAACTGTTTCAATGCCCAAAATGCTTTGTGCTCCAATTCTAATGGTAAGTGACAAGCCTTTCCATAAACTAGCTTATATAGGGTGGTACCAATTGGTGTTTTAAATGTAGTTCTGTATGCCCATAAAGCATCATCCAACTTAGCTAACCAATCCTTCCTAGAGATGTTCACAGTCTTCTCTAAAATTCTTTTCACTTCTCTATTGGATACCTTTACTTACCCACTTGTTTGGGGATGGTAGAGGGTAGATACTTTATGCTTAATCTATACTTAGACAATAAGAAATTAAATGCTTTATTACAAAAGTGACTTCTTCCATCACTAATAATGATCTTAGGAGTTCCAAACCTAGTGAAAGTATTTTTCTTCAGAAATTTCATGACAACTTTGGCATCACATTTGTTGCTAGCAATGGCTTCTACCCACTTTGACACGTAATCCACTCCTACAAGTATGTATTGGTTACCAAACGATGGAGGAAATGGTCCTATAAAGTCGATGCCCCATGCATCAAATAGTTCCATTTAAAGTATACTATTCAGAGGCATTTCATCTCTTTTTGAAAATTACCTATCCTTTGACATCTGTCACATATCTTTACATAATTGTAAGCATCTTTAAACAGTGTGGGCCAATAATAACCTGATTAAAGTACCTTAGCTGCTGTTTTTGTGCTCCCAAAGTGACCTCCATAGTTTGAGCTATGGTAATGGTAAAGAATACTTTCAACTTCATTATTAGGGACACACCTTCTCAAAATACCATCACCATATTCTTTATAGAGGTAAGGGTCATCCCAAAAATACTGTTTAATGTCATGCAAGAACTTCTTCTTTTGTTTCCCTGTAAGGTTCAATGGAAGAATGTTGGCAGTAAGAAAATTTGCAATGTCTTCATACCATGTGAGTTCTATTTGAGCTACAAAAAATAGTTGCTCATATGGAAAAGATTCCCTAATCCCCATATTATCATCCATTATTACTTCCCTCTCTAGTCTAGATAGATGGTCTGTTACCTAATTTTTTGTTCCTTTTTATCACGAATTTCCAAGTCAAATTCTTGTAGAAGGGGCACACATCTTATCAATCTTGGTTTGGAATCCTTCTTTGTCATGAGATACTTTATTTTAGAATGATCGGTGTAGACAGTCACTTTGGTGCCAACCAAGTAAGATATGAATTTCTCAAAGGCATATACAATGGCAAGGAGCTCTTTCTCTGTAGTAGCATAATTCATTTGGGCCTCATTTAGTGTCTTGCTTGTATAGTATATCGCACGAAACATTTTATCTCTTCGTTGTTCAAGAACATCTCTAATAGCAAAATTACTTGCGTCATACATCAACTCAAAGGGCTTGTTCCAATTTAGTGTGACTATAACTGGTGTTGACTGATGAGTGCTCAAAAAGCACTAAAATTACCATGATTTTATGCTCATTAATTGATTAAAAATATATATATTTATATGTTTTATCATATATTTATAAAAATTTGTCTTTTTCGGAATCACGGGTATTTTTATTATTTTTCAGATATTTTCGCTTAAAAACATAACTTAAAGACTCAAAGAGGAATACTGGAAGCAATACATCAGAATTATATTACTAAATAAATGGGGAAAGGTCAACAAATATGGAAAAAATTGGACAAAATGGGTCGAAAAGGTCAAAAATGTCAAAAAGGAGAAAATCACGCCCGGAGCAACCCATCCCGCCCGCGCCGAGCTGCGCGCGCTGGTACTGTTCATCCGCGCACAGCTACACGCGCCCAGCTGCCCTCCGCGCGCGCCGACACCATTTCGCCCCATTTTTCACGTGCAGCCGCCCCATGACGTCATGCTGACGTCATCAATGACCTCACCATGTCCATTACGCATTTTTACATTTTTTAACATTTTTTTAACATTTGTTTTACTCATTTTTTCTCTCCATCCTCACCTATAAATATCCCCCTTCCCTTCACTTCAAAAACACACCTAAAAACACACTTCTCTCTTCTTTCTTTCTCTCCATTTCTTAGTTTTTAGTTTTTTTTAGTTTTTCTTATGTTTTAGCTAGTTTCTCTTAGTTTTAGAGTTCTTCCCTTTTTGGGAAGAACTAGTTATGTTTTTATAATTTATTAGCTTTTTGATTCAATAAATGGGAGTGCAAATTCCGTTTGAAGGTTTTCTAGCAACGGGAATGGCATCGAAGTACTGTAAGGATTTTATTTTCTTTGCAGTTATTTTTTATGCTTTATGCTTATATGTTATATTTAATTTGTCTATGATTAAATTTAACTGTGCTAGCTGTTTGTAAAAATGATATAATAATAACGTTGTTATGCTTGCGAAATATTAAATGGGTAAAAATTCCTAAAATGAATTGATTTTATTTTTATTCAAGATTTTATATTAAGAATGTTAGAGAGAAATATATTATTTTTCATTACAAACTTAAATCTGAAAACTAGATTTTAAGGTTTAGTTATTCGGTCTAATTTAGAGTAGTGCTCTTTTATTTGTTGGTACAATCGCCCGGTAGTTAGAGTGAAGCTCTATTTCAAAAGTTTTTATAAGAATTATCATCTGAAAATGTATTGACAACACGTTTTCAGTAGTGGTTTTAAAACTTGAAAGTTAGTACTCGGATAACTAAATTCTTAGGTTTAATTTGGATACCTTGAATAAAGTTTAAACTGTCTAACCCCACCAAAGGTGGCATTTAAATGGTTCATTTTCAATCTCTTAGGAAAAGGAATTAATTTAATTAAGCAAATTAGTTATCAACCCCACCCATAGGTGTTAATTGATTTGTTTAGTTAACAAAGAATATCTAACCCCACCAAAGGTGGTATTCATACAAAAAAGGGAGAATCAATAAATATCAATTCATATCTTTAATAACCTAGATAATATGAGCAAGCATAATTAATTAGTTATTATATCCATAAATACTCCACTATTATAAAAGATAAAATTTGCATGAATGTTTATTGAATCTATGTTTAATTTTCTGTAATTAGATTAAAAACACAAAAACCCCAAAATATCGTGACAGGATGTTTAGGATTTAATTTCATTTTTAAAATTTTGAATAATAAATTAAAAACCACATACATTCCTTCCTTAGATCGACCTTGGGAGTATACTTATCATTTTCTACGAAATGATTCGTGCACTTGCGAGAGTTTTATAAATATAAAACCAAAGTATTGGCAAGATCGGCGATGCCGGTTTTCGCTCATCACTGACACTAGTATCTTTTTAAGCACTAGAAATGCTATTAAGCATTTATCATCAAACTTGAAAGGCATGTCCTTTTACAAAAGATTACACAAGGGTTTGGAGATTTGGGAAAATGTTTTTATGAATCTATGATAAAAACTTGCATGCCTAAGAAAACTCCTTACTCCTCATACATTGGTAGGTGGTGGTAGTTTCTCAATCACTTCTATCTTAGATCTATCCATCTCAATACCATTAATTGAGATTTTATGGCCTAAGATTATACCTTCATGTACCATGAAATGACTTTTCTCCAAGTTTAAAACCAAATTCGTTTCTTCACATCTTTGTAAAACTAGGGAGAAGTAGTGTAAACATTCATCAAATGAGTTTCCAAAGACCAAAAAATCATCCATGAAGATTTCTAGATTCTTTTCCACTATGTATGAGAATATGGACATCATGCAGTGTTGAAATGTAGCAGGTGCATTGCATAATCCAAGGGGCATTCTCCCGAAAGAAAAAGTTCCATAAAGACATGTGAAGCTGGTATTTTCTTTGTCTTTAGGTGCCATAGCAATTTGCTTATAACTAGAGTATCCATCTAGAAGGTAAAAGAAAGAATGCCCAGCTAATCGATCAAGAATTTGATCCATAAATGGGAGATGAAAATGATCCTTCCTTGTAGCTTTATTTACTTTACAAAAATTCATATATACTCTCCATCCCGTGACAATCCTAGTAGGTATTAACTCATTGGACTCATTTTCCACCACAATGATTCATGTTTTCTTCAGTACACATTGGACTGAACTTACCCATTCGCTATCTAATATTAGGTAAATAATACCTATGTCTAGCCACTTGAAAATTTCCTTCTTCACCACTTCTTTGAAAATGGTATTTAAGCGGGGGTTTTGCATCCCTAGTGGGTTTAGCCCCGTCCTCTAGCAAGATTTTGTGCATGCATATAGATGGGCTTATGCCTTTGATGTCGGCAATAAACCAGTCTATAGCTCTTTTGAAGTTCCTTAGCACCTATAATAGTGAATCCACTTGCTTCATACTTAGATTAGTCGAGATTATGACTAGAAGTGTCTCGTTATCACCCAAAAATGTATAATGAATATGAGAAGGTAAATGTTTAAGCTCTAATTTTGGTGGCTCCTTAATGGATGGTTTCAACCGTGAGCTTATTTCAAGACATTCCACAATTGCATTTGATACACTCATGAGAGGTGTGTCCTCTAAAAAGTTCACACAATTCACAATATAACCCTTTGATTCCACAGGTTGAGTCATTTTTTGTTGAGTTAATATCCCTGTTCATAGCATCATGTGTTAAATTTGTAAGTAGGGGTGATTCAACAAGTTTTGTTAAGCTATTGAAATTAATTTATGCACCTACATAAGTGGCATGGTCCTCTTCCATGTCTAGCATAGACTCTAAAGCATTAATAGGGCACATATCGTAAAGAACATCAATGGTTAGCTCATCAGTACTATCTATTAGAAAGCAATCACCAGTATTATCATCATTAGAAAATTTAATTGCTTTGAACACATTAAATGTTACTTGTTCATCTTGCACTCTTATTGTAAGCTCACCTTTTTTCACATCAATGAGTATCGTTAGGTTGCTAAGAATGGACGACCGAGTATGATAGGAATGTCATGGTCATTTTCCATGTCTAGCACAATGAAGTCTACCGGAAAGATGAATTTGTCTACTTTTATTAGAAAATCTTCTACCACACCTTAGGGTCTTTTAATTGACCAATCTACCATCTGCAATGTTACTGAAGTGGGTTTGGCTTTACCAACCCCCAATCTCTAGAAGAATGATAATGGCATGAGGTTAATGCTAGAACCTAAATCACATAGTGCCTTGCCAAAACGAATTTTCCTAATAGTGCAAGTGATGTCAAAACTACTTAGATCTTTCAGTTTTTGTGGTAGTTTTCTATCAAGGATGGTACTACAACCCTAAGTCAAGGTCATTGTTTCATGATCTCTGAGCCTCCTTTTCTTTGATAGTATATCCTTCATGAACTTGGCATAAGATGGAATTTGTTCAAGTGCCTCTACAAATGGTATGTTTATGTATAGCTTCTTGAAGACTTCCAAAACTTTTAAAAACTACGTATCTGACTTTTGCTTTTATAGCCTTTGAGGAAAAGGAATAGTGGGTTTGTAGAGGTTGCTCTTTTTTTTGCTAAATTATTTCCTTTCCAATACTCTCTTTATCCATTAATTCCTTCTCATCTTTTAGTTTCATAGTCCTCCTTATCCTTTTAAGTCTCATCTTCCTCTAGAGTTTTACCATTCCTCAAGGCTATGACATTACAATGGTCCTTCCCTTATCTTCTTGGGTTTATAATTGTGTCACTTGGAAGGTTATCTTGCGGCCTTTGGCTTATGACCTGAGCAAGTTACTCCATTTGGTTCTCCAAATTTCGAATCGAAACCTCTTGAGTGGACACTTTTGTATTTACTAATTGGATAAAGTCTTTCATCATTCCCATTTAAGATTTTTTATTGTCCTCAGTAGGTGGCTTCTTCTCCTGGCTTTGTGATTGATGTGGTTGTTGAAAACTAGGTGGTTGAAATGATTGACGTTTGAATTGATTACCATCTTAATTTTTATTACTCCAAGAGAAATTTGGATGTTGTCTCCACCTGGGTTATATATGTTCGAGTATGGATTGTTGTTTCGATTCACATTACCCACATAGCAAATGGATTCAAAATTATTTGGACAATTATCAAACAAATGAGCTCCTCCACAAAAAACACATGATACTCCTGAATCTTGGAACTGGTTTATACTCGCTGGCAAGTTTCGAGCCTTCAAAAGATTAACTAAAGATGAAACTTGCGAATCTCATTCTGTCTATTGGCCATTGATAATTATTGCTAGCCATTTTTTCTCAAGTAAGTCATAAACTTGATTGTAAGATTTGGCTAGTAAAGCTCCATTAGCATATGCATCAACAATAGTTCTTGTGTGAGCATTGAGACCATTATAAAAATTCTCCATTTGAATCCAAGAAGGAATACCATGATAAGAACACTTCCTTAGCAATTCCTTGAATCTTTCCCATGCTTCATATAGGGATTCTCCTTCGTGTTGTTGGTTGGAAGTAATGTCATTCCTAAGCTTGGCATTCTTTGTTGGTGGGAAATATTTCATCAAGAATTTCTCCGCCAAACCATTCCAAGTTGTAATGGAATCAGGTGGCAAAGAGGTTAGGCAAGCTCAACCATGGTCTCATAAAGAGTAAGGGAATAGTCTAAGCCTAAATGCCACATCTGTCATAGCACTGAACTTGAATGAAATATCAATTTTTTATGTGTTTTTATATTTTAAGGAAGCAAAATTAAAATAACTAAAGGTAAATAACAATAATTAATTAGCTCAGATTTGGTAACTAAGAAGATATATGAGAAAATATCTTGGAATACTTAATCTCCTAATTTTCTAAACATACGAATCACTAAAATCTCCCCAATATAATTATCAATTAATTACACGATCAATTGAATCTAACCTAGCATATATTCTTATCTCAAGCAAACTACACACCATATAGTAATTAATTTAATCACACTCTCATGCCAATTAAATTGCATACTACTCATTAAGTTCATCAATTATGGATCACATACATAAGAATCATACATCTCTGCCTAGAAACTATACATGTTATTTAATCAGGATAAACAATTAAATAATTCTCTCAAATCTATTTACTTGTCTCTATAGTGTGATGATCTAGTTGATGACGATGATTCTTCATCATGGACTTGAAGTTATTGTGAAGGAATACATATATACGATCAACAAACTAATTAAACATAATACATGTTCTATATTATTCTAATAACTCTTACATGTTTATATGTTGGGACTTAAAATTGTCAATTAATTTCTATTTCATCATTTTTGCAGATATTTCATGGATCCTAAGGTACTAGAGATTTTAGATCCAAATGATACATTGGGGCATTTGAAAAGAAAGGGTTGGCCGAATATACCTAATGCTCCACCTAACCCAGATGATAGAGTACCCATTCTATTTGATGCTACTGGTAATCCATTAGGAGAAAATGGCCAACAATTGAAATCTTATATTGATAGACTTGTGAAGTCAAGTATACCAATCAATATAAATGATTGGACTAAGATTGACGATGGTAAAAAGTACAAAATATGAAACACCATTTATGTAAGTCTCTTTTATTGTATAACTAATTACATATATTATATCTTTTTTATATTATATCTAATCTAAAATGTGTGTTTTTATGGAATAATTTTAAAGTCCCTGATACTTGAATAAACAAGTGTTATAAGATTGCAATAAGGCATGAAAGGAATACAAAACTTCTAAATTGGCTAGAAATTGTGTTTCCATACTTGCAACCACTTGATGAAGTAGAACTATATAGAATCCTTGAAGAACACTCCTGGATTGAACCCTAAGTATAGAAAGGCTTCGTGGATTATAGACATATGGATGAATTTAAAATTATTAAGTAAGAGCATAAAAATATACAAATGTAGAATATTCTTCCTAACCGTACTAGAAGGTCATCAAATCCTGAAGTTAGACAAAGAATGGTATTATTAAGTTGTTAATTTATAAATATTTTTATATTCATTTTCCTCAAATTTATGTTGGTGTCATGGTTAATAAATTTATTCAATTTATGTAGGAAGCTGAATTGGGTAGACCGGTTACTCGATCTGAATTGTTTATAGAAACAAAGACCCCTAAAACAACGAAGTCAAGACCAATGACTAAATGGGGAGAAGAACAACTCAATAAGTTGGTTAGTAATTTAACTTGATACAAAGTCCATATAATATTTTCTAATTGATGTAACAATGTATGATATGTTTGTTTGTTTTTTTATTTGTAAAGAGTTATTCAAGAAAAAATTGCGAGGAGTGAAATAATTGAACAACCAGGGAGAAATGCTATATATCATGCATCCTGTTCGTGTTAGGGGAGGAAGCCAATTTGATGGTTATATGGAGTTTTTTAACATTCCAATACAAAAGCCTCAGATGGTCAGTAAGGAGAAGCACTATAAAATTGAATAAGAATTCAGCTCCTTTAAGGCCTCAGTGTTAAGTGAGATTGCCACTTTAAAGGAGTATCAATCACAAAACATGTCAGGCATGAAAACATACTACAATTAGGGCATGCCCTATTGGAAAGGCATACAACCATCCATGCCAGGCATGCCACCATCCATGCTAGGCATGGCACCCATGTAATCTCATAACGTCTAACCTATATCCTGTATGGGATATAGTCATCCTATTGGTCCTTCATTTATACCATGAATGCAAATGCAATCAAGTAGTGGTTCAATATATCCAATGAAATCTATGCAATCTTACCATATATCACATCATGATGAATGTTTTGATGAGAATGTCCTTCCAATAGCTACCTCATATGGGAGTCTTCCTCTATTTGATGAATCATTTGTGGTAAGATTTAAAGTTTATGTAGATAGTCTATTATTTTTATTTTTTATTATATATTTTATTTTTTATGTATAATGCTTAAATATTTTACAGAATATGAAATGTTTATTGAAACATCCATCATCTATGGACTATGTTGCTATTGGAATGGTACAACAATTGAGCAATGATTGAATGACTCATAATCAATATTTGTTAAATTATTGGTGAATAGTAATTGATCAATCATTGCTCTATGATTGTCCACTACCTTTGCCTTCTGATGCTACCACATTCCAAGAAGCGGTTGGACAATATATGGCTTGGTCATCTAGTCAAGTTGTGACAAATTTTGACATGGTACTATTTTTTTTACTTAATATAACACTTTTGTTACTACTATTATATTATTATTATTTTATTGTTACTAACATATATAATACCTATTCTTTAGTCTATTATACTAGAATTAGTAAGTGCGACATATTTAAGAGATACAAAGCAAGTATCTCGTGATAAATCTATGTATAGTGGGCAATCATCATGCACTAAGTCATTCAAGAAGAAGCCTTGAAAAATTATAGTTATGATTATGCTATAAACTTCAGCAAAAATCTTGGCTCTTTGATGACTATTGTTGCAAGTAAGATTGGCATAAATGATAGATGGACTGTGCCACTTACTAAAGATTTTTCTGATGTAAACATTGGCCAAAAATATATAGCAATCGAGTGCATATTACAATTGTTTAAATATCAAATGATCGATTTAAATATAATTCAAATGTGGACAAGGTGAGTCCTTAACCAGTAAATAACTTTCATTTATGTAGAACATATATAATGATATTTATGTTATCTATTTATTTATATATATTTATTTTTATATAGAGCATGTTATTATCGACCTCAAGCTAATCACTCATCATATTTAGTAATGTTTTATGATTCTTCATTTGTTAATCAATATCAAGAGATGGATGTTAGTATCAAAGCTAAACAATTATGTGATAGGGCATTAACACTTAACAGAAATCAGAAGTTGATAATCCATTGGCCACTAAAGTTTGAACAAGGCCAAGATCATTGGATGTTGATAATCCTTGATCTATATGGCAATTATTTTAAGTACTGTGACTCAGCTTCCATAGAATTGAGTAAAGATACAAAAGTAGTTGTTAAAATGTAAGAGTTATAGTTAGCTATTTTTCTTCTATTGTTTTTTGTAATATTTAATAAAAAAATAATTGTTTTAAACTTTGATATGGCATGAAAGTTGTGAAAAATGAGTAGGGTCATTGCCTTTAAAAAATCTCATAAGCGTATATGAGACAAAGTTATGGTATGTACAAGTAAATATTAATAATTTAATTAATTTTACTATTGAATAATAAAGATGTTTAAATATGGAAAACCATGTACACTTTGTTTTTGTAGGTTCCACAACAAAATGATGGAGTCATGTGTGGTTACTTTGTCATGAATTTTATGAGCAAAACCATCACAAATATCAACATTCCAATTAAAGATGTGGTAATCTCTTTCACCAATATACTTTTTTAACATATATATGTTATTATTTGTTAACTTGTGATATTACATTCTTATTTTGAATTTAAGAAACATGTAGTTCTTTGTTTCGAACAAGACGGGCTATGATATGCAAATTTTTGATGACTTATGAGAAGAATGTGAAGAACACATGCTTCAAATTATAACATCACAAGAAGAATCATGAGAAGAATCTGATGATCTTGAATAGCATAGGAAAACACCATGGTAATTTTTATAATGCATTAATTTCTCAATTCCTATATCTTTGAAGTTTGGGCTTGTTTGATGGATGTTTATGTGCTCATGTATTTAGAGAAATGAATTATTGTATAGACCTGTTTTCTACCCAAACTTAATCTCATCTCTCTTTCCTAGTTCCTTGGTCACTATGAATGAGACATTGATAGTGATTCTAAGCAAATCAAGCTTTCTCTCCTTGAAATAAAGTGAGAATATCACAAAATATATGACAAATGAGGCGACATCATTTTATTTGTAATTTAAGTTATATATATATGTATTGTATATAAATTATTTTTTTGTAATAAATTTAATTCTCAATAATTAATTAATATTTAATTTTTTAATGTTTTTATAGTATTTAAACTCTTTTAAATAGATTTTTGTTTTTTCTACTATTATGTGATCGAATATAGGTTCTGAGGATAGTAGAAAATGAGTAAAATGTATAAAAAATATAGAATTTAAAGTCGGTTAATGTAGTGAATCAACTTTAAGTTTTAAGTCTCCCAATTTAAAGTCAGTTATTAAATGACTTTAATAAAAGAACTAGTTCTATGATTGTAATGGAAATCCATGGTGCGGTCATTGAATGAAAATAAGTTTAAATCTTTCCTAAGTTTCGTGAAATGGCTCGTCATCTATTTGAGAAAACGTTGTTATGTTTGTCCTTAAGTTAGCAGTCTTTTGTTAGGAATAGAATCTACCCATAAACTTTTCGTAGACTTCCTCCTAAGTAGTCAAAGAACCCAATTGTAGATTCAAGAACCATGGTCGAGCTTTATCTTTAAAGGTTTATGGAAAACACCTCATCCTAAGCTTCATCAATTCCCTATAGTGGAAAGGTTTGCACAATAGCACATAAATCTCTAATGAAATTTAATGGGTCATCTTTAGGGATATTTTTGTCCCTCTAGGAGAACATAAAATTGTGCAAGTATACACGATCACAAGTAATAAAGATTTGTAAGTAAAGTATCGTTCCCACGGAGATTTGTTACTATAGTTTGTTGAGTACTAAAATTGTATCTCTCTGATTTTATCCAAAACAATAGTTGATTGAGAAAAAGGTAAAAAGAAAATAAGAGAACTCTAGGATTGCAATTTTTCACCAAACTAATCCACTCAAATCATGTTATTTTCTTTTGATTTATATTTTTTAGTACATTTAATTTGTCAACCGAAAACTTCTTTTTTTATTCATACATCTCTTCCGAGCTCCGTATAAACACACCTCGTTAAATTAATTCACTATATCTCTATGAGAATTAAATTCACCAAGATTCATTAAGTTCTAAGTTCTCAAATGGTCACACATACAATTAGGGTATATTCCTATTCTTCATCATACATGTCATTTTATCTACGAGCAATTTACACAAAAATTCCTTTCTCAAGTTTATTTTTATGCCACAAATCGTTTTGATAAAATTCGTAAATAATCAAAAAGCATTAAGCGCAAGATAAAACGAACAAATCAAACGTCTTATAAATCTATCAAAAATAATTAAAATCAAAGCTTCATAAATTTAGCTCAAATGCAACTCTAGAAAAATTAAATTACTTCATTAAAATTAAAATAAAAATTACAACAGATGCTGAAAAATTAGAAGAAGAAGAAAGAAAATTAAAACATCACATCAAACAAATATTTGGCACATGTAGAACACAACAGAAACCAAAAATGGCTTCTGCGTGTTCCACCGTCCAGCCCCAAATACTACAGAAAATCCAAAACTAAACTCTCCAAAAACTAAAACTCTAAAAAAAACTCCCTAACTCTATCATCTTATCCCCTATTTATAGCTAAAAAAATACATCAAAAATATTTAAATTTAATACACGCGGGGGACAATGAAGTGTGGGAAAATAATAAATTAAAACGCGTGGGGGGAAAAAATGTATCGAAAATGGAATCGAAAAAGTGAGTGGAGATGTTGTGCGTTTCTGTTTTATTTTCCTTCCATGCTGCCACGTGTCGCGTTATGATTCGCGAAAACAATTAGTGGGACACGTGGAAGCATATCATTCGTTGAAGGGAATGGGTGCACGCAGAACTTGTCGCATGGAATTGGGGCGCGCGAAACGTGAGGCAACGGCTGGAACGAGGGCGAGATTCTGCGCTTTTGCGTTCACCGATATGTGCCACGCGTCCTCTGATGATTCGTTCAAAGGGAAATTGGGACACGTGGAAGACTTTAATTCGCTGGAAGAACGATTGCACGTGGTTCAGCCGCACAGAACAACGCCCTTTGGCAGACGTGTAACGGACACGTGGGTCCCACCCTGCACGCCGGCCTGCGCGGCAGGTGGGCCCACTGGCACGCCGAGCCGCGCGATGGAATAAATCCTGCACCCATTCTCCTTGGTCGGGTTTAATCTACACGCGCCAATCCTGACCGTTTATGCTTTGATCGGACGGACCACGTTGTACGCGTGGATGTTGACGCGTGGAACTTCTCTCCTGCGAAGAAAAATAACTTTTATTAATTATATTTTCACCCACAAATATATTTCAAATTACATTTTAAACTTTGTTTAATTGCAATACAACCCTTTAGTAATTTAAATTAAATTTTAAACTTTTAATAATTAAAATTAAGCCCAAATTTAATTTAATTTATATTTTCAACATTTATAAATTGCAATTAAATACTCATTTATTTTGAAATTATATTTTTGGACGAAAACTTGAAATTAAGTACGTTTTCGATACAAATTATTTACTTTTCATAAAAAAATATAAAAAACAGTAAATACTAATTTATTCATCAAAAACTAACTAAAAACATTAAGAACATAAAAATTATAATTAATAAAATAAGTGAAAATAACTATATAAAATACAGTTATCAGATACCATCAAAGGCAACAATGAATTATGAATCCTTTTCAATTCACAATTCCTTGCAGCCTCATGTAGTTGTTTGCCGAAAGTAGCATTGCCAACGATTGGTGTTGCGTATTCCATCATCGATTTATGCCTAGCTTCCATATCTCCCATAACTTCTCGTACTTGAAAATGAATCTCCTCCTCTTGATTATCAATGTTTAACTTCTAAAGGGATCCTAGTTGAATAAAAATTATAACTTTTAAAAAGATTTCTTACTTTTTATATGCTAATACTAAGTTTAGAGTTTTAAGAATGCAAGGGACCTAAGTTTTGTCTAAGTATTATTAGAATTAAAATAAATATGATTACATAAATAAAATAATAAAATGGGTGATCTCCCATTCAGGATTAAATGTTATTGTATTTTAGTAAGACGTTACACAGGAGATTCTAACAATTTAAAGATCCAATGTCTCAATATCATTGAATTTTATATACTCTTCCTTGAAATGAGTTAGTATTTACTTGTTTTAGTAAATGCTTTGCCAACTGTTAAACTTGGACTTCCACCTTTTTAATTGAAGCTCCACAGAGTCCAAAATTTGAGTTATCTTTTGTTGGTTGTCTTTACTAACTTTAATAAAAGCATTCAAGTTATCCTCCAAGGTTGGCTTACTAGGAATATTTCATTATTGTTGCTGGTGGAATTACTAGCCTTGTTGGTTTGAATTCTAGGAAAATGAATGGTTATTCTGCCTCTATGAGAAATTTGGATGATTCTTTCACCTAGGATTAAAAGTGTTTGCATTGGGATCATATCTGGGTCTTGGTTGGTATCCTCATAATACATTGACCTACTCAGGTTCAACATTTGCTTCTCCTTGAAATGTATAGGCATTTGTACTATGTCCTTGATTACTACACAACCCACATTGCTCTAAGGTTGAAATGGCTTGTGTAGAGAGAAGTGCAACTTGCTTTGTCAGTTTTGCAAGCTCTAAGTTGGTGCTCTTATGTTGGGAATTACCACCCAACATCTCAAAGGGATTATAAGTATCTAAGGTAGTCTCCTTTCCCATTGCTCCTCTATTAGCGTTATCAATGATGAATTGGCATTGCTGCATGAGTCGATCATAAACAAACTAGTTATGCAACTGTAGAGTGGGAAAGAGCTTGAACCTCTCCCGAGCATTATGGAAAGGCTCTCCTTCCATCTGCGAGAAATTAGAAATCTTTGCTTTCAACTCTGATGTCTTCTGATGGGAGTATAATTTTTCCATAAATTTTTTGTAGATCTTCTCCTAGGACATCAGGGAAGTTGGAGGAAATGAAATCAACCATGCCTTCACCCTGTTTTTAAGGTGTCATGAAAACACCTCATTCTTAGTTAGTCCTCGATAAAAGCACCGAGGGAAAATGTCTGGACTGTTGAATAAAAGTCCCTAAGGAAAGATAGTAAGTCTTTATTAGGCAGTATGAGAAATGAAGGAAACATAAAAAAATGAATATTTTTCAATTCATTATTCCGAGTAGCCTTACGTAATTGGATAGAGGCATTTGTTGTGCTAATTACTGTCCGTGTAAACTTCTTCATGGTGGTTTCCCTAACATATGAGTTTTCTCTCATTTCTATTGGTGTTAGAGGGTTTCCTAATGATCTCCTACCATGCATGGACTATTAAAATTAAATTTAAAACACCTGTAAATTAAAAAGAAAAATAATAATAAAATAACTAAACAAAAATTTAGAGAATATACATAGTATTTAGTACAAAAATACTAAAAGAATGGTGGGACAAAACCTTTTTAAAAACCATCCTCCTATACATAGCAATATTCTCAAGCAAGACTAGTGGCACAAAGGCTTTCAATAACTAGTCTTCTAGACAATCTCTGAATTTCTTTTTCAATTTTTTTATTTTACTATTTATTTAATATTTTTAAAAATTTCTATAATTACACTAAATTAATTTTAATTTTAGATTTATTATAATTTTTTATGAACCGTAAATCAAAGATTCATTCAAAATAATTTGATTTTTAATTTTTTTTAAAGATTTATATTTAAATTTAAAACTAATATATTTTATTTATGATTTATTTACGTGTATGATAAAGAATTTAAATATTAATTTAAATTATGTCTTATATATGATTTTTTATGTTTACAAAATTAGTATTTTAATCTAATATATTTTTAGATTTTTTTATTTGATTTTTGATTTGAAATTAAATTCTAAAAATCAAAATCAAAATATTTACATCACATATAGTTTTTAAGATTTGGTAATAATGTAAAAATTATCATTACATCCCGACAAGAGTGCGAGATGAATGAAAGTTGGGATAATATCAATTTCGTAAATAGTTATCTATTTTAAATTTTATTAATTCTCATAAGTATACAAATTATTTATAGAAATGATAAGTTTATATCTAAGGTCGATTCAATGAAGTAATATTATGTGATTTTTAAATATTATTCAAATTTTAAAAATAAATTAAACCAAAACATTTTGTCACAATGATTTGGTTATTTTTAAAAAGTAATCTAATGCATAAAGATAAAGATAGACATAAGTTTAACAAATACTCATGCAATTTAATATATTCATTAATAGTGGATAATAATAGATATAATAATTCAATAATTATACTTGCTCATATTATTTAGGTTATTAAAGATATCAATTGATATTTATTTATTTTATCTTTTTGGTATGAAAGTGTTATTGGGTATGGTCAAAATATTTTTGTTTAATATTAATTAACTAATACCCTTAAGTGAAACCTACTAATTGATTAAATATTAAATTTCAACTTTATTTATAAGAAAATAACAAACAATCTAATCAAAACTTTAAGTAGAGTCATTTAATTATACTTTATTCAAGATATTCAAATTAAACTTAAAAATTTAACTATTTAAAAAATAACTTTTTGGTTTTAAAAATATTTAAGAAAATATGTGTTAATTTTCAAATAATAATTATTTGTAAAAAAACCTTTGAAATAGAGTTTCACTCTAAATATCTAAATAATTAAATCTAAAATAAAGTATATTACTCCAAATCAAGTCATGGTAATTAAATCTTAATTTTAACTCTCATATTAAGTTTATTATTACGAGTAATATACTCCTTCAAATAACATTTTTTATAAAAATATTGAATAAAAATAAAATCAATTTATTTTAAGAAAATGTTTTACCTCTTCAATATTTTGAAAGCATAACAATGTTATTATTATATTATATTCACTATCAATCAAACATGTTATAATTGATCACAAACAAATCAAGAATGACATAGAATAAGCAACACCGATATATGGACTACAAAAGGAATATAATTAATAAGATTGGAAAAACTTCGATAGTAATTGTACTCTAGAATTTGTTGAATTGAACACTAGAAACTACCAAAACTTAAACATGTTATTCCTCAAAATTAAAGGAAGAGCTAAATAAATTCTAAAAGCTAAAAATAAAAAAATCTATGGTAGAGAAAGTTATTGAAAGCACAAATTTGAAGCTTATTTTCTTGATATACAGGGGGTCCTATTTATAGGAAAGAATGTGAGAAAATGTTTTGTTTTCGTTGCGGTGCGATCAGATCGCAACCAGGTTTTTGACCAATTCAAACTTCCATGTGTCATGGTATACAATTATTTTTTTCTTTATTTTTCATTATCTCTTTTCTTCACTTTGAATAATATCAAATAAATGATATTCATTTAAGCTCCAAAAAGTATGATAAACATGCTTCGAGTATTTTTCTCTATTTTAATATTTATATATTAAATACGTGTAAAACACTACAATATATTCATTAAGTTGAACAAATAGTTTTGTCTACACTATAATTGTATAATGCAAATTTGAATCTATTTTATTAATTAAATGAAATTAAAACATGGTATATTGAGTGTTTTTTAAGCACACATAAGGGTTTGGCCACAATAGGTGTGTATCGAGTTGAATGAGGATTAGCATGGACAATGCATATTAGAGGACGTGTCGATCACTTCCATGGTCGATCACTTTTTGAGTGGCTAGCCATATTCCTAGCCAGTAATTTCCTAGTAAGCCTTCCACATTTTTGGCCGACCATATTTCTAGTCAAACATTTCCTCGTTGGCCGATTACTTCCTAACCAACCATACTCTTGGTTGGTCTAGATGGTCAAACATTTTGGTCCTTGCCTATCTAGCTGGATGGTGTTTTAATCTTTGGACTACATATTGTCTCGATTGGGAAACCAGTGGCTTTGAAGTTTGAAATTTAACTTGTGCCCATGGTCTTACTTTTATGTTTGAGCCTTTTTATGGAAGTTTGAAATTTTTTTAAGTTAGGGGTGATTTTTTTATCCAAGTATTACTTAGTTAAGCCCCTCAATCTATCAATTCCTTGCTTGGAGTACTTTTACTTGTTTAAATGGTCCAAGTATGAGATAATTATCAACTTAAGAAAAGTTTTGCTATAAGTTTGATAGATTTTTTTTGTCTCATTTATTGATCCTTTGTAAGCCTAAGTATTATGCATGAATAATAATATAGTTTCTCGACCTAAGGTAGTATGGCTTGTGAGCCATATGATGAGAATGATGGAGCCAAACAAATCCCAAGTGGACCAATCACAAGGTCTAGGAGGGAACAACTTGAAAAAGCTTTAAATGAGCTCATTAATGAGGTCATGCCTAAGAAAAAGACCCAAATTGGGAGTGCAAGGATTGGGACATGCCTAGGATTGAAATTATGGTGAAATTGGCAAAAGAAAACTAGGCACATTGCTATGCCATTTGGACTAATTTGGGCAGCTTTCTTTTCAGTCCTTGGATGACAACAAAGGTTAAGATGTAATATTTTATTGGGATTCCTTTGTTCTAAACTACTCCATTTTTGTTGTGCCATTATGGACTGATTTTGAGCATTTTTCTTTTCAGCCCTTGGATGAAATCAAGGGTTAATATATAATATTTTCATAGGATTCCTTTTGTAGTCAGCTGCCCTATTTTTCTCCATGTTTTGGTCTATGTTTTTTTGCTACCTTTTGCTCTTTTGGGATGTTTTTATTTTCAACCCTTGGATGAGATCAAGGGCTATGATGTAGTAGAGTTTAGGGTTTATTTGTATCCTATAAATACTTAAGAGTAGCTCAGCTGCTGGAATTTTTATAATTTGAATGAAATTTGATTTTTTAGATCATTTGAGAGCTCATTCATACTCTCTATTCCTCTTTAAGCAACTTATCAAGGGATTGGAAACTTTTGTGGCGTTGTTTAGCATCCAAGTATTTGTGGTGAGTAATATCCATACTTGTTAGGGTGCCATTTATGTTAGACTTATCAAGAAAATAACACCTCCTTGTGGCGTCTTTCCCTTCAGAAAAATGGTGAGTAATATCCATTGATTTGTGGAGAAACCCTTTACAATATAATATGAAATTAGCTAGGTCCTAATTCGTTGGTTCATATCATTTGGTATCAGAGCTTTAAGTGCTAATTTTTAGATTCCTATCCTTTATATTTGTTCTTGTTCTTGTGTTCTTGTTTTATATCTCATACATAGCAAAAAAGAACAAAAAATATATTCTTATGTTGTGTTCTTACTGAAATTTATTTTCCAAACCCTAAAAATATTGTTCTTCTTTGTTTCCATATTTTTTCTTCATTTTCCTTGCAAATTCTACTGTGCCAAAACTTTTCAGCAGTAACCTTGCATATCCTATTATTTTTGAAGTTATTCTGCATTTTCCTTGCATATCTTGTTGTTTCTGAAACTATTCTGCATTTCCCTTTCAAATTCTGATATTTCTAAAACTATTATGCATTTTTCCTTGCATAATCTGCAATATTTGATATTGTTTTGCAGTTTTTTGGTATTTCTGTGCTAGTTCTTGCAGAAATTTCATTTCCCCTTTGTGTCGTAATTTATGTGCTATTTTACATATCTTAAAAATTCCTTAAAATCATATAGAAGATGTTGTATTGATTTACTCTTGAGTTATTAGCATATTTGTTCAAAAAAAAAACAGAAAAAAAGTGGCCAGAATTTATTCAAAAAACAAAGACAAAGAAAAGAAGCCAAATTACATATGCTAATTTCTAGTGAGTGTTTGAACTTATAGTTCTAAGAACTTTACCTTATTATTATAAATTCCTAATTTTGTCTTGAGTTCTTCGAGGAAATCGTTGTTCTTCCAATATTGTTAATCTATTGATTTTCCTTGTGCTTACTACTCCAATCTAGGATCATAAACACTTTGAGTTAGTTTCCTTTGTGCTTTAACAAGTGGGATATTGTGAACTATATTTTTGCATGTTTGATAATTCTACAAATTATTTGGAATTCTTGGATTTGGTTGCTTTGATTAGGAACTAAAAGGGTTTGAGTGATCAATCCGAGTGCTAAACATGTGAGTTATTGAGTGAATTTATATTAGTTCTACTTTATTACACTAACCTCTTATTGTGTAGAATTGCAAAAAACAAAATGTCCAATAGTGTTAGTCTCGAAGGAAGACTGGATATGGTGTTCATGATGAGGGTTTTGCAACAATCCTTTGAGAGGATGAACAACTTGATGGTCTATATGAATGAAAGATTGGAAAGGCAAGAAAATGCTTAGTAGGTTTACAATGAGAAGCACCTCAATAGAATGTTAGGGGGTTTATAGGCAAACACTTGTAATAAGGCATTCTTTGAGTTTTCAAGTCAAGGATGAAGATATTGAACAACAAAGATATAATATCTTTCACACAAGGTGTCATGTGAGCAAGAATGTGTGTATTATTATCATAGATGGGGGAAGTTGCACCAATATGGCTAGTACTATCTTAGTTGAGAAATTAGGGTTGCCTACATTCGAACACCCTAAGCCTTACAAGTTGCAATGGTTAAATGATAGTGGGGAAGTGAAGGTTATTAAGTAAGTATTATTGAGCTTTTCCATTGGAAAGTACAAAGATAAGGTGATGTGTGATGTGGTACCTATGAAAACCGGTCACATCCTACTAGGTAGGCCTTGGCAATATGATTGGAGGGTTACATATGACTGATATAGAAATAAGGATTCATTTGTAAAGGATGGTAGAAACATCACACTTGTCCCCCTTTCACCCAAGAAAGTTTTTAAAGATCAAATGAAGATGGTTAGAGGAAAAGAAAAAAGTGAAAATGAAAAGGACAGTGAGACTAAAGAAAATAATAAGAGGACCAATCATAATGTCTAGGAGGGAACAACTTGAAAAGGCTTTAAATGGGCTCATTAATGAGGTCATGAATAACCAAAGAACCCAAATTGGGAGTGCAAGGATTGGGACAAGCCTAGGATGGAAATTAATTTGAAATTGGCAAAAGAAAACTAGACACATCGCTATGCCATTTGGACTAATTTGGGCAGCTTTCTTTTCAACCCTTGGATGACAACAAAGGTTTAAGATGTAATATTTTATTGGGATCTCTTTGTTCTCAGCTACTCCATTTTTGCTGTACCATTTGGACTAATTTTGGGCAATTTTATTTTTAGCCCTTGGATGAAATCAAGGGTTAATATGTAATATTTTCATAGGATTCCTTTTGTAGTTTACTGCCCATTTTTCTCCATGTTTTGGTCGATATTTTCTACTACCTTTTGTGCTTTTTGGCTATTTTGATTTTGAACCCTTGGATGAGATCAAGGGCTATAATGTAGTAGAGTTTAGGGTTTATTTGTATCGTACAAATACTTAAGAGTAGTTGAGTTGCTGAAATTTTACAATTTAAATAAATTTTGATTTTTTAGATCATTTGAGAGCTCATTCATGCTCTTTGTTCCCCTTTAAGCAACTTATCAAGGGATTGGAAACCTTTGTGGCATTGTTTAACATCCAAGCATTTGTGGTGAGTAATATCCATACTTTTTAGGGTGTCATTTATGCTAGACTTATCAAGGAAATAGCACCTCCTTGTGGTGTCTTTCCACTCAGAAAAATGGTGAGTAATATCTATTGATTTGTTGAGAAACCTTTTGCTATATAATCTGAAATTAGCTAGGTCTTAACCCCTTGGTTCATATCAACATAGCTCTTTTCCAAGGTCTATGGCCAACTATGGGGTGATAGGAAACCTGATAGGTCATTTTTAGTGTTAGTTTGTGCATGGATAACATGGCTAACATATTAATCTTTTGGAAATTCTTTTGTGGCATGGCCTTGAAAGCACAAGGCTTACCTATTGGGATATCTCTTATTCACTACATTGGTTAAGGTGTATACCCTGGTTAGATACTAAGGCATTTATTGTAGTCAGCTTCGCTATTTGATAGTCTAAGTGCTAGGCTCCCTGTCTCATTGGCTGGATGCTTCTTCGCATTAGTTTTATCTTGGACTACATAACCTATGATTAATGTGCATCTTATTTAAACCCTAACACTTTCAAATTTCATTGATCTTTTGGTAGTCTTGGCCCTAAGGCATAGTACTCACTTGCAGTAATTGAGGGCTTTAAACTTTTTAAGTCTGGGAAGCTTAAGTTCGCTTGTTTGGTTGTTTCTTATTCACTACCTTTCGTACGTGTACATTCCTTGAGGGGATAGTGAGGGCTTCTCATTACCAAGATAGTAGAGCTCTTGAGCTATAGCCTCCTCTCAAAGTCTAAGATCGATTAAGAGGTGATTCGACTATGTTAAGAGTTTCTTCATGTAAGCTATATCCGAAAAGGTAAAACCAATGATTAGGTTGCAACCTCATGGTCACTTAATGCATCTAGCTTTTATAAATTGTTTAGCGGTCTTAGCCCTAAGGCACAATACTCACTTGCATGGTTGCTTCTTATGCACTACCTTTTCTAGGGATGTATTATACATATATACACACGCATATATAAGCTAGAATGTTGAGCACTGAGCATTGTGGACTTTTTCAAGCCCAGGCATCTCAGGCTTGCTTCTTCATTTAATGGTGGACTTTATATCATGTTGAATCTTCTAAGTATGGCCATATATGGCCTAGGTACCTGTAAACACAATTTTATTATAATAAAAGTGTTAGTGAAGCATTGTTTGTCCTTCTATCATAACAGGGCATTATTTTTATCTCATATAGACTTTTCTACATAGCATCATATACTACTTTCTTTCTATTTGGTATTATACATGTAATAGATACACAACTTAGTGATTTATGGTACCTTGCTACTATATAGCAATTCGATGAAGATCAAGACATGATGAAAGTCAAGACTTGATAAGTCTGGAGCTCTATACCATAAAAAGACCTCGCCACCCTACATCGTCCTAATGATCTGGGTGACCAATTCTGTGGCCTCAAGCAATATGTATACAATGACCTATTTATGTAAACGCCTATGACGATCTAGTTAATATGAATTATATTGTATGTATTTTAGTATTTATTTAGGTTGTTTAAATGAGAGCTCCTACCCATATAACCCATACACTTTTCTAGGTGCTATATATACCCCTTTAATGAGGAGAATACAAGATCTGTTCATTTATCAATATTTTTTACTTCTCACTAAAAATCACTAAAATTCCCAACACATTAAATTCTCTCCAAATAATTGGCATTGTCTATAGGAACTTATTTTTTTAGTCCATAGTTAGCATTTGAGACCTGCTATTTTATCTCTAGGAGGATTTATGTTTTAGGGACCACTACACTACGCAACATGAACAACCCGATATTACTTACCGAACAGGTTGATAGTGTTACCAGCTCAAGAATTTGAACTTAATGATCAGACGCATGTCTCTTCACCCATCAAGCCGTTACCATATTATGAACTAGGTAGTGATCACCCCCTAGTCAACGAAAATCACCCAATTTCATCTCGTCACGATGTGACCCGACCCATTAAAAACTTAACACCCCACTAGTTCATTGAATTATAGTTATGAAAGTGCTTCTATTGAAAAAGATGCAATGATAAAGAGCCTCCAAAGAAAAATAAATGAATTGTAGCAAGCCTTTACCGAATTTTAGAGAGAGAATAACAAGTAAAGGTCCCAATTGGAATGGGAAGAATATTCAGAGGCTAAGAGTTCATTTCATATGCCTAGCCTATCAATATTGGATAATTACCCATCTAGAAGGGGACGTGTATAATGCACTCCCTAGCCACAAAAACATGCAGATGTTGCATAACAATACCCCCATATAACTCCAAACCCTAATTTTATGCCAAGACCTTCCCAAACGAATCCACCAATTTACGAGCATGCAATGTAGCATACATTTCTTCCAACTCCACTATATGACTGATGAGTAAAACCGGCATCGGCGATCCTACCAATACTTTGGTTTTATATTTATAAAACTCTCGCAAGTGCACGAATCATTTCATAAAAAATGATAAGTATACTCCCAAGGTCAATCTAAGAAAGGAATATATGTGGTTTAAATTTATTATTCAAACTTTTAAAAACAAAATTAAATCTTAAACATCCTGTTACAATATTTGGGGTTTTTGTGTTTCTAATCTAATAACATAAAAATAAACATAGATACAGATTCAATAAATATTTATGAAAATTTTATCATTTATAATAGTGGAGTATTTATGGATATAATAACTAAGTTAATTATGCTTGCTCATATTATTTAGGTTATGAAAGATATAAATTGATATTTATTGATTCTCTTTTTTTATATGAATACCACCTTTGGTGGGGTTAGATATTTTTTGTTAACTAAACAAATCAATTAACACCTATGGGTGAGGTTGATAACTAATTTGGTTAATTAAATTAATTATTTTTTTCTAAGAGATTGAAAATGAACCATTTAAATGACACCTTTGGTGGGGTTAGACAGTTTAAACTTTATTCAAGGTGTCCAAATTAAACCTAAGAATTTAATTATCTGAGTACTAACTTTCAAGTTTTAAAACTATTACTAAAAACATGTGGTCAATACATTTTCAGATAATAATTCTTATAAAAACTTTTGAAATAGAGCTTCACTCTAACTATCGGGCGATTGTACCAACAAATAAAATAGTACTACTCTAAATCAGATCGGATAACTAAACCTTAAAATCTAATTTTTAGATTTAAGTTTGTAATGAAAAATAATATATTTTTCTCTAACATTCTTAATATAAAATCTTGAATAAAAACAAATTCAATTCATTTTAGAGATTTTTACCTATTTAATATTTCGCAAGTATAACAACGTTATTATTATATCATGTTTACAAATAGCCAGTAATGTTAAATTTAATCACAAACAAATTAAATATAACATACACAAATAAAATATAAAAAATAACTGTAAAGAAAATAAAATCCTTACAGTACTTTGATGTTATTTCTGTTGTTGAAAAACCTCCAAATGAAATTGCATTTTTCATTTATTTAATAAAAAAACTAATAAATTACGAAAACATAATTAATTCTTCTCAAAAAGAGAAGAATTCAAAAACTGAGAAAAACTAAAAATTAAGAAATGAAGAGAAAGAAAGAGAGAAGAAGATGATTTGGGGTGTGTTTTGGTGTGAAGAGAATAACGATATTTATAGGTGAGAAGAGGAAGAAAAAGTGGGAGAAAAAATGATAAAAAATGTAGAAAATGCATGTTAGGTGAATGATGACGTCATTGTTGATGTCATTGGTAGGTGGGGGTAGCAATGCGCGGAATGGGGTAGAGGTGCGCGTGGACTGGGCGTTGTGTGCATAATGACTTCGGCGTGACTGGGCGATGCGCGTGCATTGCTCAGCGCGGCTGGGCATTGTGGCGTATGCTATTGGGCACGTTACGTGCACTCCTTGGCTCTATTGGGCACGCTGCATATGTTGGTCGGCGCTGCTGGGTAGCTGCGTGTGCGATTTTATCCTTTTTGCATTTTTTTTATAATTAATATCATTCTTTAGGTTTTAAACCAATTCCTTTCACAAACCAAGAAATGATATTCTAAACATCAACTAACCAATTAAAAAGATCAATGAAAGTTCATTAGTTGTTTTCTCAATTCTCTCAACTCACTTATAAAAGATGTTTGAGATCATAAAATATGTACACTTTAAACATAAAAATTCTCTTAACAATTTACATTGAGCATCCATTTTACCACATATCTTAGAAATGTGTAAAAAGTATTTTTGAAGTTATTATTTAGTAATAAAAATAGAAAAGGTGACTCAAAGAAAACAATTTGAAGTCAATACCTAAACAATAATACAAATACTTTCTTTTGAACATTTCAAACATGTAATGCAAACTTATTTTCAAAAATTTACTAATAATGAAGAATTTTTAAAAAATTCTTTTAATTTGAATAGTGGGCATCGATGTATATCGAAAGTGTGCATAAAAATTGTACATGAAGTGCCACTATCCCTAACCTAAATTTAATTGTATCCTCAATTTCTCAAAAATAAATATTAAATATAAGAACAAAGGATAAATGACACCTAAGCAATAAAATTTCACATGAAAATTGTCTCTAAGTGTGTTAGTTAGAAATGAGAAACATAAGAAATAACAAAAGAAAGAAAAAATGAAATAAAGTGAGAGCATAAAGTTATCAACCCTATCCATATAAGCCTTCAACCATTATCCCTTTACTTTGGAATTTTTTTTCCATCATTTGGATCCTTAAAATATGGTTGCTAGTATATTAGTTACTTGTTAGGCTTGTTATCGAAAACAAATGAAACATTATATGTATCAAGAAAAAGAAATGGTTAATATTTATGATTAAGGATGAGATACTCTGAGGATTTAGAATTATCATACTCGTGTACTTCCTCTTGAATAAGTGTGTCTATCTTGTAGCTCTGATAGCACTCATTTTTATCTAGTGGCTACTTCTTAACATGGAAAATATTCAATTCTAGAGTCATGTTTCCAAAAAATAGTTTCATTAGACCATTGCTATAGTTGATAAAGGCATTTACGATAGCAAGAAAAGGCCTTCCTATGATGAGTGAGATCTTTAAATCCATGTCAACCACATGTTGAGTATCTGAAACTAGAAAATTAACAAAGAAGTAGAATTTATCAATTTGGAGTAGAACATATTCTACTATCCCCCTTGGTCTTCCTATTGAGTGGTACGCCAATTACAATACAATATATATGGGCTTGATCTCTTCAAATCATAGTTGTAATTATATGGAATACGGTATCAAATTGAAAGTTGCTCCTTGATGAATGCTCACAAAGCACTAAAATTATCACGATTTAATATATTTTAATTGATTAAATAGATTTATATTTGTAGGATTTTATCGTATTTTAATAAAAAATTTCCTTTTCAGAATCATGGGTATTTTTTAGTTATTTTTGTTCAAAATTAATTAAAGGACTCGAAGAAAAATATTGAAGACAATACATCACAAATATGTTGGGAAACAAATGAAAAATTGGACAAAATAGGTCAAAAATGACAAAAATTCGGAGTTATGCACGCACACCGCACCCATAGCCAGCATGTGCGTAGTTAGCATATGCCTATCACATGTCTGTGTACATTCCTAGGCGTGCCAGCACACGCACGATCCATAAGTGCCAACGCTTGTCTATGGCAAATCTTGCCCCTCACACGCGTGCTACCCAATCCAAACGCATCCATAGGTAATTTTTGAAATATTTTTCCACTTTTTTTTGCACTTTCCTCATCTATAAAATGACCTTCTCCCTTATTGGAAAAATCATCTCTCAAAATCACAAAAATCACAAACTTCTCTCTCTCTCTCTTTCTCTTTCTAGTTCTTAGTTTTTGTTAGTTTTAAAGTTCTTCTCTTTATGAGAAAAACTAGTTATGATTTTATAGATTTCAATTTTTTGATTCAATAAACAAAAATGCAAATCCGTTTGGAGGTTTTCCAACAACAGAATTGGCATCAAAGTTCTCTAAGGATTCTTTTGAGATATAATTTTAAAATGAATTTTTTAGAGTTATTTTTTTTATGTTTTATTCTTATATGTTATGTTTAATTTGTTTATAATTAAACTTAATATGGCTGGCTATTTGTAAATATGATATAATCATAACATTGTTATGCTTAGAAAATATTAATAGGTAAAAAGTTTTATAAAATAAATTGATTTTATTTTTATTCAAGATTTTATATTAAAGATGTTAGAGAAAAATATATTATTTTTCATTACAAACTTAAATTTGAAAATTAGATTCTAAGGTATAATTATCCGATCTAATTTAGAGTAGTGCTCTTTTATTTGTTAGTACAATCGCCTGGTAGTTAGAGTGAAGCTCTATTTCAAATTTTTTTATAAGAACTATTATTCAAAAATGTATCGACAACATATTTTCACTAATGATTTTAAAACTTAAAAGTTTGATATTTTCTTAGAAATAAAGATAAAATTTAATACTTAATTAATTAATAGGCTGTACTTAAAGATATTAGTTTATTAATAATAAACAAAAATATTCGGGCATCACCTAAGGACACTTTCATACCAAAAAGATAAAATCAAAAAATATCAATTTATATATTTAATAACCTAAATAATATGAGTAAACATAATTAACTTAATTATTATATCCATAAGTACTCTACTGTTATGAATGATAAAATTTGCATTATTGTTTATTGAATACATATCTATATTTATTTTTTTATTTCATTAGCTTGGGAAACAAAAATCAAAATATCATAACATAGTAGTTAAGATTTAATTTCATTTTAAAAGTTTGAATAATAAATTAAAAATCACATATATTCTTTCCTTAGATTGACATTGGGAGTATATTTGTCCTTTTCCATAAAATGATTCATGCACTTGCGAGAGTTTTACAAATATAAAACCAAAGTATCCGCAAGATCAATATTTCTAACCCAATGCCAGTCTTGTGCTCATCACTCCTAGGTCTAAAAGAGATTGACCAAATTTATGCATCCTAATTTGGCATAAAATTATGGGGTAACAAGGATCTTTGTACTTCAGTGTTGTCTTATGCACTATCACTACTTTAGGACAATATGGATCTTTCTACTTTGATGTTATTTCTTCGCTATCACTGCACTAACTTACTCTATCAAGAATGCCTCTTGGCATTATGCTTCTTTTTCATAGTGAATAGATCCTTGATTACTTTGGCATATGCTTGTATTTGGTTGATAATATGTAACAAGGAAAGATTAATATTAACTTTTTTTTTAAGTGTTATAGGGTCTCACTTGGTTATCAAGATTTTTCCCTCTATATAATAGGACTTGAGTGAAGGGTACTTGAATTGGAAACTTATTCTCTGCTTCTTTTGAAAGGGAATCTTTATCATTACTCGTGGTGGTGATAGTTCTCAAGTTGAAATGGCATTGACTTCTTTGACATTGTGTGCATCGATGGTAGAGGTTTGCACCATATTTTAGCCTTTTAGGTTAGACTAAGATTGACAAGGGAACTTTCCTTGCTCTTGTATAGTAAGATCATTGGTTATCTTGGTGATATGGATTTTGATCTCTTTTTTCTCCTCTACTATTTATGTAAGCATAGTTTCAAACTTTTGGTTAGTTTTATCTTGGGCCTTCATAAATAACTGTAATGTTTCCTTTAAAGGATTTCTATTTGGTTATGCATTATATTAAGGTGTTAGGTGATTTCTTTATGGTTCAATTCTACGGTCTTCATTAGGCTATATGAGTTGGTCAAAGTTCTAGTTTAAGTTTCAATGGTTTCTCCAACTCGGATTTTACGTTTCAGAGTAAGATGAGCAAGGTTTTCTAAGCATTCCTACTTGTTTACATTGATCTTCACAAATCTTGCTCATCTTATTATAGGTTGAGCAATTTTGAGCTAAATGTTCTAATGGGCTATAAATAAAGTATGTATGCTGAGTTTCTACATTTGCAACTATATGAATTGTTCTACACTCTTTTGTTTTCATAACCTATAATTCCTCAGTAAAATTTTCTAGTTGGGCTTTAAGGTTTTCTTCTTCTCTTAGATAGTAGATTCCTTTAAAGGATTTCTCTTAGGAGAACATAAAAACGTGCAAGTATACACGATCACAAGTAATAAAATTGATAAGTAAATTATCGTTCCCATTGAGATTTGCTACTACAGTTTGTGGAGTACTAAAATTATTTCAATCTGATTTTATCCAAAACAAGCAAAAGTTTGAAGATGTTTAACTAACTAAAAGTTTTATAACAAAATAAAATAAAATTCTAAGATTGTAGTTTTCACCAAATTAATCCACTCGAATCGTATTATTCCATCTTGATTTATTTTTGTTTTGTAAATTTAATTTGTCAACCAAGAACTTCTAATTTTATCCATACATCTCTTCCAAGCTCCGTATAGACACACCTCGCTAAAATAATTCACTATATTCCTATGAGAATTAAATTCATCAAGATTCATTACGTTCTAAGTTCTCAAATGGCCACACGTAAAATAAAGGTATATTCTTATCCTTTATATATACATGTTATTATATCCATGAGCAATATACAATAAAATGCCTCTTCCAAGTTTATTTAAGTGCCACAGATCAATTGATAAATTTTCCAATAATCAAAAGCATTAAGCACAAATAGAATAAACAAATTAAAAGTCTCATAAATCTTTCAAAAATAATTAAACCCAAGCTTCATAAATTTAGTTAAAATGCAACCCTAGAAAAATTAAATTACTTCATAAATAAAAATTAAATTACAACATTTAAGGAATACCAGTTACAGAACACAAAGAAAATTAAAACATTTATGCTCTCTAAATTTTTATGGCACACACAGAACACAACAGAAGCCAAAAATGGCTTCTATGTGTTACACAGTCCAAGTCTCCAACTCCCCAAAACGAACCTCAAAATAGAACCTCCATATTTCTCTCTATATCACATATTTATAACTCTAATAAAATATTAAAAATCTTCAGAGTGGAAAAACAAGAAATGTTCTTTTTGCAGACGCATGTAAAAGAAATTTATCGTGCAAAACAATGGACATCGTGCGCCATTTTTGATTTCTTTTTAATTCAAAACGTGTGCCACATGTTAGCATTTGACTGGCTGAAAGAAATAGTGGGACACATGGCAGCCTTTAATTGGTGGGAGGGAGAGCTTGCACATGGTTGCACCGCACGTGATCATGGCACGCGAGACATGTGGGTCCCACATAAACAGTTGGAACCGTGTGCGCTAGTTCTGCGCTTTTGTTTTACCCAATACGTGACATGTGCACGCTTCAGATTAGCTATAGGAATATTCGAGACACGTGGCATTGTATGATTTGTTGGATGGTTAGAGCGCACGATGTTTTATGGACTGCGTTGCATGGGAAACTACCTACGTAGCAGACAGGTGGGCCCTACTCAGCACCGAGCAACGTGCCACCTGAAAACCTAGGTCTACTCGAGATTGTCGCGTCTAGCTCCACGCGCCTGATTGTAGCCGTTGATTTCCTGATCGAACGATGAGTGTTGCGCGTTGAAATTTGGCACGCGTGGTCCTCTATCTGCACAGAACAACAGATTTTCCTATAATTGCATTTTAGCCCTCCAATTTAATTTAAATTAACTTTTAAACTTTTTTTAATTGCAATTAAGCCCTTTCTTATTAAAATCATATTTTAAACTTTCGTTAATTGTAATTAACCCCTATTTTAATTTAAATTATATTTTCATACTTTATTATTTGCAATTACGCTCTTTTTTGATCCAAATTATTTAATTATCTTAAAAATACATTCATTAAGAAACTAACAGTAAATATTAATTTATTGCATTAAAATTAACTAAAAATGTCAAGAACATAACAATTATAATTAATAAAATAGATGAAAATAACTATATAAAATACAGTTATCAGTCACGACCTATTGCTACTATTAGTAGTGCTAGGTGTCAAATTTTAATCACGTTCATAATTATTATCTTTAGCTAAGTAGTTATTTTAGTATAACTTTAGGTGTCGATATCATTGGAAAACAAAATAAGTTAAAAAAAAGGTTATAATAGAATAATAAATGAAAATAATAATTGAGAAATAGAGAAAATGATAATAATTTTAAAAGATAGAAAATCAACATTAAATAACAAGGCTTCAAGATTTACTTAATTATTTTGTTTTAATATTACGAACTTTGATTCTTATTTATTATGTAATTGCTTACTTCACATCCCAAATAAACAAATGGAAGATATAAAATTGAACATCAATAACAAAATCTAATGTATTTACTTTGAGAAAATAATTTCATTATAGAGCAAGCAAGATTTATTGTTATAAGTTATCCTAGATCGAAAATATATCAAAATGATAATATTGCAGTAAAAGATCCAACTTATAAAATATATATAATAATTATTATAAACTAAAAGTTTTTCATAAAAAACATGAATGAATTTATATGAAACTAAAGAATATAATATATTGAATATATCAAAAGATGAGCAAAAAAATTTATCAAAATAAAATTGTAATCTAAAAAGCACTTATAAGAATATAAGAACAGAATAAAAAAAAACTATACAATTAAACTCCTCTCTAACCTTATTCTAATTTTAACCTAGCTTACAAATCATTCTCACATTATTCAATAGAGAAAGAATGAATGAAGAAAGTAATAGCTTTATCTAAATTTTTGATGCTTTTCAAGTGTTGATCGTATTTGTTTATAGTGTTAATAATATTTTGTTACTTTTGTTGATCTTACAAGCATAAAATAATCATAATTAATATAAATCAATATTTATTGAATTAATATATATAATTATTAATTTTAAAATTTTTGAATTATAAATATTATTTAATTTACATATTTTAGATATGCATTTTTCTGTTATTATCAGCACTTTAGGCATTAAAGGATGTTGTTGGGACATTTTCTAGGACGATGATTAGACTAGGAGCCAATGGATTTGGTAGGCACTCTTATATAGCTTAGTGTGTATTTTATATTATCTCTAGGAAGGCTTGGGCCTAGGCTTACCTTGTCTGCTTGAATTGTCAAGCTCGTTGTGGGTAGACAAGTCCTAATATGACGCTTATAATACTTACAGGTTATAGCAAAACTAGAAGGATGGGCTACTGATTAGTAGGTTAGATTACTTGACTAGTTGTTAGGGTCTGAGAGATGGAGCGAACTATCTAATCCATGACTCCTTTTACAAGTCTATAAAGTCAAAATTGATGAGAATAGCAGATTAGAAGATTTTAAATTTCTCTTTTCAACAAACACTACTATTAAAGTCCAATGACTCTTTTTAAATATCTCTTCTTATTATTTTTTATTTTTTTAACAGACCAAGAACTTGTAGATTTGTTTTTAGAGTCCTATAATTTTAAATGTTTTTTCCAAATAGAACAAATTTCTTTCCAACAAACAATACAATATGTTGATACCAATTTTTGTCAGAACAAGGTATGACTGTTCTCCATAAAATCTACGAGATAAACAAATTGTTAGAACATTGTACCACCTTATAGGGGGTCATCTTCCACTATACGATTCTTAAGTCAATAATTGTAACATGATGTAAGAGACCTCAATCTCGCTCTAGTAATTATATGAAAATAGTGCTTAGTTATGATTTTCTATTATGAGATTAAGTAATTTCAAGATGATATATGATGATATAACATATGATATTATGTTATACATATGTGACTATATATAAGAAAAAAATAAACTTGATAGTTATCCTCGATTGATTAGGATTTAGCTATTTTAGCTTTATAAATTCTTATATATCATAGATAACTATCCTTTGTAGACATATATTATTTATAGACATATATATTTAATTATTTTTTAATTATCTTAAAAGATAATCATTAAGCTTTTATATTTTTAAGATAACTAAAAGATAATTATTAAACTTTTATCATCTTATGATAATTATATTGGATTCACGTTTGTATGATGATTAGATACTTATTGGGCTTAACCAATAAATTTCTTTCATGATTGGGACCACTTTTTGGTTATCATATAGGATGTATAAAATTACCGCCCAAGTAACTTAAGAAACTAATTTTGAATAATGAATTAATTAATTGAATTATAAATTAGTGTTATAGATACTTTGATCATATATCTATAGTTGCTCATACAATTGCTTTCTCTTTATTTTATGTTATATTTGTCCTTTTAATAATCAATTAAAATCTCTCATTTATTAATTTTGATTTACTTACTAACAAACTAGTAATAAAATATGGAATTATTTTTAATCCTCTATGGATTCGACTCTTACTTAAGTTATATTAATATTTACATAATTTTTCATTAAAATAAGAAATTAACTTTTGACCTAATTTTTTGGGTTCCATTGCTAACCTAACTTATGAACTCAAAAAAGATAATTCAGTTAACTCATGAACATCTTGCAAGTTCATTTAATAAAATATTTTTCTTAATAATAGTATTTTTATAATTACAATAATATTATTATAAAATATTATAATTAAAATATATTAGTTTTATTTTTTATTTTACAAAATATAATATAAAAATGATACTATAACTTTAATAAAGGTATAGTTAATGTAGTAATTTTTTGGTTAAGAAGAACGAAGACACTAACTTCATAAAAATTCCAAATAAGTTCAAAACTTCATATTTAAACTATGTGTTTGGTGCATGTTATATTTTTGTGAGGAAATTTTTTTCTCTTTGAAAATTTAAATTAAAAAGAATAGAAAACTCAGAAAACACGATGAGCTCACTGATGGGTTATGGGGTGGAGATTGCGGGTTAGGGAGTTCACTAGGTTTTTTTGTATTTTTTTATTATAGAAAAGTACATTATGTGTCAATCACATGTTGTTGAAAATTAGTGTCGAAAACGTCAAGGCCAAAGGCCAAGGACTAAAGGCCTTTCTAAATAAAACAAGCTCTCTTAAAGTTGTATTGTTTCTTTCATATTTTCATTACAATTCTATAGCTATATATAAGGAGATTTACTCCTTGAATTACTCTTTGAATTAAACATTCCTTGTTTTACTCCTTGAATTAAGGATTCCTTGTTTTACTCCTTGAATTAATCCTTAAATTAAGGATCACAACTCCTTGATTTACTCCTTGAATTAAGGTTCTTGATTTACTCCTTAAATTAAGGTTCTTGATTTACTCCTTAAATTAAGGTGTTGACACTCCTTAATTTACTCCTTAATTTTATCTCCAATACTCCCCCTCAAGCTGGATCCATAAGGTTTATGGATCTAAGCTTGCACAGAAGTCGTTGAAACTGATGAGAAGCCAAGGCATCAAAGGTAAAACTAACAAAAATGCTGATTACGATAGCAAAAAAAAATATTGTTGTCAATGTGGGACCTTTCCTTTTACCACAATACTTCCCCTCCACATCGGGCAGGTAGGAGCTGCAGGAGAGATTTAATCCATCATCGCCAAGAGCTTGGTTTCAATGTGGGACCTTTCCTTTTACCACAATACTCCTCCTCCACATCAGGTAGGTAGAAGCTGCAGGAGAGATTTAATCCATCATCGCCAAGAGCTTGGTTTCAATGTGGGACCTTTCCTTTTACCATAATACTCCTCCTCCACATCAAGTCAGTAGAAGCTATAGGATAGATTTAATCCATCATCGCCAAGAGCTTGGTTTCAATGTGTGACCTTTCCTTTTACCATAATACTTCCCCTCCATATCGGTAGATAGAAGCTGCAGGAGAGATTTAATCCATCATCACCAAGAGAATTTGATTTGAAAAAACAAATAGAATAAGAAATCGCTCTGATAGAGTGTCAAACGCACTTTGAGCAGAGGAATAACAATTTTTGTCCAAGAAGATCGACTGGCTCTGATACCATGTTGAAAATTAGTGTCGAAAACGTCAAGGCCAAAGGCCAAGGCCTAAAGGCCTTTCTAAATAAAACAAGCTCTCTTAAAGTTGTATTGTTTCTTTCATATTTTCATTACAATTCTATAACTATATATAAGGAGATTTACTCCTTGAATTACTCTTTGAATTAAACATTCCTTGTTTTACTCCTTGAATTAAGGATTCCTTGTTTTACTCCTTAAATTAAGGATTCCTTGTTTTATTCCTTGAATTAATCCTTAAATTAAGAATCACAACTCCTTGATTTACTCATTGAATTAAGGTTCTTGATTTACTCTTTAAATTAAGGTGTTGACACTCCTTAATTTACTCCTTAATTTTATCCCCAATACATGTTATGTGCTTTTGAACTTATTTGAAACTTTATAAAGTTAATGTTATTATTTTGTTTAATTAAAAAGTTACTATAACAAATTGTATCTTTATTGTTGCTATTGTAGTTATCTTTCTTATCAAACCACATATTTTTTATTTCATATAAGTTTTTTTTTTATAAATAAGATATCTAAATTTATATTATTTTAATTCATAAAATATAATATAAAATAAAATATGTTACTAAATTTAATAGATTATTGTAGATTATTCATCCCATTCTACTAAATAACCCATTTTATTTTGATTATAATTTGTAAATGTATTTATATTTATTAAATTGTAGAATGATATTATTTAACACTGGTCATCAATTTACAATAATCTTACAAAATAATTAAAAATATTAAATTTTTTATAATAAATAACCTTTTTAGTTTGAGAGTTTTATATTAAATTTATTTTATAAAATATATAAAAATTTAAAAATTGTACAAACAGTTATATGTATTTATTTAATATAAATTTATGCAAAATTATATAAAAGGTAAAAAAACATAAATATTTTATTAAAACATAATATTTAAATAACTTTGTAACGTCGAGAGAGGAAAGAAGATCTGTAAAATAAAATATAAAAACCTTTTTTGGGGAATGATGCAGACAGAAGAGAGTATAAAAAGAGGTTGGACTCTAGAATAATCAACGGCAGAAATACACTGAATTGCTTGTAGGATATTGAGCTTCAGGGCATTAAACCTATAAGGAGAAGATGAAGGGTAAAAATGTAAACTCGTGCATATAAAACGTCAATGGTCCACTATTTTTAACATAATGATGGAAAGGCCAAATGGGCCTCTATAATGCTATAACAGGTTTGTTTTGTATAGTACTCTCTGGCCTATGCATGTCAAATGTGGAATAGAAGAAACAAAAAAGCCTATATATTAGGCCCAATATCCATATTATTAAAGCAAGTCTAAGTCTGTGTTTTCTAATTCATAGGGAGAAACAAATATGATTATTTAGTTAGAGTATAAGGTCTCTTTAAAGCCAAAGAGATATGATCTCTTACAACATATTGTCAAAATAGTCTGTAAGAAATGGATTTATTGATGATAAATAAACGAATGTTTACAACCTATTTATATAAAAGAAAAACAAAATTATAATAATTAAAAATAAACATAATTATGAAGAGGCATTTTCTTGGACAACCTATCCTTCCCCACCAAGCTGTTGGTGGCTACTTCCAACTGGTGTGTTGGTTGTCACCAGTTTGATCTCAAGTTCTTTAACATTTTCCCTCAAGTTGAATATATGTTAATTATTTCTAACTTGTTAAGTAAGCTTGAGAATTGTGAAAAACTCAAGGATTTGGTAAATATATCTTCTAGTTATTCTAATGTAGAGATATGATAAGTTTTGATCATTCCAGCTTGAATCATTTCTCTTACTAGATGAAAATCGATCTCTATGTGTTGGGTTCGCTATGAAACACTGGATTTGATGCAATGTGAAGGGCTACTTGATTGTCACAATATAACTTGGTTGGTTGGGAGTGTTTGATACCCAAATCATCCAAAATGTATCGTAACCAGGTTACTTGATCGTCAGACCGTATTTTGTTTCTTAGTCTTCCAAGAAATTAGCGAGTTTCCAAGAAACATACAATATCTTGTGGTTGATCATCGTGTATCTGTGCATTTTGCCCAATCTACGTCACAGAAAGCATTTAGCTGTCATGAACTAGTTGCTGAGAAAAAGAGGCATTGCCCTGGTATATTCTTGATATATCGTAGCACTTGTTGAGATGCTTCCAAATGTGGTTGACGTGGTTTATCCATATATTGACTGAGAATGTGCACAACATACACTAAGTCGGGCCTTGTGATGGTTAAATATATTAATCTCCCAACAAGTCTTCGATTGGATGTGGGATTACTGATGAATTCCCCTTCAACCTTGTTGAGGGATAAATTTTGTTCCATAGGTGAATTGGCAGATTTGGCAACAAGATAACCCATGTCTTCCAATATTTCAAGTGCGTACTTGCATTGTAATAGAACAATTCCCTTCCTGGAATGTGAAACTTCCATGCCTAAAAAATACTTTAATTCACCAAGATCTTTAAGCTTGAATTATCTCATGAGATGATTCTTAGTTTCTTCAATGTCTTGTACATTGTTTCCTGTTATGATTATATCATCTACATAGACAAGAAGAGCAGAGAAGGAATTACCACGGGTTCGGACGAACAATGAGTGATCATACTTGGATTGGTTAAAACTAGCTAGCTTAAGTGTTGTTGATAGCTTGATGAACCATTGTTGTGAGGCTTGTTTGAGTCCATGAAAAGATTTGTGTAGCTTACATACTCGTGTTTCCCCCTTTCATCCGAATCCAGGTGGAAGGGACATGTAGACATCTTCATGAAGATCACCATAGAGAAAAGCATTGTTGACATCGAGTTGTCGAAGATGCCAATTTTGAATAGCAGCAACGGCAAGAAGAATCCGAACAGTGACAAGTTTGGCTACTGGTGCAAAAGTTTCTTGGTAGTCAAAACCTTTAATCTGACTGTATCCTTTGGCGACTAACCAAGCCTTGTATCGTTCCACAGAGCCATCAGGATTATACTTGATTTTGTAGACCAATTTACAACCAACTGGTTTCTTGTTTGTAGGAAGCTGTTGAAGCGTCCAAGTGCCATTAGTTTCAAAAGCATCCAGTTCTTGTTTCATGGTAAGCTGTCATTTTGGATCGTTGAAAGCTTTAGCAAATTTGGTTGGTTCCTTGAGAATGGAAATAGAAGTAGCAAAGGCACGATGTGCAGGTGATAATTGGTCATAGGTAAGTACATGAGATAAAGAATGAGAAGTACCTTTGTCTTTGGAAAATGCTGAGTGAGACGAAGGGAAGGACCGAGAAGGCAAGGAAGCTTCTATATTATATTTTTCAAGGTAGCTAGGAACATTGGTAGATCGACGAAGCCTATGTGTGACTGGTGTTGGAGGAGTTATGTGTGGTGGATAGGTTGATGATGATGTTTCTGGAGATGAATTTTGAGGATGAAGAATGTCTGAATCAATTGTTGGAAGGATAGATGGTGTATGATGAAGTGATTTATTTGGATTGATTTATTGACGAATGTTAGGTATGTCATCATAAGTAGTATTTTCTGACGGAGTGAATAGAGTTGGAGTGTTGACAACGGAAATGAGATAAGGAAATACATGTTCATGAAAGATAACATCAAGAGACACTAAAGTCTTGCTTGTTTCTAGATTGTAGACACGATAACCTTTTATCCCAGATGGATACTCAATCAAACTTGGTGAGTCGATCATGATGCGCAGACACAAAACAAAGAGAACCAAAAACACGAAGATGTTCATACCTAGGAATTTTTTGAAAAAGGACTTCAAATGGTGTTTTACCCTTGAGAACAGGTATTGGAATACGATTTATGAGGTATGTGGCCGTAAGAATGGCATCTCCCCAGAATTGTTTAGGGAGATTGGCTTGGAAAAGCAAAGAACGAGCAACATTAAGAAGATGACGGTGTTTGCATTCAGCAACATCATTTTGTTGAGGGGTAGAGACACAACTGGTTTGATGAAGGATTCCTTTGGTAGAAAACAATTGGGTCATAGAAAATTCTGATCTATTGTCGCTACAAATGATTTTAACTCTGTATGAAATTTTTTTTTCAACAAGATTAATGAAGGTGGTAAGAAATGTGCGTGTATCAGATTTAGCATGTAAGAGATAGACCCATGTGCATCTTGAGTAGTCATAAAAAATAGTGAGGAAATAACGTGCTCCATTAAGTGCTGGAATGTTATAGCCACCCCAAATATCGACATGAATCATTTCAAAAGGTGCTTTTGTATTGATGGAACTTAGAGGAAATGGATTACGTGTTTGCTTAGCTAATGGAAAAATAGAACAATCACTAATGGAACAAAAAGGTGTGTTGATGGAAAGGGAAATTACACGCAAATTGTTATTAGATAAATGACCAAGTCGTTGATGCCATAGATGAGAGTTGGTGGAAGTAGTATATGAAACGGAGAAACATCCAGCCTTTTCAGAAATAGTCAGGTAGCAGATTCCTACTTTCTCAGTTCCCATCCCAATCGTCTTCCCTGGGCATTTGTCTTGAACAAAGCACATACTATTAGTGAAAGTGACATGGAAAAATGTAGTTTGAGTTAGTTTGGATACTGAAACTAAGTTTAATTTGAAGGAGGGAACACACAAGACATTATGGAGTATGAAATTATTTGAGAAATGTACAGTGCCAATATGTGTGACATAGGTAAGAGAATGATCAAGTAAATGCACATGCCAATTAGTGACTGGAATGCTGGAGTTCATAAGGTTTTGGGAACAAACCATGTGATCAGTTTCTGATAACTGTATTTTATAGAGTTATTTTCATCAATTTTAGTAATGATAATTGCTATTTTCTTTTAATATTTAGTTAATTTTTGTTAAATAAATTAATATTTTCCTTTTATGCATTAAAAATACATTTTTAATAAAATTAAATAATTTGTATCAAAAATGTACTTAATTTCATATTTTTTCGTCTACAAATATAATTTCAAATAATATAGTTCTTAATTACAATTTATAAAGATCGAAAATATAATTTAAATTAAATTTAGGCTTAATTATAATTATTTAAAGTTTAAAAATTTAATTTAAAATTAGCAAAGGGCTTAACTGTAATTTAAGAAAGTTTAAAATGTAATTTGAATTAAATTTGTGGGTCAAAATACAATTAATTGAAGTTAATTTTCGCGCAGGAGAAGCGAAGTCCACGTGCGAATCACACTCATTTCATGACGTGGACCGTCCCGATCAAAGACGCAGCGAGCTCATTATGCCGTGTTCGAGGCTCGACCAAAGCGGCGGGTGTAGGCTCGCGCTTTCACGCGGCTCGGCGCCGAGTGGGGCCCGCTGCCGCGCGAGCGGCTTGCGGCGTGGGACCATTGTGTCGGCGCATCCATTGTTGTCCCACAGCGTCACGGCTCTGATCCCGTGCGTTGATCTCTTCGTGCAACCGGAGTTTCAATGAATCAGAAGATGCCACGTGTCCACCTGAATCCATTCCTGAAATCAGAAATTGGCACGTGTCTCACTCTATTTTCCAGCCAATCATGTGATGACACGTGGCATGTTATCATGAGAGCGAAAGCGCAGGATCAAGCCGTGTGTGGCCGTTCACCGTCTTTGATGTTTCACGCACGTTCTAGAAACGAAGGGCGCCCGTGTCGCGTTAATTCCTTTCAGCGAATCAGACGCTAACATGTGGCATGCATAAAGAATTTAAAAAATGCAGAATCGGCACCCCTAGTTCACACGTGATTTAATTAATAAAATCGATAGCGTTATTTTTGTTTTTCGATACAAATTATTACGCGTTTTTTATAAAAAAAATAAATAAAAAATGTAATATTTTAGATGTATTATTTTTAGCTATAAATAGGAGATAAGATGATAGTTTTAGGAGGTTTTTGGAGTTTTTGGGTAGAGTTTAATTTTCGTGTGTTGCTCGGTTTTGGAGACGGCGAACAGACCATTTTTTGGCTTTTGTTGTGTTCTGCGTGTGCCAAATATTTGTTCTAAGTGATGTTTTAATTTTCCTTCTTCTTCATCTTATTTTTTCTCTATGTGTTGTAATTTTTATTTTAATTTATGAAGTAATTTAATTTTTCTAGGGTTGCATTTGATCTAAATTTATGAAGCTTTGATTTTAATTATTTTTTTGATAGATTTATAAGACGTTCGATTTGTTCATTCTATTTTGTGCTTAATGCTTTTTGATTATTTACGAATCTTATCAAAACGATCCGTGGCACATAAATAAACTTGAGAAAGGCATTTTTGTGTATATTGCTCGTAAATAGAATGACATGTATGATGAAGGATAGGAATATACCCTAATTGTATGTGTGGCCATTGGAAAGCTTAGAACTTAATGAATCTTATTAAATTTAATTCTCATAGAGATATAGTGAATTAATTTAACTAGGTGTGTTTATACGGAGCTCGGAAGAGATGTATGAATAAAAAAGAAATTTTCGGTTGACAAATTAAATGTACTAAAAAATATAAATCAAAAGAAAATAACATGATTTGAGTGGAATAATTTGGTGAAAAATTGCAATCCTAGAGTTCTCTTATTTTCTTTTTACCTTTTTCTCAATCAACGATTGTTTTGGATAAAATCAGAGAGATATAATATTTCTTCTCAACAAACTATAGTAACAAATCTCCGTGGGAATGATCTTTACTTACAAATCTTTATTACTTGTGACCGTGTATGCTTGCACGATTTTATGTGTATTCTAAAACACACAACAGTTGCCCCTATATAAAAAATTCAACTAGTTTCTGAATGGAAAATAGTTGCACATAATGTGTTACCTGAAGAAGTAGTCACTTGACTTGCCATGCTACCTGATTTGAATTGATTGAGAAGTGTAAGGAGCTCTTGATATTGGACAGATGTAAGGTTGTGGGATGATGTCTTTGTGTCGGAATAACTTTCCTAAAAGTTAGTATGATGAGCTTTGGAGGGGAAGCCATAACTTGTATTTCTCTTATCTTGAATTGCTCCTTTCTTCCGACACATGTTGATGTCATGTCCATTCAAACCACAGAAATTACATTTGAGACGCTTTCAGTAGTTTTCAAAATTGTGTCCATTGAGACCATAAAAATCACATTTGAGGTGACTTCGAAAATTCTCATAATTATGGTCTATATTGTTGCATTGATTGCACTTGAGATATGGGTTCCTTGGTGGGTAAATTTTGTGAGGATATTGTGGACGACTATCTCTGGCAACAAGTGCGGCAGCTTCTAGCATCCTTTGCGTGGAGACAATTCTATGCTTTTCATCTTGAACAATAAGTAAATATACCTTATTTACTATAGGTAAAGGTTCTATGAGAAAGATTTGTCCATGTGCTGATGTGTAAACCGTGTTAAGCCCCATGAGAAACTTTATGGTTCACTGCTTTTGCTGATATTCTTGTAGTTCCCTTCCTGCATTTCCTCCACAATGTGGAAGAGGACATAGAGCATCGCGAGTATCCCATAAGCTTTTCAATTTGGTATAGTATTCTCTAATGCTTACACCTTCTTGTATGCAATCATGGATCTCTTGCTCAATGTGGAATAGGTGCACGCTGTTGGTGTGCGAAAAGCATTCCTTTAATTCTTCCCATAGCTCATATACAGTATCATTATACATGACACTTTCTGTAATTTTGGACGATATGGTGTTGAGGATCCATCATTTGACAAGAATGTTGTAGCGAGTCCATTGTTTGATTTCTGCTTCAAAGTTTGTTGATGGCCTTTTGATTGTGCCGTCAATAAATCCTTCTTTGTTTTTGGGTATTAGAGCCATGAGCATTGCATGACTCCAAATGTGATAATTTTCTTGATTTAAGGATTGAGCTACTAGAACCATCCCTGGTTGGTCTGAGTGGTGTAGATATAATGAATAGCTAGGATCATCATACCACTTTGGTAAAGTAGGGTTGTATTGGTAGTTATAGACATTATTGTTGAGTAAAATAAATCGAAAGAATGAGATAGGTTTAAGTGTGTTTTAGACAATAATGACTATTTATTAAACAAATAATGAACTGAAATATGCTTTATCTTATATAAAATGAGTCAAGGATTACAGAATCAGAAATTTCAGTCGCATAACCGGTCGAAATGTGGGTGAACCGGTATCTGGAGTGGCTGGAACGGCGGCTGCAACGGTGGAGCATTGAACCGGATGAAGACTGAACCGGACCGGATTGGATGGAGGACTGAACTAGGTGAACGACTCGTCGTTTTCTTCAGAGGCGCGTGAACGACGTGTCGTTGGAGTCGTCTTCCTCAGCAGCTAGTGCGTGTTGGGGCGTGGAACGCCGGTGAGCTCAAGCAAGGCGCGTGTGAGCATGTGGAGGGGTATTTTGGCTTAAAATTAATTGCAGATTGCTCGGATTCTTCTGGATAATGTGATGGGATGAAATTGAAATTATTTTGTGAATCGAAATTGATTTTGGAAAAAAAACAGAATGAGGAAAAAAAGAAAAAATTTATGTGAGCTGAATTTTTTGGGAATTATTTCCTAAGCTCTGATACCATGTAAGAAATGGATTTATTGATGATGAATAAACGAATGTTTACAACCTATTTATATAAAAGAAAAAGAAAAATTATAATAATTAAAAATAAACACAATTATGAAAAGACATGTTTTTGGACAGCATATCCTTCCCCATCAAATTGTTGGTGACTGTTTTCAACTGGTATGTTGGTTGTCACCAGCTGGATCTCAAGTTCTTTAATATCGTCCATATTATTTGGAGAATATTTACTACATATGCCACTTGGTTTAGTCTAAATTGCATGTTGGTCGTGCACTAATTGTACTCTTAATTTTGACTATTAACTAATCAAATAATGAAGTAGATTAATGATATCTTGCCATGTTTGCTGACAGGATACAAATTTATTGATCATATCTTATATTTTATTAATGCCGTTGCATAATACATATATAGGAGGAATAACCGAATAACGTAACTGTTCAACCTTCAGGAAATTAATCAAAAATAAATGTTACAAGTGATAATTTAATATTCACTAGTTGAAGACTCGATTAATAATTTTCTCTAATGTAGCTGCAATTTCTACATATCTACTTGTTTTATATACATGTGACTGTGCTGCTACGTTATTGACAATGTGTGGAAGGCTCGATTTTTCTTTCAATTGAGTAAATTTTGTGTTAAGAAAATAGAAATACAAATTTTACATGGAAATCTTCTTGTATTAATTGACTGAGTATACTCGTGCTCTCTAGATAAAAGAAGTTTGATAGAATTAATTATGAATAATACAATTATCTCCTTCTCCTTTCTTTGTTATCTCAAAAGAAGTAATTTTACATTGTGTCAAAATTATAAATCATGATAACTACATAAAATTACTATTAAACCTAATATTATTGTTAGACTTGTTGAAAGGTTAAACTATTAGGAATAGTCTATCTCAACTATATATTCAATTTACTATTCATATTTTTTTTCAATATGGGACTCGTTAAAACATGCAACAATCTACCCTCAAACGAGAACACATTATCCTCTTTAGATTCTAACTATGCCTTAATACTAAGGATTGGTCATCTAATCGCATCTCTCAAACGAGTATTCATACTCCATCGAGGTCATACAAGTGATAAGAAATATCCAAAGAACCCACACCAACTTAATCAAATTTTAAGAGTCCAAATGAGTTTAAAATAATATCGTGTAATTCTCATTGCGATCCAACAAGAGGCCCACCATTCGTTTGAACTTAGACCACGTGTGTCACGTATGCTAGTCCACGTTCACCTTGGGGATCCACTTTGTGTGAGCCCATGCAATACAAATTGGGCTCTAGCTTAGATAACACATGTTGGGCTTAGGGTTCCAACCTAAAAAGTTAATATATTAGGAGGAGTAGCACATCCCAACTATATATATAATTTGGTATTCATATTTTGTAATGTGATATTTGTTTGCACACCTAACAAGACCTCCTCCTAAAAGCTTTAGATTTTGGGATAGTTAGTTTTTCAAAAACTTGCAACATGTTATCAAAGTTAGAGGTTTTGTATTTAAGGCTCAGTAATCCCAATTATTGAATTGTAAGTATTTAGCTTGCAAGGTACATGAAGGCAACATTTATGGGAGTGATAAATATATTATTGGTCTTCCTCCTAATAGCTTAAGTTTTTGAGAAAGTTGATTTTCTAACAACTTCAAATTGGTCGAATATTGGCCAAACATCAATAAAATTAAATAATAATTCACTACATGCTAAATATGGGTGGATTTTTTTAATTTCTAATTAAACACTTGAGAATTATTTATAATACCTATTGGTTCTTATTAAAGTTTTGGTCCTTTTCTTAATTACTTTGAATACTCACTTAAAGTTTAGGTAAAGTCCTTTTCCACTTGATTGATTTCATTAAATGTGACTTACTATGATTGAATATATATATATATATATATATATATATATATATATATATATATATATATATATATATATATATATATATATATATATATATATAAGCTCTTATGAGTTAACTTTCTAGAGCCAAAAAATCACATAAGTTTTTTTCTTGAAACCTCTCATAGTTCACCATCTCTATGTCATCTTTCTTTTATAATCAAAAAACCTCATAACCTTCTCCATCTTTGTAAGTTTCAAAACCTTTTGTTGTTACTTTGTAAAACCTTGTTTAAAATAATGTATAATGTATAACTCTATAAAATATATGGCTAGTTAAATTACCTAATTATCAATAATTCTTGTTTATTGACTTGTTTATTGCTTTGTTTATTACTCCCCAGATCCTTGTGTTCACTCTTGGTATTAGAGCCAAGGGGGTTGAAAGGCTAAACTACATATTATAGCACTTGTTTTTGAAAATGTATAAATTTCTTTTAAATTTTGTGTTTATGTCAAGTAATTTGGGGTGAGAGGACAATAGTAAGACCTGCGATTGGGAGTAATTCTGTAATGTCCAAGTCGAAATAGGTACAAAATTTAATTTAAATAGTAAAAATATGAGTTCTATTTTCTATAGAGCTTCTTCTTCTTCATTTGATATTAACAATAAAATTAAAGATATGATCAGTAGTGAAGAAATCACTATTGAAGTTTTCACAAAAAATATTGATAATTGAAAACTTCCTAGAATACAAAAACCAAATATTTATAAAATTTTGTAATGTGCATATTTATAAAACCTTCAAACTAAATTTATTTAAAATTGATTACTCAATCAAAACTGAAGAAAGAGATATTCAACTATATTCACCTTTTGAAACTATTCACTTATTTTCTCAAAACTCTTTTTAAAATCATATTAAAAAGTTATAAATATATCCATGTTGGCATAGTCCAAGTAGGTTTAAAACCCTTGATCAAATAAGGTCTTAACACATCTATTTTTGTTGCCCTTAGGGATGCTAGGTTTAAAAACTTTCAGGATTCTCTATTAGGTACAATTAAGTCGAGTCTCTGTAAAGGTTTGATCTCTTTTGATTGTTATCCTAACTTTACAGTTTCCTTAAATGATAAAAACATTTTAAAATCACTCATTCTACAAATCCAAATACACAACTATGATATGATTGAAGGATTTTTCTCGATTGCATTGATTTTTAGAGTGCATTATAAAGCCATGATTTCTACATTTAACACAAAACACAAATTTCATAGTAAAAATGGAGAAACATTCATTTAACACAAAACACAGGTTTCATAGTAAAAATGGAGAAACATTCCTCCTATAAAAAATCTCTCTAGATCTAATAGAATCATATCAAACCCTTTAGAGTGGAACCAAATCATCTCATTAGATGAGTGGCTCCTTGAAAGAGTTACTCAACTTGAGTCAAAAAAATAAAACCCTAGCAAAACACCCAACTTAGAAATATAACCCAATATGTTCATGGGAGTGTTAAACTAGGTTTTGATAGATTTGCTAGTTCTAGGTACTCAAGTGCCACCTCTTCTGAAACAATAGATCTAAGAAGAGTTCCAAACTTCTCATCTGTTACAAACTTACCATATAAAACCCAACCTAGGTATTCTATCTCAAATATATCTACCTTAAACCTTAGAAACATAGACTATAATACCTCTATACCTCACCCAGTCTACACTAAAACCCAAAACCAAGATCAAGATGAATCATCTCCTTAATCTCTAACAGCCTCAAATATAACAGAAAATATAGCCCATGAGCTAAATGTTTTAGAGAAACATGATTTTGAAGTTGATAGAAAATATTTGCATTATTATTTTTATGCATCTCAAAACAAAGAAAAGGTAAAATGGTTCTTCAAAAACTTTTTGAATACTTATAAAAAGATTCAAGAAGAATTTTATAAATTTGTTTTTGAACATAAAATCCATGTATTATTCTTTGATTGGTTTGAAATTTATGCATCTAAGAAGAACATTGCATACTCTTTCAAATCTATTAAACTTATTACTACAAAGAAAAGAGTTCTTATATACGAAACCCCGAACAATGAAGTAAAGGTTGAACATCCTCCATTGAGACCTATAAAATTTCCCTACATCAACCAAAAGATTGAAGCTTGTCATCTTAAAAAGCCTCAAGAGGATTCTGTAACCAATCTTAAAAATATTATCCTCCAAAACAATTTTACAAACATCAATCTAAACACATTAGGTAAACAAATTACTAGGCTAGAGCATTAGAACCAACAAACTGATGTCTACTCTAGTTCTAGCAAAGTTGTTGACAAAAAAATTTAAAATCCTATTTTAAACCAATCCAAATTTCCAAATGAGTCCAAAATGAGGTAAAATCAAACAAAACAGAGTTTCTTCAAGCTATTAGAGATGAAATGAGTATGATAGAACCCACTAGCTCTAATATTGGTCCTATAGTTCCAGAAACACCACAAACAACACCTCAGAGTATTGGTATCTTACACTTGGATATTAGTACCGCTGATGAGGAAGCATTTCAGGAACTAACTTTTGAAATTGAAAAATTAAACTGGAAAAACCCAACACCTATAAGCATAATACCTTCTAGGTTATTAGCTTTAGATATTGGAACCCAACCAAACCAAATCATCCAACCAAAATACAATGTTTTTTTCGATTACAAATGGAATATTGACAACATGACTGGATATCAAATCCTAAACCTTCTATAGCAAATGACCATGGTATCAAATTCTTATAAAACCCAATCTAGAACCTCTAATAAAATCATTGCTAAACTTCTTATAGTTAGCTTTTCAGGATAACTAAAAGAATGATGGAATTTTCATCTTACCAAGCAACAACAAATGGATATCTTAAGCGTTATCCAAACTGAAGAGGATGGTGAGGCCATTATCGATCATCTAAGAGAACCTATTGAAGATGAAATATCAACCCTTATTTTGACTATCTCATTGCATTTTATAGGTGATTCCTCACACCTAAGAGATAAAAATGATGACCTCATTTCAAACCTTAGATGCAAAAAATTAAGTGATTTCCAATGGTATAAAACAACCTTCCTTAGTATATTTTTTCTTCATAAGGACTCTAACCAACCTTTATAGAAAAAGAAGTTCCTTACAACACTTCTAACTCTACTAGGAGAAAAGGTTAGCAAAAAAATCCGTGAAACTTTTGGAAACTATATAATCCCTTATGATTAGCTTACCTACGGTGAATTGATTAGCTTTACTAAAAAAAAGGACTTCAAATATACCTAGACTTGAAGTTACAAAACACCTCAAATGGGAACTTCGTACTACTAAGAAATAACTAGGTTCTTTTTGTCAACAGTTCGACAATTCCCTTCCTAAAACCAAGCACTATGGTAGAAATTGCAATAGAAAACCTTTTTCTTCCAAACTCTTCAAAAGACAAAAAAAAACCTCTTTTGATAAATCACAAAAGGAATCCTACATAAAACCCTTCAAAAAACCTTACAAAAATCCCTTCAGAAAACCAAAAACTTATTTCAAACCAAACTTAAAAGGCGTCACTTGTTACAAATATGGTAAAAAGGGTCACACAATAAAATATTGTGAAGTTTCTAAGAAACTCCAAGCATTACAACTAGAGGAAGAGACTTTTCAAAGAATCTTTGCCCGCTTCATTGAAATCTCTGAGTGTAAAACCTAGTTTGAAGACTTTTATGATGATCAAAACCCTAAAGTTGAAGAAATAGTCACAACTTTTTCTGATTCTGATGAATCAAAACATATTAATATGCTCACCAAATAAAAGCTTCTTATCCTTGACATTTTTCATCATATAAACAATCCCGAGCTTAAAAAAAAATACCTCGATCATCTAACTAGTTCCTTAGCATTGAACAAAACAAAAAACCTTTAAAACTTCCTTCTACAAGCACTGGCCTCTATGACCTTATTGCCATCGTTGATAGGAAGAAACAACACAAAAAACCCTAAGGGTCTATCCAACATATTTAAGCTGAAATAAAAACCATTAAGATGGAAATCAAATAGGTTAAAGAGAAACAATAAAAATATTCAAAAATCATTCAACTCCTTAATTTCCGTCTTGCCTCTGAAACAAGCGAAGATGATTAAGACAAGTAAGAAAACCTTGATCCATAAAACCTTGAGAACTTAGAGAAAGTCCGAGAAGATTTCCACTTTGTTTTGAAAGAAATAACTACTAGAAAATATATCGTAAAAATAACCCTCGTTTTCTCAAACAATTTCAAAATAGACACAAACACACTCTTTGATACTAATACTAACTTAAATTATATTAAAACTAGATTTGTTCCAAAATGTTTTCATGGAAAAAAATGAAAAAAATATCTTCAGCAAACAATTTAAAAATGAAAATTAAAGGAAGAGCTAAAGCTACCATTTTAAATCAAAACTTCCTTTTAAAAATTAAATTTGTTCTGGTTTCTAATATTCATCACTCAAGTAATATTAGGAACAAATTTTATAAACCTTTTCACTCCTTTCGGTGTGATATATGATAAAGTCTCTTCTAAAACCCAGAATGGAAGACTTGATTTTTCTTTCTTAGAAAAACCTAAATAAAGAAATCTCAATATATGTAAAGGCTAATTCCATTTATAATAATGAGATAAATGCTCTAATAAACAGAAAACAAAATGATGTTTTGCAACTAAAACAAGAAATTCAATTTCAAAATATTGAAAAGAAATTATAGTCAAATCTTGTACACAAAAATTTTCTGGATTTCAAAACCTTTTTGAAAAAGAAGTTTGCTCAGATTTACCAAATGCTTTCTGGAATAAAAAGAATCATATGGTAGATTTAGCTTATGAATCAAACTTCCACGAAAAATATATTCCTACCAAAGCTCAGCCTATTCAAATGAATGTTAATTTAGAACAATTATGCAGAAAAGAGATCCAATATCTCAAATCTAAAGGATTATATTCAAAATCTAGATCACCAAGGAGTTGTGCAACTTTCCATGTCAATAAAGCTTCTGAAATAGAAAGAGTAACACCTCGATTAGTCATAAACCATAAACCCTTACACAAAACCCTAAAATGGATTCGTTACTCAATTCCTAACAAAAAGGATCTTCTACAAAAACTGCATTCTGCATGTATCTTTTCCAAATTTGATATGAAATATGGCTTTTGGTAAATACAGATTGAGCCAAAGCACTATTATAAAATGGCCTTTACCATTCCATTTGGAAAATAATAATGGAATGTTATACCCTTTGATTTAAAAAAATGCACCTTCTGAGTTTCAAAGAATCATGATTGATATTTTTAACCCATACTCAGAATTTTTCATTGTTTATATTGATGACGTGCTCATATATTTCAAATTCCATTGAACAACATTCAAAACATCTTAAAACTTTCTTTTATTTTATCCAAAAGAGCGGTATAGTTTTATTTGCAAAAAGATATTTCTATTTCAAACTTGATTTAGGTTTCTAGGACATTTTGTGTCTTGTGGAACTATCACCCGTATAGAATAATCCTTACAATTTCACAAATAAAAGTCAATTTCAAAGATTTCTAGGAAGCTTAAACTATGTTCTCGATTTCTATCAGAATATAAACCGCTTAGCAAAACCCCTTCACAATAGGCTTAAGAAAAACCCTGAGCCTTAGACAGACAAACATACCAACATCATTCAAAAAATCAAAACGCAATATTAGATATTCCATGCCTACACCAAGCAAACCCTATAATAACTTTGTGTTTTAAAGTTATTTTGTCCAATTTATTAATTATAATTGCTATGTTCTTAAGGTTTTTAGTTAATTTTAAGTTTCTAAATTATTATTTGATGTTAGTTTTGTAAGAAATTATATTTTTAGAGAAAAGGAAACAATTTGAATTAAAAAAGGACTTAAATGCAAATAAAAAAATTGACAATTTAAACCTTTTTGGCATAGAATGCAGTTCCACACTTGGAATGAGTTACTCATGTCTCGAGTCGTTCGATTAAAAATTTAACGGTGTAGATCCGAAGATTGGGATTCACATGCTATGAGGGTGAGTGGATGAAGATGCCCAGCCTATTTTCACCATCCATCCCGTAGAGTGAGGCCCAACTTGTCTACATAGTCCAGGCCGCAGAGTAGGGCCCAATTTGTCTACATAGTTTAGCGCACATAGTAGGGCCCATCCGATCTACACATCCCAGCATGCGAACTCCCTACGACGAAGTCCACCAAAGCTCCATGCACCCTTGCGTCTCATCCAGTCTACACATGCCATGTGTTCGATTCTCCTACCAATGAATCAAAGCTCACTACGTGTCATGCATAGTGTGAAAAAAATTTCAGAAAATTTCTCCAGTAGCTCAGCTCCTCTTTTGTGCTTCTTTTAAACGCCCTTTTGACACACAAAAAGGTGTGTGTGATTTTGTTTGAAAAAAAAACTAACATAGAGCAAAGAAATAGAGCACGAAGAGAGGCCATTTTTTTGTTGTTGTTTTGTTACTAAGAATAAAAGATAAACACACAGAGAGAAAAAATGAAGATAGAGAAATTGTATTCTTTTGTTTGTAGTTGAATATTTAGTTAGCAACTCTTGAATATTGGGGAATATTGTTTGGAGATTGAGGAATCATCAAAGAGTTTCTTCTAATCCTTTTGTCTTTTAATTTAATTTTTCTTAAATGTCTAAATATTCTTGGATTGTGATTTCAATATTTCCTATGAACTAAATTATTTGTTCTAGGGTTGCAATGTAGCTTACATTATGAAGCTTAAATTAATTATTTTTTAATTATTTGTGGGATGTTGCTTTTAATTTGTTTATTCTATTTGTGCTTAATGCTTTTGATTGTTGAAAGATTAATCAATTGATTTGTGAACCCTAATGAACTTGGAAAAGGAATGTTTGTGTTTTGCTCTTGGATAGAATAACATATATATATATATATATATATATATGGGATAGGAATATACCTTTATTGTATATATAGCTATTGAAAACTTTGAGTTTAATAAATCTTTGGTAAATTTAATTCTCATAAGAATATAGTGAATTAATTTAGTGAGATGTGTCTATTTGTTATCGGAAGAGACATGTGGATAAATTAGGAGTTATTGGTTGAAAAATTAAATGTGAGAACATAAATCAAGAGAAAATAGTATGATTCAAGTTGATTAATTTGATGAAAATGCAATCCTAGAGTTTTCTTCGAGTGTTAATCTCATATATTTTTATTTAGAATTAGTTTAGCTTAACTCTATCCAAATATCGATTGTTTGGATAAAATTAGGTTAAGATAATTTTAGTACTTAACAAAGATTAGTAACAAATCTTCGTGGGAATGATATCGTATTTATCACTTACTACTTGTGACCATGTATACTTGCACATTGATGTTCTTTTAAGATACCAACACCCTAGTCTGCCCAAAGTCATAGAAATTGATGCTACCGATATTGGATATGAGGGTATCTTAAAATAAACCTAAGGGAAAAAGAGTTAGTTGTACAATACATCTCTAGCCATTGGAATGATTTTCAAAAAACTTATTCCATGATGAAAAAGAAATTTTTATCAATCATCTTATGTGTTACAAAATTTCAATATGATTTGTTAAATAAATATTTTTTATTAAGGATGATTGATTGATTGTAAATCAGCAAAATAAGTTTTAGAAAAAGATGTACAAAACATTACTTCAAAACAAATTTTTGCCAATTGATAACTGTATTTTGTACAGTGATTTGCGTCTATTTTATTAATTATAATTGCTAGTTCTTTACATTTTTAGTTAATTTTTAATTAATTAAATTAATATTTAATATTAGTTTTTAATAAATATATTTTAAAGGAAATTAAAAAATTTTAATAAAAAGGGGCTTAATTGCAATTATAAAAAGATCACAATTTAATTTGAAATTAAGAATGGGTTAAATTGCAAATATCAAAAGATTAGAAATTAATTTAAATTAAATTTGTGGGTCAAAATAAAATTAATAAAAAGTTGAATTTCTGTGCAGGAGAAGAGCCACTCGCGAGATTCACAACGCCCAACACACACCGCTCGATCATTCCATCAAACGATCAAGATTAGGCGCGTGGCATCCAGACGCAACAAGAGCGCTTAAGCCGGAATTCCAGAAAGCGCACGGCTCGGCACACGTGGGGCCCACTTTCTACGCAGATTGGTGTGCAGGGTGGGACCCACATGTCGGCTGCGTAGAATTTCCCCGAGGCGCATCGCTCACCGTTGGATGAGTTGAATGGTCCATATTGAAGTGCGTGGAACCAAGCTGTCGTGCACCAAGCCATGCTTCTACGAATCCTGTGCGACGCGGTTCATCCAAGAAGAGTGCACCTTCGCGTTTCAAGGAAAAATAAGCAGGCAAGTGTCTCTGTATTTCTCTCAGCCAATCACATGGTTACACGTGGCATGCGTAAATAGAAAAAAAATCAGAAACGCATAGAATGGTTTTCATGCGTGTTATTAGTTTAATTCCCCGTACATTTTTTTGTCCCCCACTTAAAATAAAATGAATAATTCAAAAGGGGGATATATTTTGTACGCGAGAGGATGTGGGGGTAGAGTTTTCAGTTTTAGTTCTCGTTTTTCTAGTTTTCACTTCAATTTTCAGTTTCTCTCTACGTGTTCTCTACAACACGCAGAACCTTTATTTTATATTTTGATGTTGTATTTTCTTAGGAAATAGAGAAAAAGAAGACAACGAAGAAGAAGGAAAGGGAAGAATTTATTTTTCATTAAGGAATCGTGAACAAGTTTTTCCTAATCTTTTTCTTTTAAATTTTATTTCTTTGAAATGTGTGATTATTATTGTGTTGTAATTTTAATTTCTGTTATGAACTAATTTATTTGTTCTAGGGTTGTGAAACTTGAATTAATTATTTTCGAATGATTTATGGAACGATTTTAAGTTGTTTATTTTATCTGTGCTTAATGTTTTTAATTATCGGAAGATTAATTAATTGATCTGTGACACTTAAATAAACTTGGAAAATATATTTTTGTGTATTGCTCATGATAAAATAATGTATATGTATAAGGGATAGGAATATATTTTTATTGTATGTGTAACCATTTGAGAACTTAGAACTTAATAAATCTGGTTGAATTTAATTCTCATAAGAATATAGTGAATTATTTTAACGAGATGTGTCTGTATGGAGCTCGGAAGAGATATATGTATAAATTTAGGAGTTCTTGGTTGACAACTTAAAATACGAGAACATAAATCAAGAGAAAAATATAATGATTCAAGTGGATTAATTTGGTGAAACTGCAATCCTAGAATTTTCTTACAAACTGTTATAAAAATTAATTAATCAAACTGCATCAAATTATCGAATGTTTGGATAAAATTAGGTTCAAATAATTTTAGTAATTAACGAACATTAGTAACAAATCTACTGAGAATGATATTCTAAGTATTTTTGACTTTAATATAGAATTTATTAAAAGGAACGTAAACTCCGTACTAGATTTTCTAACCTGAGAATTCTTACAAAATAAATAAAACCAATAATGTCTCTAAAGAAAGGAAAAGACAAAGAAGAACCACCAACAAAACCCATTTCCTTTTCAAAACCTATTATGACATGGGCCGAATTAGTCGAGTCCACTGTTAAAATAAACCAAATTCAGGAATGGATTATGTCCCTTACTGAATCCCCAAAATTACTCAAAACCCTCCAAAATTCCATTCAGAACATTGGAATTCAAAAAGAGTCAAAGGTCATAGCCTCCATAGGTAAAACATATAAACTTATTAAAGTTGAAAAGGAAGGTTCTTCCTCATTTTCTAAATTAATCTCTAAAAAATAGAAAGGAGAGTCATCTTCTCCAAAAATCATCTAAAATAATTTCCAAAAGAGAATCATTCTCTCAAAAATCATCTGAATATATTTCAAAACAAGTCTCAAACTATCATTACAGTAGAACAAGGATTTCATAACAAAATTCCTTATAGTTTGTTACCAAAAATGTTTGGAAAAAATTGGTTTTATAAACCTTGGGGCTTAACCAAAACCCTAAAATACTATCAGAGTATTTTGGAACATACAAGATCTGTTGAATTTAAACATTTTTTCCATCAAGAAAGCCAAACAAATCCTTCCTACTCCACTTGTAAAATCATTAAATTTTTTGCCTTCATCAAAATAGGGTCCAGATTTATCCAAACATAAAACCCTTCTAATCAGTCTCAAAACCACTATGTACCATTACAAAACCTTCAATTACTAGGACTATGATATGCATGTTTCAATACCTTCTTAATTCAAAAACCAAAATATTCTCATTGCTAGCTATTTTATTTCAATTGCAAAACTATTGAATCTACAAAAATATCTTCTTGGTTCACTTATTGGTGAAAGTTTTTTGGATCCTCACCAGAAATAGTTATGCTAGAAGTCCAAGAAAGCTATGACTTCTTTAAAACACACTTCAAACCTACTGAACTTGAGAGAAGGTTCACAACCATATGTATCTTTGCTACAAAATTTTATCTTCCTTAAATATGTAATGGTTTCTCGAGCCAGAACATGACTTAGGAATTGAAATTATTAATATATATATAATAATAAAATAGTGGATGTCATTCAATGTCCCCAAGACAGTCATAAAACCTGCTGTGGAACAATGGATTTGCAAGCATGGCTATAGAGTAGTGAAACCTAAAGTCTAGCCAGAGCAACACCAATTCTTAACTCAAAACGAACACGCAAGTATGATACTTATTGTAGTAAAAATAGAAGAATATATGAAAATCATACAACTTTTAAAAGACAAAATCGGATCTTCCAACTAGACGTCTCTACCTCAGATAATTTAGAACCTCTGGTAGACCTTATAGATGACAATGAAGACGATTGCTTTGGGATTTTCCCTCCAAATCTTTAAAAATCCATATGAAAATTGGCCATGGGCTTTGTAAATAATACTATGATTTAGGGCTCCAAGCCTATATGATGTAAAATGTAAAAAGCCTAATGTAAAGGCTTTAAACCTATATGTGTAAAATGCCCAATCAAAATCAACACTATAATGTCGGCATAAAAAAACAACAACAATAAAGTGGTTGACAAAGCATTATTCACCAACAATGCAAGCATCTTCAAACAATAAAAAGGAGATAGACAAAGCATTATTCACCAATAGTGCAAGTATCTCCAATAATAAAATTTTGGCTATAAAACGAAAGCTCTTTTGAGTTAGCTTTCTAGAGCCAAAAAATTACAAAAAGTTTTTTTCTTGAAATCTCTCATATTTCACCATCTCTATATCCTTTCTCTTTTGTAATAAAAAAACCTCGTAACCCTCGTGCATCTTTGTTGTGAAGAGTATAGAGAGATAAGAAGAAATATGTACATAGAAAACCCTATTTATAGGGTTGTAACAAGTGTAGTACAAGTGAAATAGTGGAAGTGTAGTACAAGTGAAATAGTGAAAGTGTAGTACAAGTGTAGTACAAGTGAAATAGTGGAAGTGTAGTACAAGTGTAGTACAAGTGAAATAGTGAAAGTGTAGTACAAATGAAATAGTGGAAGTGTAGTACAAGTGAAATAATACAAGTGTAGTACAAGTGAAGTATAAGTGAATTACAATATCAAATATAACTTAACATCCCCCCTCAAACTCGAGGAGGAAGAGAAACAATCAACTTGAGTTTGGAAACTAATTCTTGAAATCTGCCTGGTAGATGAGATTTGGTGAAGATGTCAATTGTTTGATCTGTGGAGGATATTGATTTGAGACAAACAGTGTCTTGAAAAACATGTTGACGAACAAAATGACAATCAATCTCGATATGTTTTGTTCGTTCATGAAATACATTATTGTGAGCAATCTGAATAGCACTCTGATTGTCACAATATAGGATAGTTGCAGTTGATTGGAGAACACCCATATCAGCAAGTAACCAACGGAGCCAAAGAAGTTCTTGAGTGGTGTCAGCAAGAGCACGATATTCAGCTTCAGTGCTGGATCGAGAAGTGAGAGATTGTTTCTTGCTTCGCCAAGATATAAGAGAGTTTCCAAGAAAGAAACAATATCCAGTGGTAGAGCGATAATCAGTTAGGTCACCTGCCCAATCAGCAACAGAGTAGGTGGAAAGAAGAAGATTAGACTTGTTGGAGAAGTAGAGACCGTGAAACATGGTGCCTTTGATGTAGCGGAGAATGTGAAGAACCGTAGTATAATGGGTAGACCGTGGAGCAGACATGAATTGACTAACCAAATGAACATCATAGGCAATGTCAGGATGAGTGACTGTGAGATAAACAATGATGCCTACTAGTTGTCTGTATAATGTGGCATCTAAGAGAATAGTACCATCTAATGGAGTAAGTTTGACATTGGTTTCTAGAGGTGTTGATGCAGTTTTGCAATCAGTAAGGCCAGCCCGATTAAGAATATCGAAAGAGTACTTTGCTTGAGAGAGATAATATCCTTGAGAATCAGATGAGATTTCTAGGCCCAAGAAGTAGTGGAGATGACCAAGGTCTTTCATTTCAAATTGATGGCTCAGAAACTGCTTGAGATCAATAATTCCATTAGAGTCATTCTCGGTTATGATCATATCATCTACATAAAGGAGTAGAAGTGTTACACCAGTGGGAGTCTTCCGAATAAAGAGACCGGAGTCATAAGAACTGGAAGTGAAACCAAAGTCAGTAAGTGTAGAGCTGAATTTGGAAAACCAAGCTCGAGGAGCTTGTTTGAGGCCATAGAGAGCACGACGAAGTCTGCATACTTGATGAGGTGAATGAGTGTATCCAGGAGGAGGTTTCATATAAACTTCCTCAGTTATGTCTCCATTGAGAAAAGCATTTTTGACATCCATTTGAAACATGTTCCAATTTCGGGCAGCAGCAACAGCAATGATACTTCGAACAGAGGTGAGTCGAGCTACAGGTGCAAAAGTTTCTTCATAGTCGATTCCATATTCCTGTGTAAAACCCTTTGCAACCAGACGAGCTTTATATCGTTCCACAGACCCATCTGAATGAGTTTTGATTTTGAAGATCCACTTACAACCAATCAAAGATTTATTAGATGGAAGATCAACAAGATCCCATGTATGTGCTTTTGTTAATGCCTGTAATTCATCTGTCATAGCTTGCTGCCAATGAGGGTTAGAACTAGCTTCTCTATAGTTTTGGGGTTCATGATGAGACAAAATAGTAGAGAAACATTGGTAATCACGAAGATGAAAAGGAAGACTACTTACACGAGTAGAACGACAAAGTGATGACTCAGGAAAATCAGATAGTTGTCTTCAAAAGATGTTGTTATGGTAGGATCATCAGAAGGAGCAGACACATCAGGAAAAGCCATAGTAGACAATGGTGAGGGTAATGGAGCAATTCCAGGAGGAAATAAATCAATAGTTGGGTCATTAAAAAATGAGAGTGAGGTAGGAGATGAGACATGAAATGAAGAAAGAGAGGAAAACATTTTATGTTCCCAAAAGATGACATGACGAGAGATGCGCAATTGTTTAGAGATAGGGTCCCAAGAACGATAGACTTTGTGTTATATTCCATACCCTAAGAAACAACAAAGACGAGAACGAGGTTCTAATTTATTGTGTTCATAAGGGTGAAGAAGAACAAAATAGGCACAACCAAACACTTTGAGTAGTTTATAAGATGGAGAAGTACTATAGAGACGCTCATAAGGGGATTGATTGTGAATAATAGGCATGGGAACACGATTGATGGTATAAACTACCGTAAGAGCTGCTTCACCCCAAAAGCTTTCAGGACAAGAACTAGAAATGAGGAGAGTACGAATATTATTAAAAATATGTCTGTGTTTTCGCTCAGCTCTTCCATTTTGTTGAGATGTGCCAGGACAAGAATATTGAGAAAGAGTCCCATTTTTTCGAAGAAAATTTTAAATTTTTTTTTCTTTATATTCCATAGCATTATCAGCTCTAAGTACTTTGATATTTTGAGAAAATTGGGTTTTAACCATTTGGGCAAAATCATAATAAATTTTGGGTAATTCAGATCTATGTTTCATGAGAAAAATCCATGTGAATCTTGAATAATCATCAATAAAAATGACAAAATAAACACATCCCCCCATAGTAGGATGTGGGGATGGACCCCAAACATCAGAATGAATTAAGTCAAAAGGGGAGACAAAAGTAGAATCACTTTTATTAAAACATAAAGCAGGTTGTTTTCCCAATTGACAAGGCAAACAATTTACATTATCAGAAATAGAAACAGATCCTAATTTACCAGAAGATGCTAAGGGACGAAGACATCCTATAGACGTATGGCCTAGACGAGCATGCCATGGGTTGATAGGAGTGGTAGAAGCAGCAAGAGAAGTGTGAGGAGAATTGGGTAGATGAAGGTTGATAAGTTCAAATAATCGTCCAACCTTACGGCCTATCCCAAGGATCTGTCCTGTCTGTGGATTGATAACTGTATTTTATATAGTTATTTTCATCGATTTTATTAATGATAATTGCTATGTTCTTTACATTTTTGTTTAATTTTAGTTAAATAAATTAATATTTACCTTTTATGTGTGAAGAAATACATTTTTAATAAAATTAAATAATTTGTATCGAAAATGTACTAAATTTCATATTTATGTCCACAAATATAATTTCAAATAATATAGTTCTTAATTACAATTTATAAAAATCGAAAATATAATTTAAATTGAATTTGGGCTTAATTATAATTATTAAAAGTTTAAAAATTTAATTTAAAATTAGCAAAGGGCTTAACTGTAATTTAAGAAAGTTCAAAATGTAATTTGAATTAAATTTATGGGTCAAAATGCAATTAATTAAAGTTTGATTTTCTGCGCAGGTGAGAAGAATCCACGCGCTAATCTGCACGCGTGAAACGTGGACCGTCCGATCAAAGAAGAAACGGCTGAGATTCGCGCGTCCTTATTACACCCGACCAAAGCGAGTGGGTGCAGGTCTTTATTCTTCACGCGGCTCGGCACTAGTGGGACCCACCTGTCGCGCAGTCCGGCATGCAGGGTGGGACCCACGTGTCTGTTACTCGTCTACCAAAGGTTGTAATCTCGTGCGGCTGAACCACGTGCAATCGTTCCCTTCAACCATTTAATGTATGCCACGTGTCCAACGTTCCCCTTGCACGAATCAAGAGCGGACGCGTGGTACGTTTCGGGGAATGAAAAAGTGCCGAATCTCGCACCCGTTCCAGCCGCTGTCCCCCACGTCTCGCGCCGCAATCCGGTGCGGCAATTCTCCGTGAGCCCGTCCTTGCTTCCCTGTTATTTGCTGCCACGTGTCACACCAATCTATTCAGCGAATCAAACGCTGACACGTGGCACGCACAATGAATTTAAAAAAATGCAGAAACGGCTCCTTGTCTCGCGTGAATTAAAATAAGGTTTTGATTTTCGCGTGACCGCGGATTTTAAGGGGAATGTCGGGGTTTTATTTTCGATACAAATTGTTACGCGTGTATGATATTTTAATATTTTTGATGTATTTTTTTGATGCTATAAATAGGTGATATTATGATAGAGTTAGGGAGTTTTTGGTAGAGTTTAATTTTCGTGTGTTGCTCGGTTTTGGACTGCAGAACACGCAAAAGCCATTTTTTGGCTTTTGTTGTGTTCTGTGTGTGCCAAATATTTTCGCTACATGATGTTTTAATTTCCTTTCTTCTTCTTTTAATTTTTCTGAATGTGTTGTAATTTTTATTTTAATTTAATGAAGTAATTTAATTTTTCTAGGGTTGCATTTGATTCAAATTTATGAAGCTTTGATTTTAATTATTTTTGATAGATTTATAAGACGGTTGATTTGTTCATTTTATCTTGCGCTTAATGCTTTTTGATTATTTACGAATTTTATCAAAACGATTTGTGGCATAAAAATAAACTTGAGAAAGGCACTTTTGTGTAAATTGCTCGTAGATAAAATGACATGTATGATGAAGGATAGGAATATACCCTAATTGTATGCGTGGCCATTTGAGAACTTAGAACTTAATGAATCTTGGTGAATTTAATTCTCATAGAGATATAATGAATTAATTTAACGAGGTGTGTCTATACGGAGCTCGTAAGAGATGTATGGATAAAAATAGAAGTTTTCGGTTGACAAATTAAATGTACTAAAAAATATAAATCAAAAGAAAATAACACGATTTGAGTGGATTAGTTTGGTGAAAAATTGCAATCCTAGATTTCTTTTATTTTCTTATTAAACCTTTTTCTTAATTTTTTCTCAATCAACGATTGTTTTGGATAAAATTAGAGAGATTGGTTTTGGTATATCATTTCAGTCCATTTTAACAAAATAATGGAGGAAATATAAAGATTATATATAGAAACAGTATAAAAGATAAAAATGAAAAGTGGAGTTGAAAACAAGCCTGGAACCGGGTTGAGGTGAACCGGGTTGGAGTGAACCGAGTTGAGGAGAGCCAAGTTGGAGTGAGCTGAGTGGAGGTGAGTCGGGTTGGAGTGAGCCGATTTGAGGTGAGCTGGGTTGGAGTGAGCCGATTTGAGGTGAGCCGGGTTTGGAGTGAGTTAGGTTTGAAGTGAGCCGGGTTTGGAGTGAGCCGCGTTGAGGTGAGCCGGGTTTGGAGTGAGCCGGGTTTGGAGTGAGCCGGGTTTGGAGTGAGCCGGTTTGAGGTGAGCTGGGTTTAGAGTGATGAAGAGAGGCAGAATTTTGATAGAAATTTTAGAGGTATATGAGAGGCTCTGATACCATGTGAAGAGTATAGAGAGATAAGAAGAAAGAATGATTTAATGTTGTATTGGTGTGTTTAGAATGTACATAGAGAACCCTATTTATAGGGTTGTAACAAGTGTAGTACAAGTGAAATAGTGGAAGTGTAGTACAAGTGAAATAGTGAAAGTGTAGTACAAGTGTAGTACAAGTGAAATAGTAGAAGTGTAGTACAAGTGAAATAGTAGAAGTGTAGTACAAGTGTAGTACAAGTGTAGTACAAGTGAAATAGTGAAATTGTAGTACAAGTGAAATAATATAAGTGTAGTACAAGTGAAATATAAATGAATTAGAATATCAAATATAACTTAACATTTGTAAGTTTCAAAACCTTTTGGTGTTACTTTGTAAAAGTTTATTTAACATAGTGTAACACTTTATACAATATATGGTTGGTTAAACTCTTTAATTATCAATCATTTTTGTTTATTGTGTCGTTTATTTTCATATTCTTGTGTTGATTCTTAGTATATATATATATATACTCTCATTTATCATGTAAAGATATTATAATTATATAATTAATTATATATTAAAAAAAGTAAATATTATTATTTTAGTTAATAATTTCTTATCATATTATGTGATTGTGCTCCAATTTATAACATAAGAAAATGTGTATTATTTATATATAACAAAGGATGGTGTTTTTTTCGCGAGATGAGGAAAAATCTGTTTATGAAATACAAATTAAAATTAACATGTATTTTCGTATTGTTTCTTTGATACAAGATGAAAATTACAAACTAACAAACTAAGTGATCTGCAAATAAAATTACACCATAGGTTTATATGCCTTAAATCAAGTAATCAAATAACGTATAATTAGCAATTAATATATGTCATTTAATTCCTATTGATCTATTTTTCTTATACAGTCGAGTGAATGAAATAATGAACGAATGAATTTAGAAATTAACCAAAAATAAAAAAAAATAAAAAATTTGAACAATATTGAATGTTCTTTCTTACGTCAATATTAATTAATATTGATTTTGTACGAAGTATTTAGGATTTCCAAATTTGTACTCGTCTTCAATCTCGCGCAAATTTTCTATTACAGCATCTGAAGCATCTTGTATAAATTCTGCCCAATCCCTTTCAAAACACAACAATACAATAAACAAGATTAAGACTCTATATAACATAATTATTTAAGGTAGTGATATTACTACAATACAATTTGTTAATGTTACAAAAGAGTTTCATAATTTTATAGTATATTAGTTGTATTAGAATTTAATTAATTGTAAGGATAATACAGTCAATTCACACATTTTTATTTTTACAATATATAATAAAAAAAATTGTGACTAAATGAAGAAATAAAACATTAATAATTAATAATAATATATTTTTTAAGTTTAATCGTACTGTATAATCTCATTTAACATGTTAAAATTTTAAATTAACCCCCACCTCTAAACCTACCTCATCCAAGTAAATAAAATATATTTAACATTAACATATCTTCATATAAATATTATTTACATTTAACATATGTTTTTTTCCCAAATCAATTGAAAAACTAAGAATATGTTAAATAATAGTTCTAATTTATGATCTATGGTTTTTTATTAACTAATTGATTTTTTATTTTTTTAAATAATTATTAATATATTTAATAATAATTTATGCTTCGTGATTTAAAAATATATTAAAAATTAAGGTAAATATTTTGGTAACTGTTTTTATTTCCAATCTTCAAACAACCTAAAGAAAGTTAATAAACTTTTTTTTTCGTTTAAATTTATAAATTTTATATTTTTAATCATTTAATAGTTATCCTATAAAGCCTTAATACTTGAATTCTTTTATAGAATGTTTTTTTAGTGAAAATAAAATAAAACCAAAATCAAAATGAAAACTAAAACTAAAAATATGTTAAAAAAATTTATATTTAAAGATTTATGAATTATTCAATTTATGTGAATGGTTCCTTCAAAAAAATTGAAAATGAAAATCATAAATTGGGATGAAAGATTTAAATGGTAAAATAAAAGAAAAAAAATAATTACATATATTTTTCTTATTTTTAAAAAAATAGGGGTATATTTTTGTAGAATAGATTAAAAATAAAACATGAGTAATATAAAAAAAAAAAGAAGATATATATATGATATACCCTCTAATAGGATCGAATGCAAGTCCAACGGTAAATTTGGCTTCTTCAAGAGCCCAAGTGAATCTCTGAATCTGGTATTCTGGACAACTTCCATCGTCCATAACCTTCAATTGAGATGGCTTGACATTATAAAAAATGGGAATAACCCTTTTTCTAGACTCCATTAGTAAAGCCAGTTCATGTAGGCAAAAATATGACTTGCAATAATTAGGCGAAAACACTGCAATTCCAAGCTTACATTCTCGAATTGCCGGGTCAATTTCACCGAATAGTTTATCACCCGGTTTCATATTCTTACTATCCAAAAATGGATTCAATCCAAAAGTACTAGTTGAAAGATGATTATAAAGCAAGCCGGCCACGGTTCTCTTGGTATCAATCCCTCTATGATTGATGAAAACATCACAAGGTCGGCTAGATTGATAAGCCTGCCTTGTATTGAGTTCGCCCATAATTTTATTAGGCAAGCTCTTGATTAGAGTTGTTGCACGCTGCATGACTCTTTCAACAAGTTATATTGAATAGTTTTGAAAATGATAGAAAATATCTTATGTTTATGTTTTTTTTTTCTATTAGTACGTGGTTTGTGTATTTGTTTGTAGTAATTATAATGTACTGGTTGAGTTATAAGGACTATATATATATATATATATATATATATATATGTATGTATGTATTTTCAAATTTCAAGGTTGGACTTAAGAAGATACATGTTATTTGTTTTGACAGTTCGTGGCAAATTAATTACGTTCAATAAACTTTCAAACACGTACGTCAAAGTCTCTACATTCCTTTTGTTTTGAAAGAAACTGTAGAAATTCAATCAATTAGTAAAACTCTTGAAACGGTCTCTATAGAATATATAATACCATTGTTGGTCTCAGCTGATCAAGTACATAACAATGTAATATTATAAAGATATATATATATATATATATATATATATATATATATACTACTATAAAGTTGTCCAAATCACTCTTATAATTAAACTGATTAATTTTGACATAAAACTTGTATTTATTATAAATGAATGATCAAATTTTCTAAGCAATAAATACAATTAATGATCATGCTTTATTTTATTTTTAATATTATCTTATTAGATTAAGTTTTTAATTACATGACTATTCATTTTGGAAATCTCATTTCCCTTAAAATTTTATGATATTAATGTACATTGTTATTAAATTACAGCAAAGGATACTCAAAGTCACATCTATAATATATCAAATCTTGAGATCTTGAAACCCAAAAACTTACTATATGTCAAAATAGAATTTATGTTGGTAAGCCATTAGCAGAACAAATATTATTGAGATGTAAGATTGGTTAGATTTGATTATACTCATTTTACGACTTACAACAAAAGGGTTAAACTAGGCTATAACATGATGTTAGAAAGACAGACATAACTTAACCTAATAAGATCTCGTTAAGTTAAGAGTTACCCAGATTTATAAGCAGTATTGATGTCTTACTTTTGACCGATGTGAAACAAGGATACTTAACAATCCTTCTTCTACACAGCGGACATAGGTGGACACAAAGCCACGGTGAGACTGTTAAGGACAAAGCTCAAGTCACCGATCAAGTCAGGCCAAGCTCTAATACCATGTTAGAAACTCAGACTTAACTTAACTTAATAAGATCTCATTAAGTTAAGATTTGCCCAAGTTTATAAGTAACACTGCTACCGAACTCTTAGCCGATGTGGGATTGAAAGAAACTTAACATAAGGGTTGCCCAAGCTTATAAGTATCATTGCATTTGAACTCCTGGCCAATGTAGGACTGAAGGAAACTTAGCATCTCCTCTATACGGACAGAGATGGTCTCACAAAGCCACGGTGAGACTGTTACGTACAAAGCCTAAGTTACCGATCAAGCCAAGGCCAGCTCTAATACCAAGTTAGAAACCCAGGCCTAACTTAACCTAATAAGATCTCATTGAGTTAAGAGTTATTCAGGCTTATAAAGAGTACTACTACCGAACTCCTAGTCGATGTGGGATTAAAGGAAACTTAACAGATGATTCCTAATTTTTTTTAAATAAATAATAATATACACGTTAGGAAACATATTATCTCGGTGGAATTTGAATTCATTTCATTTTTGTGTGGAGAATAAGTTAAATTACTACAAGGTAATTGAAAAAATTAGACAAAAATTTTAAGAATTGGGAAACAAAAATTTAATTGGATATTTTTTTAGATAATGGTATTATTAAATAATTTTTATTATTTTTAAAATAAAAATATATAAATTATATAATTTTAATATTAGTTATACATTAATATATTACTATTTAATAAAATTATCATTAATAAAATATTTTTATTTTCGTTATTTTATTTCTCTACTAACTTAGCTAAAAATAGTTAAATGATATATTTTCGCAATTAAATTTATTGTTTTTAAAGTATTTATTGTTAGTTATAATGGTTAATTTATGCATAGCCGCAGCATTAATGATATCCATCGTCGTATGTAAGTGACAATACATCTATTAAATAAACGTTGTTTAATTGAGAACTTTTGACTAGTTTTGAGTCTCTCTCTCTATATATATATATAATATCAGTTGCCATGTGTATATATAATTTATTAATTAATATATATTCTTGACGTGGAAAATTTGGAAAATAAAATTAGGGACAGAAAATTCAGACTCGGTCATAAACTCCATTTTGGTCTCAAATTGAAGCATACTTTTCATTCTTGTTGCTGAAGCATTTCGAATGATAAAAATCGTATTCAAATCAAACTTGAACGGCCAATTATAAAAATTAGAAAGAAAAAAAAACATTAATAAACATTAACAGTAGATCTGAATCATAACGAACAAGAATGAAAGGAAAAAAAGCAAGTTAAGAATGAAATTAGTACTACAAAATATGATAAATTATGTTGCGATAAAATACTAAAAGAAAATTAGAAAACAAGATATCCTTTACCAAGAAATAGAAAGTTCTATAAGAAAACAAAATTTAAATGGAAACATAAAAGAAAATAACAAACTTTTTCAGAAAGAACAAAATATATTAAAAAAAAAACTTAAATAAAAATTACTTTAAAGAAAAAATCTAGTTGTTATATATATAACGAAGAAACTTATTATATATGGGAGTATCCTAAAAAAGAAAAAAAATGTAAAAAAAAATGATTAAAATTTTATAAATAAATGAATTAAAAATTCTATATAAAAAGAAATTTTTGATATAGAAGAAATACTATGTAAAGTAGAAAGTGAAGAAAAAATATCGGAAGAAAAAATATGGAAAGAAAAAATTGAGATAATATTTATGATTTAAGAACAAAAGTTCTACCATCAAAATAAGAATTACAAAATATAAAATTAAAAGATATGATGGGAGAATAATTAACTTATATTCGAGAAAAACTTGAAGAAATAAAACAAACCAAATAAAAAGTTAAGAAAGAAGACTAGAAAAACTTGAAGAAATAAAACAAACCAAACAAAAAGTTAAGAAAGAAGATATATATAAAATGTTTAAATTTAAAATTTTATCGGTAAGAGTTTTTGAATAATTCGTTAGAAATTCTAATGTTAAATGTATAGAAGACGGAACAATTGAAATATAACTCTTTGATAAAAATAAAGTAAAAAAATGGAATAAAAATTCCAAAAATTAAAAGTTTAATACAGATCTCAATTATAAGTTTATTTCGATAAAAAATAAATGCTCCTTTACTTTTAATAATTTTATATAGAAGAGTAAAAGATACATTAAAATTACAATAAGACAAACTTAATAAATAGAATTGTTATTAAGGTCACAATTGCTAGTATCACAAAAAAATTATATTCTTACTAATTATGATATGATAAATGATTAAATAATAACTCTAGAAATAATAAAATATATTTATTTTTGGCAAATATACGGCTATAATCTCTTCTTAATTACTAATAATAATTTAATATAGATACCTCATCTGTTTATTTTTTATACTGATGGGGTTACCTTACAATAAAAATAAAAAGAAAAGGGTCATGTATGCTTATTTTCTTTTACAAAAACATTTTACCTTATGTGGCATTATAATTAGTGCAATTACAAATTTAAATACAAATTTAATTTACCACATTCATCTTGTATTGTAATGTTAGAGTTATTTTTTTCCATGAGTTTGATTAGGAACAAGTGATTGTTATCAATTTTACAAATTATAACTCCACAAAAAGAGGATTAAAACAACACTTTTTAACATTATATTCACTCTTTTTTTTTTTACATCCCCTTCTATGTTCATTCAATATTATGACTTCTTTAATGCTAAATTTAATTATAACAAAATTGATTCGGTTTCCTTATTATTCTTTACTACAATATAACAACTATTTTATATTTTATATTTTACATTAGTTCATAAACTCTATTCCTAGATATTTCTTCTATAATATTTTAATAAAAATATAAATTTAACATTTTTATTTCATATTGTAAAATTTACTCTTAAATTTTATATTACTTCATGCAAAAATATTAATAATAATTAAGGGTGGTAATTTATGCTACAACGTTCAAACCGAATACGAATAAAAAAATACAAATCAAATATAAATCGAATTAATTCTGGATTCAATTTAAGTGAGTCCGAATAACACCAAAAAATTTGGGCTGCACTAAGGTTGAGTTAGGGCTAACCTGATAACACTTAAATAAAAAATAATTATAATTATTGTTATTATTCTATAATATTACTATTATTTTTTCTATATATTGAGCTTGTTATATGAAAAATTTATTGCATTTCTTTTACTATTTTTAATGTAACTTTTTTCATCTTTATATATTAATTTTTCACTTATTAATAAAAATTATACAATATCTTTTCAAAAATTAATGTGGCTAGTTATAAGAGTTTTTTTTTAATTTCTTTTAAAAATAAGATCTGTATCAGTTTTTTTTCGAATTCTTGAATTATTTCATATAAAATACTTATGATGAGTTTATTAATTTGCAAATATATTATGTTATCAATAAGACAATTACTTGAAGTTTAAGTCTAAAATATTCATTTATTTTAATTTTAAGTAATGGTTCCTTGAGTTGTTTTGTAATATATTAATGAAATTTAAATTTTTTACTTTTTAATTTTGTAAAAACTTATAACAAAAGTTTTATTTGTATATTCAACGTTGTTAAAATTCATTAAATTTAGTTCAAATCTTTTATAATTTTAATTAAATTAAAAATTATAATAAAAATTACAATATTTCAAATCAATATTGAATTAAATAAAGTAAATAAGATCAATTAATTTATATAAATAAAAATTTGGGTCAATTTGAGTTAGTTTGAATTAGTCCATTTTTTTTGTTTGCGTCAAGATTAACAATTCATGATATAAATTAAATTCGACTTCAATTAAGATCGAATCAATTTAAACTATGTTAATTTGAATCAACTAACTCAACCCATACAAATTATATTAACTATGAATGTCTAGAGTTTGTATATACCATGAATCTCTCCTTTTGAAAGGAAGGCCTCTCCTATTTTAGAAGATTTCTCTTCAATGGTGTTTTTTTTTTGTATAGTTTAATCAATAAACATATTATATTTAGATTTTCATCTAGTGTGAATTTATTTTCATCTTATACTACTACAATAAATAGTATTATGTCAAAATTTAAAGTCAATTTAATAAAAAACTAACTTTTAATGAATTATAAGCCAATATGCTTGTAAAATGACAAAATTTAAAGTTGGTTCTAATTTAAAACCCACTTTAAATGGATTTAAAATTAAAAAATACTAATTGTTGATATGTACAACTGATGCTACTTCCACATGTAAGTCGGTTGACATGTACAATTGATGCTACATGTGGAAGTAGCATCAGTTGTACACGTCTACCGACTTACATGTGGAAGTAGCATCAGTTGTACACATCAACAATTAGTATTTTTTTAATTTTACACGTCTACTGATGCTACCACATATAACATTGGTTGTACACATCAACTGACACGTAATGTAGCATCGATTGACATGTAAGATTGACACGACAAGTGGAGTAGTGTCAGTTCTACATGTCAACCGATGCAATGCCACATGTTACATATGTTGACATGTGAAATTGATGCGTTACGCATAGGGTTAATTTTATTTGTCAACTAACGGTACACGTGGCATGTAGCATTGGTTGACACATAGAACCGACGTTATGTGTCACATGTAGAGTCGATTGACATGTAGAAACTGATGTTAATTATCATTTTCCCTTTTCTTCTTCCTTCACCCTTGTTCTAACATTTTTTGCTACTATCACCTCTTTCTCTCTCATACGTGGGATATTTTTGTCCATTTTTGATAATTTTGCACCATCATTTCCAACGTTGTTAGTTGGGTTTTGTTCCTTTTCTCCTTTTGATCTATATCCACTTTTTTAATTAATTTATATATGTAGGAAGCTGAATTGGGTATATCAATTACCCTAGCTGAACTGTATATAGGAACAAAGACATCAAAAATGAAGAAGTCAAAACTAATGAATAAATGAGGAAAATAACAACTCAATAAGTTAGTTAATAATTGAACTTAATATAAAGTCGTTGTTATGATTTTTACATATTCATGTAATAATGTATGATAGACTTTATTGTTTTATTATTCATAGAAAATAATCCAAGAACAAATAAATGGAGGTTAAATAATTGAACAACTAAGGAAAATTTTCATATATTATGCATTTGGACTTGATCATCCTAGTCAAGTTAGGGGCGCGGAAGTCAATATGATAGTTACATGAAATTTTTTAATATTCAAAAACAAAGGTCTGAGATGGTTAGTAAGAATAAATTGAATAAAGTTGAATAAAAATTGAACTCCTTTAAGGCTACTATGTTAAGTGAGCTTGCAAGTATAAAGCAATTTCAAAGTTACCAAGCTGGGACATCACAACACATGCCAAGCTTTCCATCATACTACAATCAAAGTATGCCATATTGGCCAAGCATGCTACCATCCATGCCAAGTATTTCACCATCCATGACAACCATGCCAATCATGTAATCTCATGACCAACCTATGTCCTCTATGAGATATAATCATCCTATTAGACCTACATATATGCCGTAAATGCCCATGTAATCACATAATAGTTCAATGTCTACAATGCAATATGTGCATTCTTACCATCAATCACAAGAATATTTTGATGAAAATGTTTTTCCAATAGCTACCCTATATGGGAGTCCTCATTCATTTGACGAATCATTTGTGGTAAGATTTAAAGCTTATCTAGATGATATATTATTTTTATTTTTTATTATATATTTTGTTTATTGTATATAACACTTAAATTTTTAACAGATTATGAAATATTTACTAAAAGATCCCTCATTTACGGACTATATTTCTAATGGAAGGATACAAAAATTGAGCAATGATCGAAAGATTCACAATCAGTATTTTCCAAATCATTGTGAATAGTAATTGATTAATCATTGCTCCATCGTTGTCCACTACTAGTGCCATCTGATACTACCATAGCCCAAGAAGTTGTTAGGCAGTATGTGACTTGGGCATCAAATCAAGTAATATGTGACTTGGGCATCAAGCGAAGTTGTGCTAAATTTTGATATGGTATTATTTATTTTTACTTACGACAAAAGTTTTTTACTAGTATTTTATTATTATATTTTATTATTACTAATATAATAGTTATTGTTTAGTATATTATACCGAAGTTAGTAAGTGTCACAAATTTAAGAGATTCAAAGGAAATATCTCATTGTAAATCAGTATCTAGTGGACAATTATCATACACTAAGTTATTCAAGAATAAGCCATGAAAAAATATGTTATAAACTTTAATAAAAATCTCGGCTCTTTGATGACGATTGTTACGAGCAAAAATAATATAAATGATGGATGGATTATACAACTTCCTAAAAAAATATCTAGACTAGACATTGAAAAATCTTATATATCAATCGAGTTTATATTGTAATTATTTAAATTTCAAATGATCGAATTAAGTATAATTCAAGTGTAGATAAGGTGATTCCTCAATCAGTAAATATCTTTCATTTTTGTAGAGTATATAATTATGTTTATATTATCTAATTATTTATACATATTTTTTTATAGAACATGTTATTATCGATTTCAAGTTAATCATCTATCATATCTAGCAATGTTTTATTATTCATCATCTGTGAATCAATATTAAGAGCATGATCTTAGCATAAGAGCGAAACAATTATGTGATAGGGTATTAACACTTCAAAGAAATCAAAAGTTGATAATTCCTTGGCCACTAAAGTTTGAACAAGATCAAGATTATTGAATGTTGGTAATCCTTGATATATATGGTAATCATATTTGGTATCGTGACTCAACTTCCATAGAATTGAATAAAAACACAAAAATAGTTGTTGAAATGTAAGAGTTATAAGTAGCTATTTTTCTTCTATAGAGCATGAAAGATGTGGAATAACAATAAGGGCATTGTCCTTAAAAAATCACATAAATTTATATGGAATAAAGTTATGGTATGTGCAAGCAAATATTAAAAATGATTTTTATTAATTTAATGAATTGTACGATTGAATAATAAAGATGTTCAAATTGATAAATCATATACACTTTTTTTTGTAAGTTTCACAACAAAATGATGAAGTTATGTGTGGTTATTTTGTTATGAAATTTATGAGCGAGATCATCTCAACTATCAACATGTCAATTAAAAATGTGATCATTTTTCTTTTACTAATATATTTTTTTAACATATAAGTTATTTTTAATGAATTTATAATATTAATTATCAAATAAGTTTTGTACATTTACGTCTCTAAAATTGTAATACACGTGAGGTGTTATTTGATGTACTCACTTGTTTCATAATCATATTTTAAATTTGTTAGTCTCAAAAACTTTAGATTTCATATTTCACGTAGCATGCAAGCTATGGTAGTGTTTTAAGCCTTTTCATTTGAGGTCATGAGAGCATTAAGGTAATATTGCATGTATGCTTGTTAGATAAGTAATATACTGATCTTTTAACATATATAAGTTATTTTTTTTTTGAATTTATGTTATTAAATATTTATTTTAAATTTAAATACGTGTAGTTCTTTAGTTGGAGTAAAAAGAACTATGATAGGAAATTTTTTTAAGCTCTATGAGAAAAATGGACGAAACACATGCTTCAAATTATATGGTCGTAAGAAAAATCAAAAGAAGAAATCGACGATATTAAATAACATATGTATCTTATTATTATGTGCTTATCTTGTAAAATTACATATATCCATTATTATATGTAATTTTATATCTAATATACCATGCACATGTATATTTACTTATAATATTTAATAATATTATAGTTAAGTTAAATTTGTGTATATGTATTGTATGTAAGTTGTTTCTTTGTTATAAATTTAGTTCTTAAGTAATTAATTAACATCTAGTTTTTAAATGAATAAAATGTTTTAAAACTCTTTTAAATATATTATGTTTTTTTTAGGTTATGTGATTTAAAACATGTAGAGAGATTAGCAGAAAATAACCAAAATATGTTTATAAATTATACCATTTTAAGTCGGTTGACATATAAGATTTATTTAAAATTTTAAGTTTGTTGGCATATAGGATCGTCTTTAAATTTTAAGTCAATTAATATATATGATTGACTTTAAATTTAAAGTCGATTATATCGATGAACTAACTTAAAAATTAAAATCAATCGTAAACTAACTTAAAAGTCTTTTATTGTAGTAATGTTGATTTACAACTATATGTGATATTTTGGCATGTTTTTCTTTGTTATGGATTCTTTTATTCTAGATTTGATATTTTTAGTGTAAGTAATATTTCAATTCAAATCATGAATATCTCAAAGTCATGAAATGCCACTTATTTTGGAGATCTAACATCCTTTAAACTAAAATAAGCATACATAAAAATTAGAGATCTCAAATAGCTCAATTAGAATGGTTGAAAAAGTTTGTCAAGTAATACACAAGGTTTTTAATATTTTTATATATAATTTTTTTTATTAAATTATACTTTTTATATGATTCCAAATAGATAATAGATGATTTTTAGTATTAAACTACTATGTGAACAATTCCTCTATATATAGTTTAATGTATTTGCATTTTGTTTATTTAATTGTTATTATAATTTTTATTTAAATGAATATAAATTTACATTTTCTATAAAAAAAATTCACTTTGAAAATAGTGATACTTAAATGTATATTTTTATAAAATATTAGGGTTATACCAAAATAAAGTGCACATAAGACTCATCACTTATCATTTTAAATTACATATTCAAATTCTATCAAATACTATTTGATAAAAAAAATATATACATGTTTATTCTAGTAATCTAATAACCATCGTTCCCTTGTTTTAAGTAACAAATTTAAATTATATCAAATATTATTTGATTTAAAAATTTAAATAAAAAATTTACATAATTTATCATAATTAAATTTTGAATTTGTTTTAAATAATTAAATATTTTTAGAGGGCGAAAAGAATTAATTAAAAGTTAAAAGAGTGTGATTACAGTATGGGACAAAGTTGAGAAATAAGTAAATAACCACGCGTTTTAGAAAGAAACACCATAAATTCTAAAATAAGAATAAATATATGAGTGGGGATATTTTCGTAATTTAAATTGTTATTTTTATAAAAATAATTTATTAATAATAATGTTATAAAATAATAATTATATAAAAATGTAATTAATAATAATGATAAAATTAATATATCATACACTTCAATTATAAAAATAACAAAATTACACTATCAACATCCAAAATCATTCGTAATTATCTGATCTCATTAACTTTATGCCACCGATTTCTCCTTTTCAAAAATATAGGAAACCGTATTCTTGCCTCGAATTTTTCTTTACCCAAATCCTAATTTTTTGAGCTAATTTCACCCCACACACAAAGCCAACCATGAAGACCCTGCTGAACAACTTTCACTGAATCACTATAAGAATAACCCACCCTCCTTATCCAAAGCACCTGCAAAACAACAAAACGAATCTAGCTTCATAAAAAATAAAAATAAAAGTATCTAAAATTGTAAAAAGCTTAGTTTCTAAATATGGCAGCACAACAATGGGTTTGTGTTGTTTTCTGGGTATCACTTAGCTTTGGAGTTTGCTTTTCTCATAGAGTGACGATCAACAAACAAGTGGAAAAGGCAGACGAAATTAGGATCCTTGAAGGACTTGAAGTAAACAATAGCAGTAGTAACATTGATGTCAATGCTGAAAAGTACCCCGCTTTTGCTTTTGAAGATCCTATTGCTTCTGATTCTCATTCTTCACCTGAATCTGGCAATAACATAATCGTTAGCACCACTAGAAGTGGCTCCATAAGTGATTTTGAAAAGTGGGGATCTAGTACAGAATGTTGTAGCAGTAACAATTGTGAAAGCTGCAACAATGACGATTGTGGAAGTTGCACCAATGACGATTGTGGAAGTTGCACCAAGTGCCAAAGTTGCAAAAGGTGTCAAAGTAGTTGCAACAATTGTCAAAGTTACGACAATTGCCAAGGTTGCCAAAAGTGTGAAAGTAGTTGCAACAGTGGCCAAACTTGCAGCAGTTGCCAAACTTGTGGCCAAACGTGCAACGGTTGCGAAACTTGTAGTCAAAGTCGCAACAACCCAAGCATTACAATTCCTGGCTATAACATTCCAATTGGAGGCCTAAGTTGCACACCAATTGATTGTTGTCCTGGTTGTGATTGTGATGCGGTTCACATGCATTTCAATTATGGCAGTTACTGTTGATACAAGTTTGTTAATAACAGTACTGAAACAATATTACCGGAAAACCTGGTATGAACTGCTTGGGTTGAGTCGCAGACTAGGTCGTTCTCTTTAAGACGTTTTGCGGCTCTGTCCAATTTGTGCAAGCAAACACAGCCCCGTCGTCCCCAGGATAAAATAGCTCAGAATCTTTTTTCTCTGTCTCGGAACTTCACTGCACTAATGAAGATCAGAATGCTACACCTGAAAAAATGTTGCTCGAAAAACTAAAAAAGAACTTAGAGTTGTAGAGAGAATTGTTTGTAGTGAGAATTGTTTGCTGAGATTGTTGTGTTGTAAATGAGAGCTGAACCTCTCTTTTTATAGGTTTTAGAAACCATGTGGCAATTATGAATAAAACGATAATGTCTGGCAATTAAGAGCGTAACGGTCATTCTGAGTAATGAAGAGTAACGGCCATTTTTAGATTAAAGACGAGTAACGGATATTTTTGTGAGTAAATACGAGCAACAGCTCTTTTTTTGAATAAAGAAGACAAACGGCCATTTAATGGCCATACTTTTAATAAAAGAAAATAATGGTCATTTTTCTGAAGAAAAAAATATACATATAACAACCATTTTTGTAAGTGGAAAAGTTTTCCTTCAAAGAATATTTTACCAAAAAATAAAATACCACCTCACCTCACACACACGCACACGCACACGCACTCGCACTCGCACTCGGACTCGGCTCGGCACGGCAAGGTTGGTCGGTCGGTCGGACAGACGGCGACGGCGACGGCGGGCGCGTGCGTGTGTGTGATATCACATTTGCCTAGGTCCTCTCCCCTTCCACAAAAGTGGGTGCCCCTTGGGGCCCAATCCCAATACCCAACTCTTCACTATTTATACCTCTTTAAAATAATGTAAAAAACCAATGTGGGACAAGGCACATTTCCCAACAATCATTTTTTTATTAAATTTCATCTTTTTTTCCAACAATCCCCCACTTGAATTTTATATAAAAATAATTTTCATCGAGCAACCGAACAATTATAAGATTATGCATAAGCAAAAAGGTGTCTATTAACTTGAACTCGATCTCTAACAATCATCACACACACAACCTTTCCAAGGTGTAGTTCAAAAAAGCCCGTGCTTTACGACCATGCACGTGTATCCCAGTATAGTGAACGCTCTAGTAAATTTTGACCAAAAACTTTTCATAGGAAGCGGCCACACTTCCACATTCACATAGGTGAGTCTATCAAGAGTACTCCTGTAGCTATGTACTCCACTCCACATAGAGTATAGAACTCATTAATTGTTTAACAATTAACTCATCCTTTTCTATCGCTTCAGGACTTCATGCTTTCAACAATATAGAATGGGATTTGATAAATATCATGATACATCTCATATCACTTCATGACTTGTTATTACCCTTTGAACTTATTTCTTGGGATCTTCAGTCTATAAGTTGGGTTACCATCATAAGTGACTCTTCATTCTAAGGGCATTAATTCCATTCCTTTTGAGGCTTTGAAAACCTTCTCTCTTGGTAATCGTTTCGTCAAAGGATCTGCCAAATTTTCATCAGAACGTACATGATCCACTCTTACAGCTCCTGTAGAGAGAAATTCTTTAACAGTACTATGCCTACGACGTATCTATCGTCTCTTGCCGTTGTAGTAATGATGAGTAGAATCGGGATTGTCAAAAACTTTGATGAGCGAAAACCAGCATCGCCGATCCTACCAATACTTTGGTTTTATATTTATAAAACTCTCGCAAGTGCACGAATCATTTCGTAGAAAATGATAAGTATACTCCTAAGGTCGATCTAAGGAAGGAATGTATGTGGTTTTTAATTTATTATTCAAACTTTTAAAAACGAAATTAAATACTAAACATCCTGACACGATATTTTGGGTTTTGTGTTTTTAATCTACTTACATAAAAATAAACATAGATTCAATAAACATTTATGCAAATTTTATCTTTTATAAATAATGGAGTATTTATGGATATAATAACTAAGTTAATTATGCTTGCTCATATTATTTAGGTTATTAAAGATATGAATTGATATTTATTGATTCTCCCTTTTTTGTATGAATACCACCTTTGGTGGGGTTAGATATTCTTTGTTAACTAAACAAATCAATTAACACCTATGGGTGGGGTTGATAACTAATTTGGTTAATTAAATTAATTCCTTTTTTCTAAGAGATTGAAAATGAACCATTTAAATGCCACCTTTGATGGGGTTAGACAGTTTAAACTTTATTCAAGGTGTCCAAATTAAACTTAAGAATTTAATTATCCGAGTACTAACTTTCAAGTTTTAAAACTACTACTGAAAACATGTTGTCAATACATTTTCAGATAATAATTCTTATAAAAACTTTTGAAATAGAGCTTCACTCTAACTACCGGGCGATTGTACCAACAAATAAAAGAAAGACTACTCTAAATCGCAGGATAACTAAACCTTAAAATCTAATTTTCAGATTTAAGTTTGTAATGAAAAATAATATATTTCTCTCTAACATTCTTAATATAAAATCTTGAATAAAAACAAAATCAATTCATTTTAGAGATTTTTACCTATTTAATATTTCGCAAGCATAACAACGTTATTATTATATCATGCTTACAAGATAGCATGATTAAATTTAATCACAGACAAATTAAATATAACATGTAAGAATAAAGCATAAAAAATAAGCTGCAAAGAAAATAAAATCATTACGATACTTGATGCCATTCCCGTTGCTAGAAAACCTCCAAACGAAATTTGCACTCCCATTTATTGAATCAAAAAGCTAATAAATTACAAAAACATAACTAGTTCTTCCCAAAGAGGGAAGAACTCTAAAACTAAGAGAAACTAGCTAAAACATAAGAAAAACTAAAAAAAACTAAAAACTAAGAAATGGAGAGAGAGAAAGAAGGGAAAAGTATGTTTTGAGGTGTTTTTTGAAGTGAATGGAAGGGGTATTTATAGGTGAGGATGGAGAGAAAAAATGAGTAAAAAAATGTTAAAAAATGTAAAAACACGTAATGGAAATCCGAGGTCATTAATGACGCCAAGATGACGTCATGGGCGGTGTAGTGAAAAATGGGGCGAAACGGCGTGGCGCGTGCGACGGTGGCGCAGCCTATGCGCGGATGAACAGTACCCGCGCGCGCATCTGTGCGCGGATGAACAGTACCGCACGCGCATCTCTACGCGGATGAACAGTACCCGCGCGTAGCTCTGTGCGGATGAATAGTAGCGCTGGCGCGCGCGGGATGAGCTGCTCCGGGCGCGATTTTCTCCTTTTTGACCTTTTTGACCCATTTTGTCCAATTTTTCCATATTTGTTGACCTTGCCCCATTTATTTAGTAATATAATTGTGATGTATTGCTTCCAGTATTCTTCTTTGAGTCTTTAAGTTACGTTTTTAAGCGAAAATACCTGAAAAATAATAAAAATACCTGTGATTCCGAAAAAGACAAATTTATATAAATATATGATAAAACATATAAATATATATATTTTTAATCAATTAATGAGCATAAAATCATGGTAATTTTAGTGCTTTTTGAGCACTCATCAAGTAACGGTTCTGAATCTTTGCAATAGCCGCGGTACTATCGCTATGAATCAAAACAGTTGGTATCGGTCTTTCCCACAAAGGGATCTCAGCTAACAGAGTTCTTAGCCAGCCTGCTTCTTCACTAGCAGTGGCTAGTGCTATCATTTCAGACTCCATTGTAGATTGAGCCAATATTGTTTATTTCTTAGACTTCGAGGAAACAGCTCCACTAGCTATGTTAAAAATATAGCCACTAGTTGCTTTGGAGTCTTCTGATAAAGTGTTCCAATCTGCATCGTTGTATCCTTCTAAAACAACGGGAAACTTTTTATAATGTAATCCAAGGTTCATAGTTCTCTTAAGGTATCTCATAACTCTTTCAATAGCATTCCAATGCTCTATACTAGGTCTACTGGTAAACCTACATAGTAGTCCCACAACATAAGCTATGTCTGGTCTAGTGCAATCAGTAGCATAACATAAGCTACCAATGATGCTCGCATACTCAGTTTGTCTAACACTATCTCCTGTGTTCTTGAACAACTTTACACTAGGATCGTAAGAAGTACATGCAGGTTTACAGTTAAAGTAATTATATTTTTTTAAGATCTTCTCAATGTAGTGAGATTGATCTAGAGAAATTCCCTTTTCAAACCTAGTTATTTTTATACCAAGGATTACACTCGCTTCTCCGAGATATTTCATATCAAAATTAGCTCTTAACAATGTTTTCACTTTATTCACAACATAAATATTTGATCCAAAAATAAGCATGTCATCCACATATAAACATATAATAGTGCAAATATTATCTTCTAATTTATAATAAATACATTTGTCACTTTCATTTATTTTGAATCCATGTGAGATAACTAGATTATTAAATTTTTTATGCCATTGCTTAGGTGCTTGTTTTAGACCATAAAGAGATTTATCTAATTTACAAACTTTATTTTCTTGACCTGGGATAACAAAACCTTCAGGTTGATCCATATAAATTTCTTCTTCTAAATCACCATTTAAGAAAGCAGTTTTAACATCCATTTGATGTACTACTAAATCATGGATAGCAGTGAGAGAGAAAAGTACACGTATGGAAGTTATTCATGTAACTGGTGAAAAGGTATCAAAGAAATCTACATTTTCCCTTTGCCTATATCCTTTAACTACAAGACGAGCTTTATATTTTTCAATAGTACCATCGGGTTTTAATTTCTTTTTTAGTATCCATTTACATCCAATGGTTTTGCAACGAGGAGGTAAGTCAACTAAATGCCAAGTCTTATTATACTCAAGTGAGTCCATTTCATCATTTATGGCTTCTTCCTATAAGTTGACATCTAAAGAAGATAATGCTTCTTTAATAGTTTGGGGATCTTCCTCTAAGGTATAAGCATAAAAATCAGACCCAAAATCCTTAAGGGTTCGAGCTCGTTTACTTCTTCTAATTTCAGGGTTTAATTCTTCAGTTTGTTCACTAGTTCTAGTTATAGGTAAACTACTAGAAGATGAGCCCCCACTATTCTTAGATTTAAAGGGAAACCTATGTTCATAGAAATCAGCATCATTTGATTCTATAACTACCTGATCTTTTAAGTCATAGAATTTATAAGCTTTACTATTCACAGTGTATCCTATGAATACACATTCATAAGCTCTACTAGCAAGTTTATTTCTTTTAGGATCAGGGATTCTAACATAGGCTAAACAACCCCAAGTTTTAAAATAAGTTAAATTAGGTTTCTTATTTTTCAAAATTTCATAGGGTGAAATTTTATTTGTAGATTTAGGCACTCTATTTAGCACATAGCAAACAGTTAATACAATTTATCCCCACCAATGAGAAGCAGCACCAGAGTTTAATAAAATTGCAACAACTGATTCAGTAAAAGTTCTATTTTTTCTTTCAGCTTTGCCATTCATTTCAGGAGAATAAGGTGCAATTTTTTCATGAATGATTCCATGAGTTTTATAAAAATCATTGAAGATATTGGAATCATATTCGGTGCCTCTATCACTTCGAAACCTTTTTATTTTCCTATTAAGTTGATTTTCAATCTCAGTCATAAATATTTTAAACATGTCAAACGCTTCACTTTTATTTTTCATTAGATATACATAAGTGTAATCTGAACAGTCATCTATAAAAGTTATAAAATAAATTTTTCCATTTCTTGTTAAATTTCCATCAAGTTCACATATATCAGAATGAATTAATTCTAAAGGTTCAGATTCTCTAACTACTGATTTATGTGAAGTTTTGGTTATTTTAGCTTGACTACAAAAATCACATTTTTTAAAATCATTTAAAGATAGTTTAGGAATCAGTTCTAAGCTACTCATGTTCTTGATTATGCGTTTATTAACATGGAAAAATCTAGCATGCCAAATATTAAAAGAACTCAACATGTAAGCAGAAGATGAGGTTTTATTGATTTCAATGTTTAATTTAAACATGCCATCAGTGGCGTACCCTTTTCCAACAAATATATTATTTTTAGTTATAGTATATAAATCAGCTCCTATAGTTTGAGTAAGCCCAGCTTTGTTAAGAAGATAGCCTGAAACCAAGTTCTTTCTCATCTCTGGAGTATGCAGGACATATTTCAAGATGACAGTCTTTCCAGAGGTAAACTTCAATACCACCTCACCAGTACCAGCAACTTTAGTGGAGTGGGAGTCACCCAGTAACACTTTCTTATCCTCGGAATCAGAATAGGACTTGAACATGTCTCGATCATAGCAAACATGGCGAGAAGCACCGGTGTCTACCCACCACCCCTCGGATCCACCAACAAAATTGACTTCAGATATCATAGCAATAAGTTGATCTTCGGTAAGGTTCGCCTGTGGGACAGGACGATTCCTGTTCCAGCAGTTTCTAACCAAGTGGCCAGGTCTGTTATAACTATAACACATGAATGTGTTATTCCTTAAGGGAGGTTGAGGTCCATTCTGGGGAGGATAGTTTCTATTTCTGTTTTGGTGGTTGCGGTTCTGGTTATTATTACGATTCTGAGTTTTCATATTTCTACCTTTAGGTTTTAGAATTGTAGAAGAGGGTTTCTTATTGGTACTGTTATTTGAGACTACGAGTATTTCATCTCTTTGGTCTTGTTTTCAGGCTTCTTCTTCTACTCTTAATCGGGTTATAAGACTTTCTAAAGAAAATTCCATAGTTTTATGCCTAAGTGTATTCTTAAAATATTTCCAAGTAGGGGGTAATTATCTATAATAACAGCTACTTGAAATTGTTCATCTAAAGTCATACCTTCAGAAGTTATTTCGTGTGCTATCTTCTGCAGTTCGTGTGATTGAGCTTCCACTGATTTTCCATCAATCATTTGAAACTTCATGTACCTACTGACATCATACTTCTTAGTTCCAGCTTCTTCAGTGTCGTACTTCTTTTGAAGTGCTTCCCAAATTTCCTTAGCAGACTTATCAGAGTTATAATAGTCATACAGATCATCAGCTAAACCATTAAGAATATAATTTTTGCACAGAAAATCATTTTGCATCCAGGTGTCTAAATCCTTAGTTGCATCTTCAGTAGGAGGAGTAGACTGTATTGGTTTTTCAGTAGTAAGGGCAGAAACGACTTTTTTCATGGTTAAGAAAAATAACATTTTTTGTCTCCATCTTTTAAAGTGTAGTCCCTCAAAACGGAATGGTTTGTTTAGATCAGCAGTTAACATTTCAGTAGACATGGCAGATTGAAATACGTCTTAAAATTGTTGATACAAGTTTGTTAATAACAGTACTGAAACAATATTACCGGAAAACCTGGTATGAACTGCTTGGGTTGAGTCGCGGACTAGGTCGCTCTCTTTAAGACGTTTCGTGGTTCTGCCCAATTAGTGCAAGCAAACACAGCCCTGTCGTCCCCAGGATAAAACAGTCCAGAATCTTTTTTCTCTATCTCGGAACTTCACTGCACTGATGAAGACCGGAATGCTACACCTAAAAAAATGTTACTCGGAAAACTAAAAACGAACTTAGAGTTGCAGAGAGAATTGTTTGTAGTGAGAATTGTTTACTGAGATTGTTGTGTTGTAAATGAGGGCTGAAGCCCTCTTTTTATAGGTTTTAGAAACCGTGTGGCAATTATGAATAAAACGGTAATGTCTGGGAATTAAGAGCGTAACGGCCATTCTGAGTAATGAAGAGTAATGGCCATTTTCAGATTAAAGACGAGTAACGGATATTTTTGTGAGTAAATACGAGCAACGATTCTTTTTCTGAATAAAGAAGACAAACGGCCATTTAACGGCCATATTTTTAATAAAAGAAAATAACGGTCATTTTTTTGAAGAAAAAAAAATTATATATATATAACAACCATTTTTGTAAGTGGAAAAGTTTTCCTTAAAAGAATATTTTACCAAAAAATAAAATACCACCTCACACGGACTCGGCTCGGCACGGCCCGGTTGGACGGACGGATGGCGGCGGTGCGTGCGCGTGTGTGGTATCACATTTGCCTAGGTCCTCTCCCCTTTCACAAAAGTGGGTGCCCCTTGGGGCCCAATCTCAATACTCAACTCTTCACTATTTATACCTCTTTAAAATAATGTAAAAAACCAATGTGAGAAAAGTCACATTTCACAACAATCATTTTTTTATTAAATTTCATCTTTTTTTTCCAACAGTTACGTTAAGAAAGGCAATGTTAATAATAATGATGTAGAAAACAAAGTGGAACTAACTGGTGACTTTGAGCCAAGCACAAGGAGTGAATCTAAGAATAGCAATGTTGGAGAAATCTATGATACTTATGACAATGAAGAGCATAACAACAATTGGGAAGAGGAGAGTGTTGTGGCAATGCCACCGATGATTGACTAGTTATACAGAATAGGGAACACAATGTATTAGCTGAGAAGTTCAGCTACAATTTGATTGCTTTTCTCTGCTTTGTTCTACATTTTCATTATGCAGTTTTAATAAAGTTGTTGAGAATAATGGGAATAACATATTGAGTTTACCATTTTGCCAGCAACATTTTCTCAAAACCCATTACTTCTAATTAACTTAAATATAGAAAAATAAACACAAATTAAATTTATCATATTAAACTAAGAGCAAGTGAAGAAACTGAGCTTGGACATTTGACATTAATGTACCAGTGCCGTTACCTCCACCACCCAAAACACTTGGAAAGGGATATGTTTCCTCAAGGTGCGTGGAACATATACTAAATCATGTTTATTTGAAAATAATAAAAATTACAATGAAAGAGAATTTTAACATTGTTGATTTTGTTTTAACTATTAACTTGGAATGTAATAAAATCAGTCCAAAGAAAGCTTATTTCTCAAACACACCTTGAAATACTCTATTTTTTCACATATTTATATTATCATTTATTATTTTTGTTATTTTCACTTTTTTATTAAAAATTATTTTATAATTTTAAGTTATTTGTAATTTTATAAATAACTTAAGTTTCATTTACTCTCTAACATTTCACTCAATGTCAAAGTTTATAAACTTATCCAAGCAATTTCTTGTCTTATCTGTTTATATATGCTAAAATACTTCTATATTTTTTTATTTTTGATGTCAGTAAATGTTTGAAGCATAGAACTCGTGACATAGGACAATTAATTTATCTACTTATAGTGGGATGTGCCCCATTTTACGTGGTACGAGATTATTCGTTTTGGTATATAGTTGTAAATTTAATGAGCCCACAACTATAACTCGATAGTTCAACGGAACCTCACAACGTTGCTTCTAGAGAGAAACCCTAAAACACGTTATGCAATTTAAAGAGTGTACACCCTTTATAAGTACATTATCACTTTATTTTTAAGCAATATGGGATATGTGAAGGCACACTACATCATAACTTGACGCAGGACGTACAGAAGAACAAATGGACCAATAATATGGAATCACTTAGAACATAAGAAAAATATGAGCAAAGTTTAGACTAACCAGACTCACTCTCTGACAAAAGGTCCTTAAATTTGTGTTATGAAACAAACACAAGGAAATTATTATCAAGGAAAACACTCTAACAAATCTAGGATAGGACAAACATGTTATCTATCTTTAGACAAATACTCTAACAACTCTAGAGTCAGACTAGCTTAAAGATATTCCTCTATCTTACAAATAAGAGGACTTTAACTTCTAAACGAAAGAAAGAAAAATAATTCCTAAAAATTTGGAATAAGAGAACAAAGAAAGAAAATAACTCTTTAATATTACTAAGTTGATTAATTTCTAAGATGTCTTATATAAGCATAAGTTCAAGTTATTTATTGTTGAAAATTTTATAAAATAGTTTATAAAGTTTATATGCGTGACTCTAGTAATACACACAAAAAAGAACTTTAAATAAAGGTTTTCATATAAGACTTTAATAGTACATAAAAATTAAAACTCTAAACAAAATAATTATTACTTCACATATAAATTGTTTGTTAACTATTTGATTAATTTTGGTTTAATTGCATATTATAACTATTTTGTAGATAGAATTTTATTTTTAACCACGTTAAAAAAAAGTATTTTTGTTTTTTATAACATAAATGAACACATATTATATATATATATATATATATATATATATATATATATATATATATATATATATTGAAGTTGTAAGAAAATAAATATATATATTTTTACTAAAAATATTAAAAATAAAAATAATTAAATTATTAAATTATTTATATACCAAATACTTTCTTAAGAATACGTTAAAAAGAAACAAAAGAATTAAGAAAATTTTCAGTTACTCTTTATAAATTTTATACTTTTAATTGTTTTTTTACCGATATTTTAACATACAAATGTTGTACGAATTGTTCTATAAATGATCATTTGATGAGTAAAGCTTACGTAAGTTCAATGGTCATGCAAAAGTTGCATAGTTTATTTGGGGAATAGTATCTCAAATTTTACCGGGGTTTAACTTATCTTCACTCCTATATTTGATATTTATAAAATATTAAAAATATCTTTAGATTTTAATGGTATTAATTTTTTATTCATTACTATTTAGAATATTATTCCTTGACTTTAATACTAATTTTTGCGGATCGATACAATTTTTAATTAGGGATTCATATTAATTTAGTTGATGGTATTTGTCTATTTACGTAAGACAATAATTTGTCTAAAAAGCTTATTAGTTTTTGGTATAAATCTAATTTTATTTTATATTCGTTACAATTGCATAGTATATTATGTTCTTCATTATGTTGGTTACTTAATTCTAATCCTGAATTTATTAATTGTCTTTTAAACTTAACAAATATTCTTTCATTTGTTAAATTTAATAGTTCTAATTTATGTACTAATGATTCAATGTTCATAGAGTGTTATCTTGATAAACCATATATGTTGAATGTATATTATTTTGTCCTATTCATAGTATAAAAACAGGTTTTTCTTGTGTGCATACAATATATTTATAATCTTCAAAGAAGTAGTATCCAAACATTAAGTTGTTGAATTCCTCTTCCTATTCCTCTATTCTTACATATTTTTTAATAAAATAGTCTTTTAATATCCTTGAAAGAGGATGATCTGTGATGCTTGATAGCTTTAATATAATATGTATAGATATCTAATAAGATGTTAAATCTTGTAAAATTTTGAAGATAAGTTTCATAGTCCTCATCTTTAAAGTATTCATTTAAATTATAGAGATTACCTTTGTCAAATGTTTCAATAAAATTATATTTTTATCTTTGATTTTATTTGGAATTATTAGTTGTTTATTTCTAAAAACAGTTTCCATTTTCCTATTTTAGCAGTATTATGTTTTATTATAAGCAAATATTTAAACATTTAAGATTCTTAACTCGCTTAAATTTATAATTATTATACATGAATTTGATGGGTTCACCATGGTCTTCCCTTATGTTCGTCTTCTTTTGTTACACTTGTTATGCCTTAGATTTGCTCAAACCTCGATGTCTTCCTAACAATGGTGAGTCTTCGGCATTCGTATATAAATGGTGTCCAATAGTTGACTTACTAGAGAAGAGTAATTTAACTCCATTTTATTCATAGGATAATAATTATTACAACTTAAGGCCAACTAAGAACCTTGAAGAGATGTTTAACCGCTCATAATTATTGGGTATAACATTATTGGTTTTGAAATTTCTAGATAGAGGGGTTTTCTATGCTAGAGTTTTTTGGGTGTTTTAGAATAGAAAGCTCTGGATTTCTGTGTATTCATGTGTCCCTTGAAATAAGAATAAGGGTTCCTTTTATAGCACAAGAATCCCTTTTACAAGACTAAAATTATTATTTTACCCTTACTTTAATAATTCTTCTACTTTTTTTTTACTTTAAAGGATAGCCACTGTTTTTTCCTTGGCACATGCTGCCGATTGAGATATGAGATCTACATCTTTATTTATTTTGTCATCTTTTGCCGATAGTTTCTTTATTTATTTTTCTTTGTCATTTTTTGCCGACGATTATTTTAATGATGCTGATGATGATGCATCTTCATCTTCTCTATCTTTGATGTAGAGAATACATTTGTGGTCTTTTGGTGGTTTTTCTGGCATAGAAGCAGAATACCTTTCTTATTTCTTGACCAATTTCCAGGTTATTGCAATTAAAATTGGTTTCGTATTTGATAATTTTTTCACCATCTTCTTTTGACAAAGCCAGGCTAATACAGGAAATGATGATAAATTTACTAGTTGAATAATTTATTTTGATTTCAGTAGAATTGTCAATATTCCTAAATTCATAATAAATTTGGTCTAGCATTTGACCTCTTAGTACATAGAGTTCTTCTGTGTTGAATTCATTTTCTAGAAGTGCCCTTGGTTTGGGAACTTCTTTGTTTGTGTTAGAAATCTCTATCTTGATGAAGTGGTAGACACTAATACATCCTTCCTCATTTCAATCCATTAATGAACTAAAAAATCTAAGATAAACAGATTTATCACTTGCTTTAATCTTCCTTCTGAAGTTCTTGATTGCTCTTTTAAAATTCTTTGGGAAATCATTTAACTCACTTAAATTAATTTCTGGATATATATTTTCTATTAGTTCTACATGAAAGGCTTTATACACAAATATTATATCAGTTCCTTCCAAGATATTGAATTTACTTCTTATAGGAAATTCCTTGTCTATAGTATAAAACTTCATATCTTTAATATGTTCTTAGGTAGACTTTCTGGCCAAGTTATAGACACTCAACCATTGTGGTTTGCTGAGGTTTTTATATTGGTCTTTCTCATCTTCAATGATTGGAGTATTTCTAGAGCATGTCTTTCTGAGTAACACTGAATGCTTTACTATATTTGATGTCTCTAGAGGAGATTCTTCTCTAAATAGAACTGGAGGCCTTACTATCTTTCCAAGATTTATCAATTTTCTTAGAACTGTTGGCTGTTGCTGTAATACTGTAGAATAATTTCTTACTATCTCCTCTGGAGTTATTAGTTTTGGTGTTTTGTAATTGGCATATCTACCTTTAGCTTCTATTCTGTTTATGAAGGCTCTATGAGTTACTCCACTAATTCCTAGAATAGATTTACTGGCTTCTACACAGTTGTAATAAATTCATGGTTTTGGGTCATTATAGACCACATAAACTTTTTTGTTCTTCTTTTTCTACCTCATCTTCCCAATTGAGCTTTGTGATTTTAGAAGTTTTTTATAAACTATTAGGTTCCTCCTTTTTATATTTAGAAGTATCACCTTGAACTTTTAATGAAGATTCCTCTTTTGAGCTTTTGGTCTCTAGAGATTGTTTTGAAAAATTAAGTTCTTCCTATTTTTTTCCTGTCTTTATAAGAGATTTCTCAAAATATGGCAACTTGACTTGTTCTTATAGGATTTTTATCTCTTTTTCCTTTATCTTGATTTTGATATCAAGATGTTATATTCCTGAAAGGATAAAAATAGTTAGAGATGCTTATTCTCTGGTAAGAGCATTTGCTAAGCTATTTTTATGGGCTGGAATATGTTCAACATCAAAATAGTAATGGTTGAACCATTGTTGCCATCTAACTAATTTTCCTTGTTTGTAATCACCTACAATATTAATTCTTAAGAAATAACTAAAATTCTTGTTATCTGTTCCGACAATGAATCTGGAGCTTATAACATATATTGCAAATTTCTTAATGGCTTTTTTGACAACTAAATATTCTTTTTCATTACCATAGTAATTTAATTCTGAACCTTGAAAAGATCATGATGTATATCTACAAAGATATTCATCTTTGTCATATAATCTTACTTTAAGAACTGCTCCTTAATATTCTTATGAAGCACCTGTCTCAATTATCATCTTATCATATAGTCCTGGATGGTATAAAGTTGGCAAATATTTTTACCTTTACTTTTACTTTATCCATATATAGAGTATGAAGTTCAGTCCATTTCTAGATATGACCTTTTTTTCAATTTTGCTTGTAATGGTTTTTTCATTTTTGCAGGTTTCTTGATGTATGCTTTTGCATATGTTAAACATTCTAAAAATCTTTGTAATTGATTTTTGCCTTTTAATTCACTAGGGAAACCTTGAATATTATTTAGTATATGTGGTTGTAGATTATGTTTTCCATCTTCAATTTTTAACCCTAAATATTTAATTTTTTATTGAGCAAATATTGTTTTCTTTTCAGAGAGTACAATGCTTCTTTTCTAAATGCTTCTTTTCTAAATTCTTCTAGAATATTGATAATATCGAAATAATATTTATTTAATTCATTATTGAAAACCAAAATATCATTTATGTAAACATAGCAAATATCTTGTAATTTCATGAAAATATTATCCATATATCTTTGAAAAATATCTGGAGCTTGTTTTAATCCAAATGGTATAACTGTCTATTGAAATTGTCCTTGAGGACAACTAAATGCCGTTATTTTTTGGGATTCTTCATCCAGTCTTTTTTTTTTATCAAAATCCGCTTTTGCTCATAACTTTCTGTTAAGGTTTTATGTAATGTTCCAGGTAATTTTGGGAAAAACATTTCTTTATAAGTAGTTTGCATAGAGGGTGGTAATTTATGGTAATACATTTTGTATTCACAAATAAAAGAATCTATGGAACAAATGTTACAAATTTCTATATTTGTTAGATACCATTTAGCTTCATTGCTTTCATTTTCACTGGATTCAATGATAGTTCTTCTTTTATCTTTTTCACTAAATTATTTGTATATTTCATTAATTACTGTATCCAAGAATTCACTTCCTATGGAAGCATTTCCTTGAATTAACAAATGTTGTTGATCTATTATGTTTGAAAACCAAACTTTAACATTTCTTGTCATCTTATGTGCTATAAGTACCCTACAGATTCAAGGATTTGTTTGGGTAGTTTGAGAAGTTTATATGAGCACACTCATACCATTAACCCATTCATCTAAGGCTTTCTTCCTATCTCTTATACAGTCTAAATCTAGAATATCATACTTATAATTATCATGGAGTTTTAATTTTGGTGGAATACTACCTCTAGTTCCTCAATGTAACCCTTCCTCCATTTTAGGTGGTTGTCTTCTTCTATCTATGGTATCAGGTTGTTCTGTTCTTTGTCTATTTCTTTCTCCCCTATGTGGGTCAGATGTTCTTTCTTGATAAGGGATTGGTAATGAAATTGGTTTCAAATGACCTTTTGGGGTCATGTTTTATGGTTCAGAATAAGTCTCACTGATTATTGTCATATCATCATCTTCTTTTTTAGTACAAAGTTTTTTATTATAATGTTCTGCTATTTCTTCATTAGTTAGTGTCAATAAACTAACTAATTTTTCTATATCCATATTTTCAGGGTTCATGAATTTTTTTTCTAATTCTTTATTATATTCCATTAAATTGAAATTATCTATTTGTTCTTAGATTGTTCTTCATTTTTTCTTTTCTCATTTTAGGAATCAAGGAATCTGATCTCCTGGGTGGTTCTTATTTTAGTCCTTATAAGGGATCATATTTATGACCTATTATTTCATTATTTCTATGCATGTTGTATAAATGTTTTCTTAATTCTGAAAATTCCTTGTGTATATCTTTTGTAATTTATTATAACCACATCCTTTTATTTCCTTTAGTAATTACTTTTGTGCATTTATTATTTCCTATAAATATTTTGTGTTTGATTCTTGGACTAAATCAATTTTCTCTGTTAATAATTGCACAGTTTCAAACAATGTTGCTTGATTTTTTGCTACGTCTACTAGGCTTCCATTTACTTCCAAATACATATTTTTTATTTTATCTTTAAACATTATTATTTATTTCCTAATATACAGTCATGAATTTCTTTCTTTATTATTTGTCCAATTTCCTTAAAAAATTTGTCTACTTCTATAAATTCATTTTGTCTATATATTGAACTATTATGAATATTTGTTAAAGAATATGTTACTAGATAATGTATTAAAAATGAATGATTTTCTTCTTTCATTAATTTTTCTCTTTCAAATTCATAAGCTAGACTTAATACTTGATTTATATTTTTATCATGTACATTAATATTAAATCTAAGATATGATGTAAATTTTAACTTTTGATATCCTAAGTTACCATGGATCATTCCTAATAAGGCATCATTACTATTTATTATTTTGTTATCTAATAATGTTATTTTTATTGGTGTATCTATTCCTTCTCTAAAATGAGCTTTTATTAATATTTGAATTTCTTTTAAATGGATGTATCCAACTTTTTTTATCTTTATGAGAAATTTTTGATAGCTTGTTTAATATAATTTCTTTATCAATTAATGGTATATTATACATTCATTTTGCATCTATAATCTTAATACTCAGTTCTTTATTATTTATGCCATAATAAATTATGTTTTCCCCAGGGAATAATTTTCTTAATAAAAATGATGGGTCTTTAAATCTATCTCCTTCTTTAAGATTTTGTTTTTCTTTTTGAATTTCTTCAAATTTCTTTTTACTTATTACTAGTTCTTGTGAAGATGTCTTCTGTTTCTATGTTTATTATTTCTTGGTTTATTTTTTTTCTTCCATTTTAAGAATATTACTATTCACTTTCGTTAGATTTAACTTTCGTTATATTTTAGGGGTATTTTTAAACTTTTGAAATCTTAGGAGTATTTTTGAAGATTCCTTAAAGCTTTGTGGTATCTATGAAATTAATCTGTTTATTTGTTGATAAGTTTCCTTTTCTTCGTTTCAATACGTGGCTGACAAAAATAAGATAAATAGGTAAAAATAACATCATCCTATTGAGTAGTATCAAAATTATATAGTAGACATACAATAGATAATGTAATTATTTCATTATTAAATATTATAATGAATTATAATAATATAAATATATAAATTTTGAAGAAATATTGTATAAAATTATATTTGAATTACAAAAGTACAAATACATATAAAAAGAGTAAATACAAAATTTAAATAACATAATATACAAATTAAGAAAATAAATGATCGAGGTTCGTGTATCATACATTATCCTTAAGATATATTTTTCTTTTACTTAAGGTGTTTGAAAATTTCAAAAAAATATCTCTCATGATACAAAATCAATTAGGAGCAAATGTACACCACTACTAGCTACTCTAATGAATTGTCAAGTGTTTAAAATTTATGATATTTTTTTTTCAAAACCAATTTTCCATTCATAATTTTTTATAGCAATCCCCCACATGAATAAAAACTAATAGAGTTTTCAAAAAAATAAAGAAAAAGACTCAAAGCATATTTAACAAGGATATAAAGTTCACCTATTTGAAACCTGTATAAGATAGGTAGATGTTATTCTTTGAACCTTCCCTTATGAGTATATTTATCTTATTGACTAACCAATAAACATGATGTCCTTGAATTGTTCTACCATTTACGTAGGCAATAATATACTTCACACAGGAGTCTTTCATGACATAATTCATTTTTTGTTGTTATGTTCATATTGGCCATGGACGCACGTCTGGTTTTGTGAGAATTTCTAAAGAATTGAGCTCTACACAATTCCCTTTTGAAGCAATCCCACTTCTTTCACACATAGGTGATCTTTTATATATAAAAATAATATGCAAAGACTAACTTGCGTACTCTGCTCGGTATTTTCCTCATAAGAATCATTAAAAACCTTATATTAACCTTTACTTACGGGTATCAATATTTTTTATCATAGGAATGGACTTGAGGGTGAATCTTCATAGGGATACAACTATGTCTTTACAAATAGGTTGTCCCTTTGAATTTAGATATTGGGATCTTTAGTCAACTAGGTTTCGTTTTCCTTATAAATCCTTTCTTTTATGACCTTCAATCTCATTTCTCTCAATGACTTATCAAATAATTCTTGATTTAACCCTTTCATTAACAAATATCCTATATTATCCTTAGACTTCACACAATCAATAGAGATAACTTCAGTTGAGATAAGTTGTCTGATGGTATTATGTTTACGATGTATATGTCGAGACTTATCATTATACATATTGCTTTGTGCTATGCCAATAATTGATTGGCTATTACAATGAATGCATATTATAAGAATTGGTGTTATCCATTTAGAATTATCCTCTAGAAATTTGTGTTTCCATACAACTTCTTCGCCACATTTATCCAAAGCGATGAACTTTGATTCTATTATGAATTTAGCTATGCAAGTTTGTTTAGAGGATTTACATGACACAAGTACACCACATAGTGTAAACACATATCCACTGGTGGATTTTGAGTCTTTCATATCAAATATCCAATTTGTATCAATGTATCTTTCTAATATAGCTAGATATCTTGTATAGTGTAGTCCATAACTACATGTGTATCTTAAGTATCTAAGTAGTATTACAATTCCTTTCCAATGATTCGATGTAGGATTGTTAATATATCTATTTAGTTTATTTACAATGTAAGCTATATCCGATCTTGTACAACTTATTAAGTACATAAGATTTCCTATCACTCTAGAATATTTCAATTGAGACACGCTCTCACCTCTATTCTTAGATAGGTGTAGATTTACATATATTAGTGTTCTAACGATTTTGAAATCACCAATGTTGAATTTTTCAAGTATTTTGTCAACATAATGACACTAACTTAAAATGAGACCACTTAATATCCTTGATATCGTAATTCCTAGAATTACATCAATAGGTCTCATGTCTTTCATGTAAAATCTTAAATTCAATATATTTTTAGTAGATTTGACCATTCGATCATTACTACCCCCATTAGTATGCCATTAATGTAAAAACACAAGATGACATAACCATCTTCAATGTTCTTGACATATATACACATTTGTCATGTTCATTGATTTTAAAACCATTTTTTCTTATGGCATTATCAAAATTTTCATGCCACTGTTTTGGTGCTTACTTTAAACCATATAATAAATTCACTAATTTTCAGACCTTTCCTTCTTGCCCTTGGCTAGAAAAACTCTTAGGTTATTCCATGTAGATTTTTTCATCTAACTCTATATTTAGAAAGGTTGTCTTTTCTATTGACTTCACCAATTTATAGATGTTATTCTCATCACAAGAGAAAAAGTATCAAAGTAATCAAGCCCATGTCATTGTTTTTATCCCTTAATTACAAGCCTTACCTTGTACTTTTCAATTGATCTATCTGGGTTGCATTTTCTGGTGAAAATCCATTTGATTCCTAGTATTTTACTACTTGAGGTAAATCAACTAGTTTCCAAGTGTGATTTTGCAAAATGGATTCAATGTCACTATTGATTGCTTCTTTTCATTGAGAGAACCTAGATCATAGGATTGTTTTGTCCCAGCCCTCTTACTACATTTGGATTCAACTTCAACCTCATCCTCGGTCTCTTGTTTGGGTTTTTGGTCTTGACTATCTTTATTCATAATCCCATAAGTTCATTTAGATGAACTTAACTTCCTTTGAGATTTATTTGGAAATGCACTTTCAAAGAAAGATGCATTCCTTAATTCCATTTTCATGTTCTTATGTATATCTAGGATCTTTGACTCATTCACAAGAAAACGATAAGCACTATTATTATGTGAATATCCAATGAAGATGCAATCTTTAATTTTTGGACTTATGTCCACCTTTTCAGGTATAGATACGACTACTTTAGTAAGAAAATCCTACACTAGTATATATTTATAGGAAGGTATCATTCCTTTAAATAATTCATACAGTGTCTTATGTAAAACTTTTTAGGGTACCTTATTTAAAAAGGTAGTTAACTGATAAAACAGCTACCCCTTACAATTTCTATTTTAACCTAGAATTTAATAGCATTGCATTCATCATTTCTTGCAAGGTACGATTCCAATGCTCAACATCACCATTTTGTTGAGATGAATAAAGGGATATGGTTTCATATATGATTCTATTTTATGCATAAAATTTACCAAAAGGTGCTACATACTCACCACTACGATCATTTCATAGTACATTGATTTTCTTGTTGAGTTGATTCTCAACTTTCGCTTTATAAAGAATAAACTTCATTATAGCTTCATCTTTGCTTTTACGCAAATACACATAGTAGTATTTTGTGCTATCATCATTTCTTGCAAGGTACGATTCTAATGCTCAACATCACCATTTTGTTGAGACAAATAAAGGGCTATGGTTTCATATATGATTCTATTTTATGCATAAAATTCACCAAAAGGTGCTACATACTCACCACTACGATCATTTCATAGTACATTGATTTTCTTGTTGAGTTGATTCTCAACTTTCGCTTTATAAAGAATAAACTTCATTATAGCTTCATCTTTGCTTTTACGCAAATACACATAGTAGTATTTTGTGCTATCATCAACAAAAGTAGTAAAATACTTATTACCACCCCTTATTTAAAAAACATTAAATCACGTAAATCACTATAGATTAAGTCAAAGAGTTCATTATTCCTTTCAATCGAATGAAATGACAACCTAGTCATGTTTTCCTTAACACAAATCTCACACTTATCTTTTGAATATATTTGAAATACGGGTATGTTTTCCATGTTGATTAGTCTACGAAATGTATCATAATTAACATGACTTAGTCTACCATGCTACAAGTTGGAAGACTAAAGAAAATAGGAAGAATAATTAACTTTATTAATATTTTAAGCTTTTAGAGTCATTACATTAAGCTTAAATAACCCATCATATATAAGTCCTTTTCTCACAAATATCCATTTTTGGTCAGAATGACCTTATTAAATTCAAACACCAAGAAAAAGTCATGTTTATTCAACAATGAGCCATAAGCAAGATTCTTATGGATGTTTGGTTCATAGAGTACATTCTTTAATGTAAGCTCAATCCCAAATGTCATCTCCAGTTTGACTTGACCCTACCTTTGAATGGATGATGTAATGGAATTTTCCATGAAGACCTTCTCTCCATCTTTCACTAATTCAAGAGTAGTGAGTAGCTTCTTATATGAGCACTTGTGCCTTGTTCACTAGTATCAATCCACCATTCCCTCGGATTTAACCTGATCAGATTCACTTCAGAAATGACATCACAAAGGTCAATATTAGAAATATCATGAGTGATGTAATCAACCATATTTTCCTCATATTTTTGTTCCTCCTTGCAAGCTTGCAATCTGAGGCCTTATGTCCAAAATCATGATAGTTGTAACACTTTCCTTTGAACCATTGTTTCTTAAAAGCACCAACTTTAGATCTCAACTTTGAATATTTGCATTTCTTATTTTATTCATATTATTATTCTTGAAACTTTGGTCATGCTCCATAATATTGGCCCTTGGCTCAATCAAAGTGTACCTTCTCTTTATAGAAGTCCTATTATCTTCTCAAACTTTGAACCTGATGATCAAATCCTTCAAGTTTACCTTCTTTTTGTTGTGCTTAAGGTGTGACTTGAATTCTCTCCATGAAGTGAGTAACTTATCAATAATAACAGCTAGTTGGAAGTCTCATTAAGAATAATCCCTTCATCATGATCTTAATCAATATGTTTTGGATTTCTCCCATTTGGCTTGTCACTGGCTTGAAATTTAACATTTGATATTCCAAAAAGTGACCCACCACATATTTCTTGGCACTGGTATTCTCAGTTAGATATTTTCGATCCAAAGACTCCCACAAGTCCTTAGCTATTTTCTTCTTGTAGTACTCATTGTACAGAGAATCACTAAGGTTGTTTAGAACATAATTTGGATAAAAGTAATAAAAATACATCCATACTTCAATAGCACTAGCAGACTGTACATCATATTCACCCTTAGGTTGCTTATAATCTTTTAAGTCAAGAATCTCATCATATTCATGATAGTAAGATAAAACATCATCTTGTTTCTCTACTTTTTGAAATTTAAACCATTGAACCTCTTCAATTTCTTGACCATAACATGGTTCAAAGTAAGAACATTTACAAATGAGTTCTTAATTTGAGATCAAAGAATGATTATTTCAGATGTCATAATTTTTTTTTCTTTTTTTGTTAAATACACAAATAAGATCCGTTTTAAAAACTACTAAGTAAAGTTTTAGATTATAAGAAAAAAAATTTACATCACCAATTGATTTAAAAAATACTACTCTCAATCAATATCAGAATTGTGTCAGATTGCATATAAAAAAAGAGGTAAACGGAAGCTCAATAGCAGTAAGAAAATAATCTGCCAAAAAATCTTCACCACTAGTAATAGTAAAAAAGGAAAACAATTAAAACAAGAGTATGCAAAAGAAAATTTAGGTTAACACAGCAATAGTACCGTGATTAAACTTCATGTACACCTGCGAAGCAATTTCGGTGAACAAGTAATATTACACAAGTGTAAAACACGGTTACCTGTTTGACAAATTAGAAGTAAACAAAGCAATATGTATAAATCATATAAATAAAGTTTGCAATTAAAAAATGAGAAAAATGCCTTCAAATTTTTTTTTATTGTAAAAAATAATATTTAGATCTTATGTTTATTTTTTATAACAGTTTAGTCATATTGTGATAGAAGTAGAAATTTCAGAGAGGTAAGGGGAAGAAGAGAAGATGAGAAAGAGAGGTAATTGTTATATATTTCTTGTTATTCCTACTTCAAATACTTTGGCTATATATAGCCTTACATGTAACTAATTATTGACATCCCTTAACAGAATCATAGTTCTTCTGCACGGCTTGATTGGGGTCCTTTCTCGTGTGTTGCCTACGTATTGTGTTGTTTGTGGTCCCCTTTCCCAGTGTCTCACGCCCATGTGCTGCGCCAAGTAGCTCGAGCAAATTATGCTCATATCATTCCATTCCCCCTTTAGAATCTTTGTCCTCAAGGATAAAGCTAAGATATAACGAGGTGAGGTAGTCTTGAATAGACGTTGGAGCAAGCCCATGGATGCAAAGAATGGGAGATTAGTTAGGTCTGGCCGTTCATAAGGACACCCATAAACACCATCATTCCCATCTAAAGTACGCAATGATGACTCAACAAATTTAGCTGCAACATATGCTATGGACAATGTAACAGAACCCACCTCTGCCTTTGCTTCAACATCTGAACCAGTCTTAGCAACACCAACAACTTCTTTTTGTTGAAGACCAAGAGGAATAACCGCCATCAGAATTGGGGCAATTTTCTTATAAATAGCCCTCTTAATTGCTTTTAGAAGCTCATTATTCCATTTACACTCAACCATGTTTGTAATACTTTCATAAGTAGGGTTCCAGCCACAATGAATGAGAAAAAACCCAACTAATTCGTGTGTCAAAACCTTAGTTAGGAGAGCCCATAAGACTGCCTTCCCTTGCCACTTTTTCTTTTCATGAGACCCATTTGACAACAGATTCTTAAAATGGTCTTGAAGTGACCAGATAAAAAGGATTTCCTTCTCAATCATACCCTCAACCACTGTCTTGAGTTCATTGATAGGAACAAATGCAGCTACCTTGCTAATTGGTTGAGTTTTTACATCATTGATCTTCTTCAAATAATGTATATACCTTTGAAGATGGCTAGCAATATCTTCTCTGGTTAATCCTTCTATGTTCCTCGAGTGAGTTCCTTTATCCTTTAAGATTTCCCCAACTACATCTGCTTTGAAACAATAAGCAATAGTTGAAATAGTGTCATAACTTCCACATAACAATATCTTTTCCTTTGTTAATCCCCTGTCTAGGCACCTTGACACACATTTCCCATGTTGGAACTGATCATGACAAGTTTTTCTTGAAGCATTTTTTCCGTAAATTAAAGGGAAATTTGTGTGAATAAAGTTGGATGAATTAATAGAGTTCCTATTTAGTGTTTTTCCCTTTCCAAGAGAAACCTTGTCAATGATCTTTCTTTCTGTACTATTAACGGCTACAGATAAAATCCAAGAAGATACACTAGCTTTTGTTAGAATCTCCTTTTTCCATAACATGAAAAACACCAATTACAATCGTGTCTTTGACAGACTCAACTAGATGAGCTAATCCAATTGATATAGAAATAAAATCAACCCCATCAGCCCTAGCATTATCAAAAGTAGTAAGATTATCAGCTGCACTGCAACCTATACCAGTACTGTGGATTTTATATGTAGCAATTCTTGTAGAAGGGAAACCTCTTCTGGCTATGCCTTGAGTTGTTCTATACAAACTAACATCCTTAACATGGTTCCCAACTACCATTGAATAAGTGTGTGTTATGTTTCCCCTTAGACCCCTCAATGACTCATTCTCTAATGTGGCTAATTCAGGCCCAATTCCAGCATCAATATTACCAATTATAGGGTTTCTTTCAATTTTCTCTTAGAGATCCAAAAAATCCCCATATATGGTGGTATGGATTAGAAGAGTTGTACTAGGAAATATTGAAGCTAATACCTTCATGTCATCAAGTCTTTTTGTTCCAAGGTCAATGAGATTCACCGCTATTCCATTGAAACTCCTTTTATAACTTGTAATCAACGTGTTCTCAATGCATTCAGTTGAGTCACTAACTACCGGGTTTCTTCTCGAAACAGCCTTTAGACTTCGACCATGAGCCATAACCATAGATGAAATAGCAGAGACAACCCTAACCGATACAAGAACGTATCATTTCAATTTAGTCCTACAGTGCCACCGTTGCCAGCTCTTACCAGGATCGAACATACGACTTCCTTGGCCCTTATTTTTGGCAGTTTTTCGACCACCTTGGAGAACACCTCCACCAAAAACACTAAGCCACCTGTACAATTTCGCGCGATTGGTATCCCAATGAGATAAGCGCCTCACCAGATAGGATTTCACACGGGTGACCCTATCATATGGAGCGGCCATATCTTCATGGGTCGGGTCTAGATGCTCGTCTAAAGACTTGAGACCAAACCCATTACAAAGAAGCCTAGTTGAAGGTGGAAGATTATCTCTATGATATAAACTCGCCTCGTGGGCCAGTATGTGGGTTGATTTTGTGAGTCCAATTGGTGGCGATCCATAGAGCCTCAACTTGGGTTCTGTATAAACCCTCATTCCTTCTTCTTGTAACCCAGAAACGTAGCTCTTATTAGCTCTGAGTTCTATGTTTTGTAGTTTGCTTGTCGCGAAGGAGTCAGTGGGTGTAGCCTCAGGGTTCTCGAAGGTCTCAGGCGATCTATTCCTCCGATTGCCAAGAGAGGTTACCGGTGGTGAAGGTAATGATTGGTGTTCGAACGTTTCTGAAGACGTAGTGAACATTTGAATTGCGTTTTTGAAGTTAGAAATATCAGCTTGAGCAATTGTTGCTGGGTATGGATTTGATTCAGATCTGGGTATGAGTTTTGGATTCGGAGGTGTGCTGTGCTCTCAACTCGAAGGTTTCAGACGATTTACTCCTTTGATTGCCAAGATATGGAGCCAATGGTGAGCTATGAGTGGCACGAAGAACTCGCAACTCGATCATCACCAGTTGTAAGACGATGTTTATTCACTCGAAGGTATGAGATTCCTCATCCAAGGTCTCTATATTGGATCTAATCTGGTTGTCCATGGCTGGAACCGGCTTTGATACCATTGATAGAAGTAGAAATTTCAGAGAAGTAGGGAAAGAAGAGAAGTTGAGAAAGAAAGGTAATTGTTATATATTTCTTGTTATTCCTACTTCAAATACTATGGCTATATATTGCCTTACATGTAACTAATTCCTAACATCTCTTAACAAAATCATAGTTCTTTTACATGGCTTAATTGAATTCTTTTTTCGTGTGTTGCTTGCGCCAAGCAACTCGAACAAATTATGCTTGCATCGTATTGTTATAAAAAAGTAACAAAACAAAATAAAATGTAACTTTTTTTCTAATTTTAAATTTGTATTAAATAGAAACTGTTATAACTTAATTGTAATTGAATGAACTAAAAAAATATATAAAAATAATTATTTTTTTATGTAATCAATTTTTTATATCAATAATATCAAATTATTAAAAAGTAAATATAAAATTTAGATATTATTTTTAAAATAAATATAAAATTTTTATGTTAACATGAAAAAAAAACTATAAAAGATGAATATCAAAGATGGTTAATAAGAAGTAAGACGGCAAATAGTAAAAAGAATAAGTACAGATAGTGATGATTGCACAAGAAAAAGAAATATAATCAAATATAGCAAGAGAGCTTATTAATCAATTTATATAAAGCAGAAATAGGAATAACCTTTAAAGCAAATACAAACAGATAATACTAATCAACAATATAAATAAGCGTAACTTATTTGGGAAAATAGTATCTTAAAATTATAGAAAATATAATATAAAAAAATTACAAATAAATATGATATAAAATTAGATTAAGATTTTATATATCTATATATATATATATATATATAATACAAACTAAATAAAGAAAAATAAACGAGACTTTGTATTTAAGATAATTGCTTTCCTTTATCGCAGATATTTGGGAATTTCAAAAAGTATTTTTTTAAGATACACCATTATTATTAACTTAATTAACTATAAAAATGTATGAATTCATTGAGAAGAAACTTAATTTTAAATTGAAAATACAAAATTTACTAATTTTTTTTTTTACTTTCTCGTGCTTTTCTGTGCTTGTTACTCTCCAAAATAAGGCTACAGAACTATATATAAAAGCACAAGCCACCACCCTAAAAAAACAAAAAAAAAAAAGGCTAAAGAATTAATCACCATAAAACGGGTCATTTTCTAAATTGCCCTTGAAATTTGTTATATCTTCAGTTATGCCCCTGGGGTTTATAAAATGTCACAAATGCCCTTGTGTTTTAATGGTGTTAATTCTCCATCCATTACTATTTAAATTACTATTCCTTGGCTTTGATACCATTTTTCGAGGATCGATTTAATCTTAATCTGGAGTTAAAATTGACATAGATGAAGGTATTTGTGTATTTATTGATGGTAATAATTTATCTAAAAATTTTATTATTTTACTATATAAATCTAATTTTCTTCTGTATTCCTTACAATTGCATAGTATGTTATGTTCTTCATTATGTTGGTTACTTAATTCTAGTCCTGATTCTATTAATTGTCTTTTAAAATTAAAAATTATTTTTTTATTTGTTAAGTCTAATAGTTCTAATTTATGTACTAATGATTCGATATTCATATTATTTTCTTTCTAAAAATAAATTCTATTTTCCTGTTTTAAAATTATTATACCTTGTAGAAAGCGAATATTTCAACATTCAACATTCTTAATTAGCTTTAAATTTATAATCATCATCACGAATTTAATGGGTCATGCAGTCTTCCCTTCGTTCGTCTTCTTTTGTTACACAGTATGCCTCGCAACACACCTCAACACCTTCCTGGTAATGGTAAGCTTTTACGCATCCATTACATGAATGGTGTCCAAAAGTTGACTTACTAAGGAAGAGTAATAGAACTCCATTTATTCAGAATATAATAATTATTACAACTTAAAGCTAACTAAGAACCTTGAAAGGGTTACTTAGCCGCTCCTAATTACTGGGTACAACATTGTTGGTTATGGGTTTCCTAAAAGATTTTTCTATTTGAGAGTTTCAGAGTAGAGAGCTCTAGGTTTTTCTCGGTTTCTCTGTGTTTTTTTTCCCCCCCTTTAGAAATGATAATAAGGGTCCCTTTTATAGAATAAGGAATCCCTATTTACAAGACCAAATTTATTATTTTACCCTTGCTTTAATAATTCATCTTTGCTTTAATGATTCTTCTGTCTTTAATAATTCATCTGCTTTTCCACGATACTTAGTTTACTTTTTTCCTTGGCATATCTTTGAAGCTAAGATGTGGGGTCACATCTTTATTTCTTTGTAGTCTTCTGACGAGTTGCTTTTCTTAATTTTCTTTGTCGTTTTCTGCCAATTGTTCCTTTGATGATGTTGATGATGACGCATCTTCATCTTCTCGATCTTTGATGCAGAGAATGCACTTATGGTCCTTGGTAGCCTTTTTGGCATAGAAGCAAAATACTTTCCTGGTTTCTTGACCAATTTCTAAGTTGTTGCAATTAAAATTGGTTTCATATTTGGTGATTTTTTCACCATCCTCTTGACAGATACTCTTGTGTGAGATGATGATAACCTTCTTGGTTGAATAATTTACCTTAATCTGGGTAGAATTGTAAATCCTTGAGTTCGCAATCATCTGGCTTATCATTTGTCCTCTTAATACGAGTTCTTCTGCGTTGAATTCCTTTTACTGGGAAGTGCCCTTGGTTTAGGAACTTCTCTGTTTGTGTTGGAAATTCCTATTTTGATGAAGTGGTAGGGACTAATACTTCCTTCCTGCATTCAGTCCATTAATGAACTAAAAATCTAAGATAAACAGGTTTATCACTGCTTTAATTTTTCTTCTAAAATTCTTAATTGCTCTTTTAAAATTTTAGGGAAATAATTTAATTCACTTAAATTAATTCACTGGATATATATTTTCTATTAATCTGCATGAAATGCTTTATACACAAAAATTGGATCGACTCTTCCAATATATTGAATTTACTACTGCAGGAATTCCTTTTACGTAGTATAGAATTTCATATCTTGATATGTTCCTGGGTAGATTTTACGGCTAAATTATAGAGACTTAACCATTGTTGTTTATTAAGATTTACGTATTGGTCTTTTCATCTTCGTTAGGGAGTAGTTCTAGAAGATGTTTCCACGAATAATCTTGAATGTTTTGTTATTTTTGATGTCTGGTGGAGATGTTTCTTTGAATAGCATTGGAGGTCTTGCTATTTTTCCAAGGTTTGTCGGTCTGCTTGCATTTGTTTGTAGTACTTCTGAGAATAATTTCTTACTATCTCTGCAGGTTATTAGTTTTGGTGTTTTGTAGTTGGCATAACTTCCTTGACTTCTATTACGTTGGTGAAGGCTACATGAGTTACTCGGCTGAATCCTAGAATAAATTTGCTACGCCCGGTTGTTATAAATTCCTGGTTTTGGGCCATTATAGACCACGCATAAACTTTTTACGTTTCTTCTTTTAGCCCGTCACGCCCAATTGGGTTTAGAAGTTTTTTGTGAACTGTTAGGTTCTTCCTTTTTTAACAGAGATTTCTCATCTGAAATTTGTTTTGAACATTTAAGTTCTTCCTTTTTTATCAGAGATTCCTCATCTGAAATTTGTTTTGAACATTTAAGTTCTTCCTGTTTTATTCCTGTCTCTGTAAGAGATTTCTCGAGGTATAGCAACTCGAGTTGTTCCTGTAGGATTTTTATCTCCTTTTCTTTTATCTTGATCTTAATATCAAGCTGTTCCATTCCTGCAATCATAAAAATAGTTAGAGGTGCTAATTCTCTGGTAAGAGCATCAGCCAAGCTATTTTTATGTCCTGGAAGATGTTCAACGTCAAAATTGTAATGGTTGAACCATTGTTGCCATCTAATTAGTCTTCCTTGTTTATAATCTCCTGCAATATTAGTTCTTAAAAAATAACCAAAATTCTTGTTATCTGTTCTAATAATGAATCTAGAACTTATAACATATATTGCAAATTTCTTAATAGCTTTTTTAATGACTAAGTATTCCTTTTCATTACTATGATAATTTAATTAGGGTCCTTGGAAAGACCTGATATGTATCTGCAAAGATATTCATCTTTGTCATCTACTCTTGCTTTAAGAATTTGCTCCCGATATTCTTGTGAAGCATCTGTTTCAATTATCATTTTATCATCGGTCTGGATGGTATAAAGTTGGTAAATTTTTTTACTTTTGCTTTTACTCTATCCATATATGAGTATCTTCTTGTCCATTGTTTCGGACATAATCTTTTTCAATTTTGCTTGTAATGGTTTTCTCATTTACGCAAGTTTCTTGATATAGGCTTGCATATGTTAGACATCCTAAAAATCTTTGTAATTGGTTTTATCTTTTAATTCACTAGGAAAACCTTGAATATTATTTAGTATATGGGGTTGTAGATTATGTTTTCCATCTTCAATCTCCAATCCTAAGTATTTGATTTTTGTTGAGCAAGTCTTGCTTTCTTTTCGAGAGAGTACAATGCCTTCCTTTCTACATTCTTGTAATATATTGATAATATCCAGGATAATGTTTATTTAATTCATCACTTTGAAAACCAATATATCATCTATGTAAACCTGACAAATATCTTGTAATTTCTTAAAAATATTATCCATATATCTTTGAAAAATACGGAGCTTTTTTTAATCCAAATGGTATTCTTGTCCATTGGAATTGTCCTTAGGGAGAACCTGAATCTTTGTTAATTTTTTGAGATTCTTCATCTAGTCTTATTTGCCAAAATCCTTTCTTGCAATCGAAACTTGAGAAGTATTTCTTTCCTTTTATTAATGATAGTAATTCTTCCTTTTGGGATGAAGTATCCATCATCAATGGTTTCTTTATTAAGTGCTTTGAAGTTTATTACCATTCTCTTTTTGCCTCTTCTTTTCTCGGCTTCTTTTTCAACCAAAAATCTTTGGACTAGAGTGAGGTGAATTACTTAGTATTATAACTTTTAATTCCAAAAGTTCTTCAATTTGTTTTCCAAATTCAATCCTATCTTACGGAGTGTAAATCATTGGTTTTACTCTTTATGATCTTGTTAGGATCTTTTAATTCTATCTTGACTTTTGTCTTAGTTTTATTTATTTTTTGGATCGAAAGGATTTTTACGAACTTCTTGTTTTTAATAATCTTCTAATGCTGTTAAGGCTTTATCTTCTGTATTTCATTGAGAAAAGAGTTTTGTTTTTCTTCTATATCTAATGAAATATTTTCTAAACAAAGGTTTTGTTTCTTTGGTCTTTTATCTCCACGTTTTCGCTTTTTATGTTGTTGCATAAAAGTTGGGTTTAGACAGTTAGAGCTTTTCTTACTTTAGAGACATATATTGTATCTCTCACAGGTTGTAAGGCTTATTTTGTGAGAATGTTGTGTGAATGGTTGATATAAATTTAAGAAGTTATTTCTATTAACAAGTCTACACACATTTCTGTTGATATATAGTAGGAATATGAAAGTTTTCTCCTCCTATTATTATATCAGTATCTTTTAATACTTGATTGAGTTTTATTGTAGTATTATTAGCAATTCTTACAATTAAATCTTTAGGTGCTTGTTTCCATTTGTCTTCTGGAAATACATATTTACTAGCTACACACATACTAGCTCCTGTATCTATATATGCATGTAAATGATAAGTGTTATAACCTTTAAATTTTAGTCCTACTTTAATGTAAGTACTATTTGGATTTGTAATACTATACAAATCATTCATCTTCTGAAGGATATTCATGATCTGAATATTCATATTCTGAGTCAGTTATTTCTTCTTCAGTTTCTTCTAATAGATAAATACTATAAGTATCATCTATATCAGATTCCTCAATTGGTTTTAATTCCATTTTGAAGGCTTCTTCTAAGATTTTTGCTTTCTGTGGAAATTCCTTTTTAAATTCCTTTTTATGTTGAAGTCTGCTTGGACATTCATTTGCATAATGTCCTTCCTCATTACAGATCCAACATCTGCATTTTTTCTTTCTTTGAAGGGCAATAATTCCTTTTTTCGGATGGTTTATAAACCTTTCTTCTAAAATATCTTTTCTTATAATTTTCTTTATTGAATCTCTTTTTATATTTTTGGAAATTTTGTTTTCTAAATTTATATTTTTTAAATCTTTTATATTTTTTATATTTTTGTTTATAAGGTTTTGTATTGCATCCATATTTTCCTGGCATTCTAAAATCTCTTGTATCCTGACAAATTTTATCATTTCCTCTTATTTGTTTGTATTCTTTTCTCTCTTGGCATTTTATAATGATCGAATCTACAAGACTTCTTATTCTTCCTCCTAGAAATTATACTGGTATAGTTTCTCTATTCCTTTGTTCCCGATTTTACATTTAAAGTTTTATATAACGTTCTGGTAATTTTTGAAAAAACATTTCTTTATAGGTTGTTTGTATAGAGGGTGGTAATTTATGGTAATACATTTCATATTCACAAATAAAAGAATCTATGTAACACGTGTTACAAATTTCCATTTTTGTTAGATGCCATTTAGCTTCATTGATTTCATTTTCACTTTGGATTCGGTGATAGTCCTTCCTTTATCTTCGCGATAAATTCTTTGTATATTTCATTTATTCTTGTATCTAAGTATTCTCTTCTGTGGAAGCATTTCCCTTGCATTAATAAATGTTGTTGATCATTAAGTTTGAAAACCAAACTTTCACATTTCTGTCATTTTGTGCTATAAGAACTACAGCAAATTGAAGGATTTGTTTGAGTAGTTGGAGAAGTTTGTATAAGGGCCTTCGTCCCGCTGAACCATTCATCTAACGCTTTTTTTCCTATTTCTTATACAATCTAAATTTAGAAGTTCGGTTATAGTTATCCTGGAGTTTAAACTACGGTGGAATATTTCCTCTAGTTCCCAATGCAACCCTTCCTCCATTTTAGGTGGTTGTCTTCTTACATATGTAGTATCGAGGTTCTTCGATCTTTGTCTACTTCTTTCCTCCCCATGTGGGTGAGATGTTTCTTCTTGGTAAAGGTAGTAATGAAATTGGTTTCATGTGACCTTTTAGGGTCATGTTTTACGGTTACGAATCGAGTTTCACTTGATTATTGTCATATCATCTTCTTCTTTGTTAGTACAAAGTTTTCCAATATAATGTTCTTCTATTTCTTCATTGGTTAATGTCAATAATTTGACCAATGTTTCTATATTCTGTTCTCGGGGTTCATAAATTCTTTTCTAATTTTTTCCTATATTCCATCAATTTGGAATTATCTCTTTACTCTTAGATTGTTCCTCGTTTTTTCTTTTCTCATTTACGGGAATCGAGAGAATCGATTTCCTTGGTGGTTCTTCTTTTAATCCTTAAGGGATCGTATTTATGATCTATTTTTAGATTGTATACATCTTTCCTTAATTCTGAAAATTCTTTATGCATGTTTTGGTGTAGTTTATTATAACCATATTCCTTTATTTCCTTTAATAGTTCTCTTTGTATATCTATTATTTCTTGTAGATATTTTGTGTTTGATTCTTGGACTAGATCCATTTCCTCTGTTAATGCGTATAGTTTCAAATAGTGTTGCTTGATTTTTTGCCACACCTACTTAGGCTTCCATTTATTTCTAAATTCATATTTTTATTTCCTTCTTAAACATGATTTTTTCCTAGTATGAAATCATGAACTAATGCTTTCATTATTTTAACTTCATTTTCTAATTTTTTAACTTCTTGTTGATTTGAGGTTTCTTCTTTGTGATCTATAAAAGTAAATCTTGGTATGTTATTACTTTTTCTTCCTGTTATTAAAGGTTTTTCTTTAATATCTAATTTCCATTCTTCTGGTATTTCAAAATCTGTTAATATTTCTGGTTTTATTATTTGTCCTAATTCTTTAAAATTTTTATCTATTTCTATAAATTCATTTTGTCCATATATTGAACTATTATGACTATTTGTTAAAGAATATGCTACTAGATAATGTATTGAAAATGGATGATTTCCTTCTTTCATTAAATCTCCTCTTTCAAATTCATAAGCTAGACTTAATACTTGGTTTAAATTTTTATCTTGTATATTTATAGCAAATCTAGGATATACGATAAATTTTAATTTTTGGTATCCTAAGTTTCCATGGATCATTCTAATAAAGCATCTTGCACATTTATTATTCTATTGTCTAATAGAGCTATTTTTATTGGTGTATCTATTCCTTCTCTAAAATGAGCTTTTATTAATATTTGGATTCCTCTAAATGAATATATCCAATTCTTTCTTTATCCTTCGAGGAATTTTTGATAATTTATTTAATATAGTCTCTTTATTAATTAATGGTATATTATATCTTCCTTTTGCATCTTGTAATTTTAATGCTCATTTCCTTATTACTAATACCATAATAAATTATATTTTTCCTAGGAAATATCTTTCTTAATAAAAATGATGGGCCTTTAAACCCATCTCCTTCTTTAAGATCTAATTTTACTTTTTGAATTTCTTCAAATTTCTTTTTACTTATTACCATTTCCTGTGAAAAACATCCTGAAATGTCTTCTGTTTCTATATCTAATATTTCTTGGTTTATTTTTTCTTCTTCCATACTTTTTTTTTTATATATATATATAACCTTAGGGGTATTTCTGATGAGTGTTAGTTTTAACTTCCGTTATGTTTTCAAGGGTATTTTTGAATTTTTTTTAAAACCTGAAGGGTATTTCTGAAGATTCTTTAAATCTTAGGGGTACTTTTGATCTTTTTCCCCATAAAACTGATGATTGCTAAAACTTTTTCACTATTAATTATCATAAACCGTGGCCGTTTCTCATAACCAACGGTTTAACAACTTTTTTTTTTGTCAAAAGCCAATTTTCCATTCACAAATTTTTTTATAACAAAAATTTAATAGTTAAATTTTTATATTTATAAAACACTTACAAATACATTAATCACTCTCTGAAAGCAATAAACATACTCCAAATTTGTTAAGGATAGAATGAGATCATAAAGTTTAAATTAAATTATAATTAAAAAAGTAGATAAATAAAACTAATAAAATTAAAGATATTTAAACTTAAGATTATAAATGAATATGAGATTTTAATTAACATAATCTTAAAAAAAAGGATAAATTTATAAGTTATAGTAAAATTTTCAATTAATTAATAACTTTTAAAATTAGGCTTGAAATTAATTAATTATCAAAAATATATATAAATCAAAGATCTTATTTAATTAATAATTTTTTTAGAGAACTTAACATTAATTAATTTATAAGCCTAAATTAAATATATTATATTAGTTATAAATATATATTTATTCCATCATTAATTTATAATAATGAAGATTTTTTAACCATCTAATTTAATTTTATCTAATAAATAACTTCTTTAGTCGGTTTTGAAATTGATAAATAAAATTAAATTAATCTTTGATTCACTTATCTACAATTAAACGCATATAGTTTTTCTAGTGCTTAATTCTAAAATATTTTTTTAATCATAAATTAAAATTTGCTCCATCATTCATTTACAATTAAATGTTTAAGAATATAAACAAGAAATAAATAAAACTCGTATTTATTCAAGTTACGAAACTATTCTTCTAATCATTGAAACAAAAAAATACTAAAATCTCCCATATATATTTATTCAATCATAATTATATTTTCTTTTATGAAAGACATCATATTATATAGAGAAAGAAAATATATAAGAATAAAATTACTATCTTGATAAAAATGATTCCAAATCTCTGAAAATTGAGAGTCATTATCTTCTTCAAATCCTTTGATCATCTTTACAATTTGAGGTTTTCTCTTTATATCTATACATGGTAATGAAAGGATTAACTTAAATTCTACACCTAAAAACTAAAGACAGTTGCTGAAAAGTTGTAATATAAAAGCTTACAAAATGTAGAGGTATAACTTTGTATTTATATAAAAAGGTGAGAACAAAGAAGTTTAGGCCAGTTTATTATTTGCGTGTCACAACCCATTTTGATCTACTTCGTGGCATAAGATAGTTAAAGCTTTGCCAAAGGTTACCCTAAATAGGTTGCATTGTGGCCTAACATTTCTTTGCCGAAGTACATAACAAACAATGTACCCAGTAAATTCACGCAATGAGGAGTGCACTGTGACCCACAATAATCCTCGCCACGACACATAATACTTCACTTCAATTCTTGATTTGCACCCCTTACATTTTTGGATGGTTTTACAAGTAAGCCTTACATGTATTACTATTTTAGGCTTTTAAGGTATAAATGAGTGTTTCAGGCACTTTTTTCATATATTGATTGATAATATTTTTAAAGCTAAAAATACTTTAAATACAACAAAAAATACCTATGATTTCGAACACATATATTTGCATAAATAATAATAAAATCATACATATTTAAATCTATTTATTATATTTAAATGTAATAAAATCATGAAATATTATTGTTATTAAAGCACTAATCACAACCTCTAACTATCTTCTTGCTAGCCTCTAACAAGAAAATCAATAAAAACTAGAAACAAAAATAAATAAACTTGATTAAACCAACCTAAATTATTTTCGTAGATATACAATGTTGTATTTAATGTATGTAACAAGTCTTTAAATCTATAAGTTTTCCTAATAGATGAGTTTAGGTCCGGTGAGTGCTTTCAGGATTGATACCCACAAACATCCTAAAATGTAAAACTAAAACTAAGAAGAAATAAAAAAAACACCAACTATAAATAACAAAATAAAAGTTTAGATAAACAAAATCTCTCATGTTTTAGTTTCTTATAATCTCATAATAAAAATCAAAGTAAAAGTTAATTCAACATCTCAAAGATTTACATTTTATTGTTTAAATCAATACGCATCAACTTTGACTCACCAAATCTCATTGTTAGGAATCAAAATTCACTTTGACTTTAATCCTCACAAGATAAAGTCTCAATTTCATATTGATCCTATTTGTTCAAGCACTCAACAAGGTATATGCTAACAGAAGTTATGTAAATAATAAAGTTAATAGGTTTGCATATGATAAATAAGAAAAGCTCAAAAGTGTATAACATTGATCTCATGAAAGAATCAAATGTTAAGATTTATGAATATATCACATAGAAATTTCATGCATTAATTAAAATCATTAAGCAAAAATGTCAAGTCTATGCCTTAAGATGAATGAAAATGCAATGACTTCAAGAGATTTTATTTCCAATTTTTCTTTTATAATAACCATCTAACTCAAGAATTTTAGGATCATAGTATTTAGTTTTACTATTTATTTTTATTTTTTTTATATACTCTTTTATTATATATATAATTTGGTGAGTGGTTAATTTTTTAGAGGTAAAACATGAATGAAATATATATATAATATTGTACCCTATATGTATGTCTTTTTGGAGGTCAAACATGAATGAAATAGGCAAAGTGATTTTTACTCAAACTCAACAATGAGGTTAAATACATAATTCTTTATTAGATATTAAAAATCCTAAAATTAAATTAAAACCCTACAGAGATTATCTAATAATTTAAAATAATAAGAAAAATATTTAAAAGAGTACAATAAAACTTATCACTAAGAATAAATGATATTGGCTCAAAATTATGTCACAAGGAATGCAATAATCAATGAACATGTTTATGACATCAAACAAACAATATAAAGACTCAATCATTCATTTTAAATTAACTAAAAACATGATAATTTTTTAAATTTTTTAAAATTTATGTAAATATTCTTAAACAACTAAAGAAACTAAAAAAATATACATACAAACACATATTTAATAAAAAAAATTAAAAATGGTGAATTTCATGCGTAACCTTTCTTTCACCCTCAACTAAGAATCTATATTATTCTCAATAGATAAGATGTAAATTAAAGTTAAAGGAAAAAAAGAATATAAAAGTTACCCATTTACTTTAATTCAATGTGATTACACAAGTGATACGATGCATTCATCGTCTAGTTTAATAATATCACGTAGACATAATGTTATATACTTCTTTTAAATCACATTTTAACAAATAATTATAGGATTTAACATTTCTAAATAAAATAAACATAAGTTCACATTAACAAAAAATAAAATAAAATATATTCAATTTAAAATAACATAAAACAAAACAAAAACAACTATAAACAAGTTAATATAAGAAAAATAAATAAAAATATACATGAAATGAAAGTTAGTACACAAAATTACCAAACAAAAATAAATAACAAAAAAGAAATAAGAATAAATTAAAATAAAAAAAAGTAAAAGAAAATAATGAAAGAAATAAAGTTAATGAATAAATAAATAACTAAAAATAAATTAATAAAAGAAAAAAACTAGAAACAAAAATTACTAAAAATATAAATAATAGAAATAAATAATATATAAAATAAAATAAACTATGAGAAAGAACAAATAAAAGAAAAAATAATAAAAAATAATCAACGAAAAATAAATAAATAAAAGAAAAGAAGTAAAAATAAAATAAACAATTATTTTTATTTTTTATTTTGAGTTTTTCAGTTTTTTTAATTTTTTTAAACATGTAAATATTAAAATAAACAACGAAAGAAAAATCATGAATATTCACAAAATCACATAAATAAAATGAAAATCACAAAACAAAAATCATGAAAAAATAGGTATTTATAAAATAAATAAACAATTTTCAACAATGCTAAAAACTTGATACATAAAAATTTGATAATCAAATTTTATATTTATAAAAAGCTCGTAATTGCACAAATAATTTATTCTAAGTGATAAATATATTCTTAAGATCGTCTCTAAAGGAATTACGATGGTTTTAAAAAATTAAATTATTTTATAATTCAATTACAAAAACTAACAAATTCTAAACATTCTAACAATTTATTATTGGGTGAATGGAATCATAAAATTAAAATTATATTATATCTAAGATAGAACATAAATTAAAGCGATAAAACTAATGATAGTCGAACCTAATATGATGGATGAATATGATATTTTAGTGAATGTAACCTTTTATGAAAAAAAAAACAAATTAAATAATTCAAATAATAAGTCATACTTACCGATTATTTCTTTTCTTTTAAATAAGTGAACTCTTATGATCACAGAAAGTTCACATAATTTTTAATTAATTAATAAATTCCTGAATCGAACTTAAAATTGATTAATCGCCAAATTTGAGAATAATATATAAATCAAAGGTCTCGATTTATTAATAGCTTCCTTAACCAAGTTTTAAACTAATTAATTGGTAAACCTAAATTAATTTTATTTTATTAATTATAAATCAAGATTTAATCCATCATTGATTTATAATTAAAGATATTTTTTAACCATCAAATTTAATCTCATTTAATAAATAACTTCCTTGATCAGGCTTGAAATTGATAAATAAAATAAAATTAAACTCTTATTCACTTATACATATTTAAACACAAAGAGTTTTTCTAATGTCTAACTTTAAAATATTTTCTTTAATTCACAAATCAAGATTTGGTCCATCATTGATGTATAATTAAAGATTTCAAGAACATAAACAAGAAACAAATAAAACTCATATTTATTCAAGCTATAAAACTGTTATTTCAATCATTGAAAGGAAAACAAATACTAAAATCTTATATACAGATTTAGTCAATCATAGTTAAGTTACCAAAAGTTAATTTAACTATGAAAGATATGAAAGAGAAATAAAAAATATATAATAATAAAGTTATCCCTTCTTAATAAATATGATTCTAGATCTCATTACTTTCTTCAAATCTTTGGATCATCTTTATAATTGGAGGGTTTCCTCACATGATTCGCTGAATGGAAACGTGGGACACATGGCAGACTTTAAATAGCTAGAGGGAACGATTGCACGTGGTTCCACCGCACAGGATTAAACCCTTTGGCAGACGCGTAACCAACATGTGGGCTCTACCCTGCACGCTGGCCTGTGCAGCAAGTGGGCCCCACTTGGGCACCGAGCCGTGTGATAGAGGAAACCCTACACCCACTCCCTTTGGTTGGGTTTGAAGGACACGCGCGCATCCTAACCGTTTATGCTTTGATCTGACGGTCCACGTTGTACGCGTGGATTATTCTCTCCTGCGTAGAAAATAACTTTTCTTAATTGCATTTTAACCCACAAATATATTTCAAATTACATTTTAAACTTTGTTTAATTACAATAAAGCCCTTTTCTAATTTAAATTAAATTTTAAACTTTTAATAATTAAAATTAAGCCTAACTTTAATTTAAATTATATTTTTAGACTTTTTATAAATTGCAATTAAGTACTCTTTTATTTGAAATTATATTTTTATACATAAATTTGCAATTAAGTACGTTTTCGATTCAAAATATTTAATTTTCTTAAAAAATATATTCTTTAACAAATAAACGGAAAATATTAATTTATTTACCTAAACTTAACCAAAAATGTCAAGAACATAGCAATTATAATTAATAAAATAGGTGAAAATAACTATATAAAATACAGTTATCACATAACTTTGTATGTATAGGGAAAGGTGAGAATAGAGGGCTTCAGGCCAATTCATTATACACGCCCTAAATTAATCTATATTGCAGTATGAGACTCATAAAGCTTCGGCAATGGTTATCACAAACAAGTCACACCGCGGTCCAACATTTCTTCATCTTGGCACAGAATAAATAATGTGCCCAATAAATTCACGTAGTGGTAGAATAATCCTCGCCGCAACACATAATACTTCACTTTAATCCTTGATTTATACCCCCATACATATTCATTGTTTTTATATGTAAGGCTTACATACATTATTTCTTTAAACTTTTAAGGTGTAAATAAGTGTTTCAGTTATTATTCTTCATATGTTGATCAATTTGTATTTTTTAAACTAAAAATAATTGAAATACAATAGAAAATGTTTGTGATTTCAAACATATAATTTGCATAAATAATAATAAAATCATGCATATTCAAATCTATTTATTAAATTTAAGTGTAATAAAATCACGAAATATTACTACATTTGAAGCACTCGTCACAACCCCAACCAACTTCTTGTTAACATCTAGCAAGAAAAGTGATAAAAAAAACTAAATTAAACTAACCTAAATCATTTTTATAGATTGACATGGTTACATTTAGCGTATGAAATAAGCCTTTAAATAGTTAAATTTCCCTATTGGATGAGTTTAGATCTCGTAAGTGCTTTCACTATTGATACCCATAAAAATTCTAAAATACAAATTTAAAACTAAAAATAAAAAAATGAAACCAACTACAGTTAAAAAAAATAAAATCTAAGATAAACTAAACATCTTATGCTTTTGTTTCTTTTTAATTCATAATAAAAATCAAGTAACAAGTTAATTTAATATCTCAAAGATTCACATTTTATTATTTAAATCAGTATACATCACAATTTCATGTTCCATTACAAAAACCCATTTACTTTGATTCACCCAATCTTAATGTTACGAACCTGAATTTTCTTTGACTGTTATCCTCATAAGATAAACTCTCAATTTCATATTGATCCTATGGGTTCAAGAACTCAATAAAATAAATGCGAACATAGGTTATGTAAAGAATAAATCTAATAGGTTTGCATATGATAAACAAGAAAAGCTCAAAAGTACATAATGTTGATTTCATAAAAATAATCAAATGTTAGAATTTATGAACATATCACATAATAATTTTATGCATCAATTAAAATAATTAAGCAAAATTTCAAGTCTATGCTTTAAGATGAATGAAAATGCAATGACTTCATGGAGATTTATTTCATATTTTTCTTTTATAATATCTCACTACTTGAATAACTTTAAGGTCATAGTATTAGTATTTAGTTATATTATTTATTTTTTCTCTTATATATATGTATGTATGTATAATTTAGTAGGTGACTAATTTTTTTCTTTTTTTTAAGGGAACCCCTTATACATCTCTTCTTGAAAGTCAAGCATGAATGGAATAGGTATACACTTAATTTTACTTAAATCATTCAACCTCAGAATTGAAATTAAGTATAAATGTTTTTATTAGTTGTTAAAAACATTAAAATTCAATGAAATCCTATAAAGATTGTCCAATAATTTGAAATAATAAGAAAAGTGTTTAAAGAAGTAGAATAAAATTCATCTCTAAGAATAAATGATAATAGCACAAAATTATCTTATATGGTAATCTTCACTATTTGATTCCTAAACACGAATTTCGAATTCATCTTAATCTCAACATCCAAGATGAAACATAAATTATTAATAGATCTAATTCTTATAGTAATCCATGAATATATTTAAGACATCAAACAAATAATGCAAAGATTCTATCATTCACTTTAAATTGACTAAAAACATGATAATTTTTCAAAAATTTAAAAATGACATAAATATTCCTAAATAACTAAATAAAACATATTTAATAAAACTTATAAAAATGTATAATTTCATGTATAATTTTTCTTCAACCCTTAACTTAGAATCTACATTTTCCTAGATATATAAAATGTAAATTCAAGATAAAGAAAAATAAGAGCAAAATTACCCATTTTTCTTAGCTCTAAATGATTACAAAAGTGTCATAATGTGTTTATCATCTAGTTCTATGTACTTCTCATAAATTATAGCTTAATAAATAGTTACAAATTTAACACTTCTAATTAAAATAAACATGGGTTATAAAATAAAATATATTAAATCTAAAATAATATAAAACAAAATAAAAGAAAAGAAAAGACATAAAAATATACAAGAAATAAAAGCTAGGAGACACAAATACCAAATAAAAATAAAGTAAAAAAAAAGAATTAAATTTAGTGAATAAATAAAAAACTGCAAATAAATTAAAAAAGGAAAAGAAAAAAAAATAAACAAGAAATAAAAATTACTAAACCAAAATAAATATAAAATAAAATAAAATATAAAATAAAATAAGTAAAAATAAAATAAAATATAAAATAAAATAAGTAAAAATAAATAGTAAAAATAAAATAAAATAAACAAATAATAAAAATAATCAATGAAAATCAAATAAATAAAAAAAAACTATTTTTTAATTTTTTTTAAAATGCACAAATATTCACAAAAACTCGTGAATATTTATAAAATAATATAAATATAAAGAAAATCACAAAATAAAAATCATGAAAAATAACTAATTAGAAAATAAATAAATAATTTAAAACATTAATTTCTCGACAACGATACAAAAAACTTGATATTTAAATTTTGTATTTATAAAAATCTTGTAAGTGCATAAATAACTTATCATAAATTATAAGAATACTCCTAAGATCATCTCTCAAGGAATTACTATGGTTATAAAATTATTTTCTAGTTTAGTTACAAAAAACAAATCATAAACATTCTAATAATTTGTTAGTAGGTGAATGAAATTATATCTAAGATAGTAGATAAATTAAAGTGATAAAATTAACTATAATCGAAACTAGAATGATGGATAAATATGGAATTTTAGTGAGCATAATCCTTCATAAAAAAACAAATTAAATGATTCAAATAATGACTTATATTTACTAATTTTTCTTTTCTTTTATATAAGCAAACTCCCATAATCACGATAAATTCACACAATTCTTAATTAATTAATGATTTCTTGGGTTGAGCTTGAAATTATTAAATTGACAAACTTGATAAAAATATATAAATCAAGTGTCTCAATTAATTAATAATTTTCTTTGTCGGGCTTGAAATTAATTAATTGATAAACTTAAATTAAATATATTCCATTAATTATAAATGAAGATTTGATCTATCATAGAATTATAATTAAAGATATTTTTAACCATTAAATTTAATCTCATTTAATCAATAATTTTCTTGGTTAGTTTGCAATTGATAAGTGAAATTAAATTAAATTCTGATTCACTTATGCACAATTAAACACAAATAGTTTTTTTAATGCCTAATTCTAAAATATTTTATGTAATCATAAATCAAGATTTGGATTTATACTGAAATATTTTAAGAACATGAACAAAAAATAAATAAAATACATATTTATTCAAGTTATAAAACTATTCTTCCAATCATTGAAAATAAAACTACTAAAATCTCATATATAGATTTAGACAATCATAACTAAGTTAACAAAAGTTAATTCAATTATAAAATACATCAGATTATAAAGAGAAATGAAAGATATAACAATAAAGTTACTCTTTTTTGATAAAAATGATTTCATATCTCTAAACGAGCTTTCACTACCTTTTTCAAATCCTTGAGTCATCTTTATAATTGGAGGTTTTTCTCTATGCATCTGTACATAATGATGAAGCGACTGACCTAAATTATACACATAAAAACTAAAGATGGCTACTGAAAGTTGTAAGATAGAAGCTTAAAAAACCTAGAGCCATAACTTTGTATTTATATGGAAATATGCAAATAAAAGGCTTTAGGCCAATTTATTGTTCGCATGTCATGGCTCACATTAATCCACAGTGTGACATGAGACTCATAAAGCTTTTCCAAAGGTTACCTTGATCAGGTCACACTACAATCGAACATTTCTCCCCTTTGGCACAAAATAAACAATGTGTCGAGTAAATTCACTCATTGAGGAGTGCGTTGTGACACATAGTACATCACTTCAATCCTTGATTTGGACCCTGGTTTTACATGTAAGGCTTACATGCTTTATTTCTGTAAGATTTTAAGGTGTAAATGAGTGTTTCAGATGTTGTTTTTCATATATTGATCAATTTATATTTTTTAAGCTAAAAATACCTAAAATAAAACAATAAATACCCATGATTCTGAACACATAGATTTGTATAAATAATAATAAAATCATGCATATTTAAATATTTTTATTACATTTAAGTACAACAAATCACGAAATATTAATGTTTTTCAAACATTCATTAATTTCATTGTTTGTATTTTGAGATAATTTCATTTTGCATGTATATGTAGGGAAATGATGGTGGGATTCATTGATGGATTGATTTATGGCATTACACACACAAAAAACCTTTAAAAGGGTGGATAAATGAGAAAACAAGACAATTTCACGTTTTTTTTATAATGATTCATCTCGGGAGGAAAACAGATGAGAAATGAATTAACAGACATGATCCTATAATGAGAAAATTGTCATGTTATGGAATGAAAAATGGAGAATTGCAATGATCTTTCCCAGCAATATAGAAACTTGACTTTATCATAGATATTGCCTTCCATTATTTTGTTTACATGACTATCGAAATCATTGTCTTGTGTCCAAACTCGCTATGCTTATTGTAGATTATTCTCATGAGACTAGTTTATTTTTTAACTTGGATTAACTGTTGTGGTCTATTTTGTCACTTAGAATGCAATTTTTTTTTCTCCATAAGGTTATTTACTGTTTATTCTTCTGATGAAACATTTTAGGGTATTCAAATGGATATTAGATTATAGTAAGCATAGTAATTTAAATGGATATTAGTAAGCATAGTAATTTATTTATTACAATTGTTGTATTTAGGTCTACCTTTGATTTGTATAGTATATAATACTACTATAGAATTAAGTTATGTTTGAAAGGAGTGGTAGCAGTCGTGTTAAGGTAAGTTATATATATAACTTCCCTTAACACTACTGCTACCACTGTTAACCTTAACACTTTAACCTATCAAGGGTGATGCTGAATGAGTTATTACACATTATAGATACTTGTTTTTATATACTGTTTATAATCTAGTTATGTTATGATTAATTATGGTGAGTTACATAAATGTATGTGAAGATATAGCTTAGTAATAATTCTTATTAAACTATATTATTATGTTTAGCTATAGCATTTATACTCTAAGTATTGGGTGTAAAACCCAAAGGGTATGTGAAGATATGTCTTAATATAGTCCTTATTAATTATATTATTATAGCTATTATGTTTGTACTTAAGTTTGGTATAAAAATCAAAACGGTAAGTGAAGATGTGGCATATTGTGGTTCTTATTAATACTTTTTATGTTTAACTTATGGGTTTGTACTGAGTTACTAGTTGGTAAGATTATTTACAAAGAATAAAACTTATTTCAAAAACCTATCTTTTAAAATAGAGTGATGGATAGCTTGAGTTATAGCTTGCTATAATACTAGTATAGTACTTGATCTATCTACCATGTATAAACTAAGAAAATACTAACGGTGAGAAATAGTACCTATTTATGGCCAAAATAGAATTTATCTATAGAATATGACTACTAAGTCGGCTTATTGGTGTAAGTCCCGAGGTTGAGGTAGTAAAGCCATGTTATTTCGATTAGTATGATTAGATAAAATGGGTAAAGACTCTAGTAGCAAGAAGATATGTATTAAATCTTGTAAATCAAAGTCCTAATCTATTTTTCAAAACTTACATGGTAGAAGGATGAGTTCTATAAGTTAGAAAACTACATTTTCATGTAGATCTTTTCAATCTTCTTGCTTGATAGGCAGAAGAAGAATGAGTCCTAATTCAATGTAACGAGTCTTTAACCCATTACAAATTCTAGCTAAAGTAAGTACGAACCATTAGTTGAATAAAAAAATACAGTTCTTACACAATGAGACCTCTTATGAATTTCTTCAACCTATAAGATTGGTAAAACAATCAGTACGAACCATTAGTTGAATAAGAGTATAGTTCTTACATATTAAGACTTATTATGAATTCCTTCAACTCGATAAGTCGGTAAAATGATCAATGTAGAGTATAAACCATTAGTTGAATTAAATGATACAGTTCTTAAAAAATGGGTCCTATTACTTATGAATTCCTTCAACCCATTAGATCGATAAAATGATCAAAGTATAGGTGATTATAGTTAAATGAAAATTTAAACAGTATAAATGATGAGTTCTATCTTCTGTAGAACTACTTCATATTCTCTTCTTGATTTTTGCTGTCAAAAATTACAATTAAGTATCTTGATAGTTGATTAAAGAAAGTAATATTAAAGATTAAGAATTCATTATTAAAGACTAAAGATATTATATTGATGGTTAGTTTTTACATAAGTTTTACAAGTTTAAATTTTAGATTTAAAATTTTAAAATTATGGCTTTTAGTAGAACTTCTTCATTTTCTAGTTTAACTTCTTTTGATAATAATTTTTTAGATTTTTCTTTTGTAGATTCTTTTTCTTCTTATCAACATAATGAATCATCTTATGATTCTTTTCAAAATAACGAAAGAGATAACCAAATCTGTTTTGAAAAAAACCATTTTTGGAACTCAAAACTTCTCTTTTGAAGAAACTCAAAACTCTTTTGAATACCAAAAGTTTTTTAAAGAAATTCAAAAACCTTTAAAAAGAGTTGGTAACACAACAATTTATATTAAAAAACAAAAATCTTCTAAAAAAACTATTCTATCAAAATTGTAAAAAGAGATCGAAACCTTTCTTCTAACAAAACATTCTTAAAAGAACAAAGCCTCTCTCTAGAATTTGTTTTAAAAATAAATAAAATTGAGCTTACAAAACAGTACGTGGAACTTATGACTAATGAAAAGCCACAGCCACCAAAACCAACAAAATTTCACTCAATTATCATAGGCCAAAATGATCTCACTGCTATCTTTGATAGGAAGAACCAAAACAAAAATCAACAAAGTCATATCTAAGACTTACAAGCTACAATAAAAAACTGTAGAAGCTGAACAAACTCTACTCAAATAAAATGTTTCTCCTCTTAAAGCCAAAAAGAAGAAAGCTTCAAAAGATCTTTCTGACCAAAACAGGTGAAGATATACCTTCTAAAATCCAACATAGGTATTCTACCTTAGAAATACCTAATTCAAAATTCAAAAGAGTAGAACAAAACCAAGAGATGAATCAATCACCTCCTTCATCCTCAACACCATTGGCAATAACCAAAAACATAACCCATAAATCAAATATCATAGAAAAGGAGATTAAGATTCTTGACATAACATTGTTATGTTCAAATATTGAATCTCCATATAATAACCATATTACAACTTGGTTTATTAATAAATACTCTGAAGTAAACCAAGCAAGCTTCATGAGAAAACATAACAGGTATGTTAACTACAACAAAAAAACATATTATTCTTTGACTGGCTTAAACTCTACTACTCTGACAAAGGGTGAAACTATCCATTCAAACAAACCACAAAAACCAAAACTATTGAACCAGTTAAAACAATTGATGTCTTATTAGTGTCCCTTATAGCAAAACCCTAGTTGATACAATCGAGGTTGAAAACCCTCCATTGAAACGTATTAGTGTCCCTTATAGCAAAACCTAAAATACAAAGGCTTCTCCTTTTCAAAATCCCTAGGAAGATTCCACTTCGAACATTAAAAATATTATCTTTCAAGAAGAGCTTATTAGGGTAAAACATCCAAACCAAAAAAATGGATGTTTCCTCCAACTCTAACAAAATCAAATTCCAAGAAGTCATTAGGAATCAACACACCTATAGTTCTATAGGAACCTAAGACTAGTCCTATAGTTATAAAGACTCATATAGCTCCAGAAACATTTAAAATATCACCTGAAGATATTAGCATCTCACAATCAAACCTTAATACCTTTGAACTCATTCAAGAACCATCTCCTGAAGAATTACACAGGAAAAATGAGTCCGAGCTTATGGGCTCCAACTCTATAGTGCTAGAAGAATCACAAAAATCACCTTAGGGTATTGATGTCTTACACTTAGACTCTCATAATGATACAATATTTTAGAAACCGTCTCCTGGAATTACAAAAAACACTTATTAGGATAATGGTGTCTTACACCTAGATGCTAATACCCTTGAAGAAAAGAAGCTAGAATTTACCAACAACAACTCTAATACTAGTACTCTAGAAACAATCAAAATCACTCTCGAGAAGAGAGAAACCAAACCCTCTTCTTTCTTAGAAATCAGTACTAAAGAAATCACCATGGAAGATTTCGAAAAGTTACTGGATAATGATTGGGAACCCAAAAAAACACTCCAAAGTTTTAGTGTATCACATATAGATACTAGTATTTCTAATGAGGAAATCTTCCAAGAACCTACCGGCTCTAACACTGGTCCAATGGTTCCAAAAATTTCTTAAACAAAAACATATGATATTAGTATCTCACACTTAGATGCTAGTATTCCCAGATTATCACATAGTAATTGTATCTTACATAACTCTAATGAAGGAACATCTTAGGAACCATCTTCTAAGATTGCTCCATTAAATTGTCAAAACCTTATGGCTATAGCACATACTAGGTCCACATACTTAAAAATAGGAAACCATCCATTTCAAAAAAATTCAACAAATATATAATGCCCTATTCATTTACAAATGGAATATTGATGACATAAATGATTATCAAATTTTAAACCTATTATAGCAAATGACTATGACATCAAATGCTTGTAAAACTCAGTCTGGAACTTCAGACAAAATAGCTAGCTTCTCAGGCCAACTAAAAAGATGGTGAGATTTCTATCTTACCAAGAAATAACGGTTGGATATCTTGAGTGCTATCCAAATTGGAAAGGGTGAATAACCCATTCTGGATCATCATGGAGAACCTATCCAAGATGTAGTATCAACTTTGATATTGAAAATATCACTACATTCAAAAGATAAAAATGTCGAGCTCCTTTCGATCCTTCGGTGTTCAAAACTTAGTGATTTTCACTGGTACAAAACAACCTTCCTTAGTAGAGTTCTACTCAGGAAAAACTCTAACCAATTTTACTGGAAAGAAAAGCTCCTTGTAGGACTTCCTAACCTCTTAGAAGAGAAATTTAGAAACAAAATCCGTAAAACATTTGGAAACAACATAATTCCATATGATCAACTCATATACGGTGAATTGATTAGTTTCACCCAAAAACAAGGACTTCAAATTTGCAAAAATTTGAAGTTACAAAACCAATATAAAAGGGAAATGCTTGAAACACAAAAAGAACTATGTTCTTAGTGTAAACAGTTCAACAACTCCTTTACTAAAATCAAAAACTATAATACACTCTGTAGTAGTAAAACTTCTTTAAAACCATATAAGAAATCTCCCAAACATCTAGGAGATACTTCAAAAATAATCACTTGCTACAGATGTGGCAAGAAAGGTCATACTTCAACATACTGTTAAGTTTCCAGGAAACACTAGAAATCAAAACTTGAGATAGAGACTCTCCAAAAAGTCTATACTCTTCTCGTTAAAACCTTTGTGTCTAAAGCCTGTTCTGAAGACTCTTCTAATAATAAAACTATCAAATTAGTAAATTAGTCATAAATAATCCTAATTATGATAAACCAAAACAAAGAAACTTTGTAACACAAAGAATTTCTAAATATCAATTGTTTTTTCTTCCAAAATGAAGCTTGTAAACCAAACTTCCAAGAAAAAGATATAAAACTCCAACTACATTCTTTATGCATGTTTTCACAATATGAGTTTTGGCATATTCATTTTAAGCCAAAACACCATTGTAAAACAACATTCACTATTCCCTTTGGATAGTACAAATGGAATAATATGCTCTTCGATTTAAAATATGCACCTTCTGAGTCTCAAAAAACTATAAATCATATTTTTAACCAATACTTGAAAATCTGCATTATTTATATCGATAGTATAAAAAAACCAAAAACTTTCTTTTACACTAGTAAAAGAAATCATTTTTTCGAAGGGAAGAAATGGTTGATTGCCTCGCACACCTCTAGCCACATGAATTCTTATCACAAAGATTATTTACCAACAATCTTATGTATCACCAACTCCAATCCAATTCCTTATTTTCATTAAGGATTGAAGTTTTACAAAAGAATGTACCAAAATTACCTCAAAGTAGATTTCTACTCAATGGAAAAACATATTAAGTATCTCTAAAAAAGATACAAATTCATTACCAGATTTCCTAACCCAGGAATCCTCACAAAACTCAACACTACTAAGAAAAGAAAAGGACAAACCACCAATAAAACCATTTTCTTCTTCAAGGAACATTTCCTCTCCAAAATCTAGTATCACCTAGAAAGAATAACCACTACCTATAACCATTTCTTCTTTCAAACTCATTAGTATCACTTGGTCTGAATCAGTCAAACCAAGAACCAAACAAAGTCAGGAACACAAATCTCCAAACTCGCTCAAAACCCTTCAGAATATTGAAAATCAAAATCAGATAGAGGCCCAAGCCTCTGAGGTATAACTTCTAAACTTATTACAAATGAAGAAACCTCTTTCAAAAATATTTCTATAAAAGAGGAGCCATCATCATCTATAAACTCTATAAAAGAGAAATGAGAGTCATCTCCAAAATTATTTTCAAAACCAATTGAATATATTTCTAAAAAATATATTAATACTATTATAACAGTTATGCATGAATTTCATAACAAAAATCCTTATATTTTCTTAACCAAGAATATTTTCATAACAAGAATTCTTTACAAGATATTTTCAAAAATTGGTTCTATGGAAGTTGGAACCTAACCAAAACCCCAAAATACTATCAGAGTATTTTGGATTCATCCAATCCTCAAAACTTCCATTATTGGAATCATAAACCAAGGTGGTTCAGTACCTCTTTAATCCAAAACCTAGAGTATTCCTCATTTTGGATATTCTATTTTCAAACTATTAAACCCATTAAAATGCCTTGGATGCATACCCACTGGTGGAAGTCTTCTATTTCACTTCCAGGAATCCAAGCAAGACATAACTTGTTCAAAACACTCTTTAAACTCACAAAGAGTGAAATAAGATCCACAACCTTATATCTCTTCTCTAAAAAACCATACCTTTCATTAGGTATATCATTTTTTTTATTTAGACAGGTATATGACTCAAGAATTATGAATAAAACCAAGGTGGACAACACTTAATATCCCCAAAAGAGTTTCAAAATCAGTGGTGGAAGAATGGTGTGAGGAACTTTAGCCAACCTAACACCAGCTCTTGGCTTAAAATGCCAATACATCATTTGGTGCAATAGGACCAGAAGAACATTTGGACACCATGCAGCAACTATCAAAAGATGAAATAGGATCTTCCAAGCAAAATTCCCAACAACTCTACACCAGACAATTCAGCACCTCTGGAAAAGACAAGAAATACTATTTGGAATACCCTTCAAATTTTCTGTAAAATGGCCTTTGGGCATAATCCAAGTAAAAAGGCATTTGAGCCTTATAAGTTATATTAGGGTTAGAAGCCAATCTACATATATCAAGGTTAAAAGCTCAATAATTGTAAAATGTAAGTCCCAAAGCATACGGCCTTAAAAGGGTTCACAGCCCATCAATGGTGACATCAACAGACGTCACTACAACATCAAAATCATGGTGACATCAATAGGACATCACTAAGACATCAACATCATGGTGACATCAATAGAAAGTCACTAATACATTAGTAGGTGGCACTATTAAGTCAGCATAAAAGAAAAACGGTTATAAGAGTGGCCGACAATGCACTATTCAAGCAATAGTACAAAGCATCTTTTACAAAAAAAAATGTGTCAGATAAAACATTGTTCACCAAACAGTAACAACATCTTCTATAGTATAAAGCTAGCGACAAAGCATTGTTCACCAAACAGTGCAAGCATCTCCAAGAGTGAAAAATTTGACTATAAAAGAAGAGCTCCTCTCCATTCAAAACCAAGACTGGAAAAAAAGCTCTACAAGCAATTATCTCTCAAAACCTTCTATATGCCTATCTCCTTCAATCTTTACAACCAACCTTCTTATATATTCTCCATTTTATGAAAGTTTTATTTATTTTTGTAAGTGTCTTTTATTTCTATTTTCATTTTCTAATTTTAATATTTATTTTATTTGTAAAATTTATGGCCAGCTAAGCCGCCTTACCTATCAATATAATATGTTTGTTCATTAGAAAGACATAACTGACAAATTAATTATATGTGAAAGAGAATAGTATATCATAACTATTAATTTTACATGAAAGTTAAAACAACTTAAATATATGAATTAATGCATTATCGAAACTAGAATAGGGTAAAATGTAGCTGGGGAGATAAAGTATGCATAAAAGAGATGGATTGACCATTTTGCCCATATCCAAATAGTATTAAATGATTTTTTCCTTGTTCAAAAAGGACTAAACTATAAATTTTTAAATATTATGGATGAGAACACTTTCAAAACATAGTAAATAAGTACAACTTCTATCAATATTGACTTTGTATTTTTTCCCAATATACTTATGGCCACGGTTTTTAACCGTGACCGTAGGTCTATGGCCACGGTTATAAGAACCGAGGCCTAAGTGAGAGAGACCATAGGATGTACCTTTGACCTCGGTTATTAGATAACCGAGGCCATAGTGTGTATCTATGGCCTCGGTTTTCTAATAACCGAAGTCATAGGGTATACATAAATTAAAAAAATACCCTATGGCCTCGGTTTTCTAATAACCGAGACCATAGGGTATACATAAATTACAAAAAATATAGTAATTAGTAATTACAATATTAATATAAATTACAATAAATTTATTAATTCAAATACTAAAAATCATATTATATTAAAATTAAAAGTATAATTACATTTGAGAGTTTATTATACACAAAAAAAACTTAGTATTACAAACTAACTTTTTAGTATTAATTACAAACATGGAAAAAAACTTAGTATTAAGTACCAACACTAGTAGCGCCAATCCACTAGCTAAGCAAAGAAAGACAAATGCCATCAACAACACCAACAAGACAACGCCATCAATAACACCAACAAGACAACGCCAAGAAAGACAAGACCAAAGAGCACCATCACAACGCAAAGACCTACAAAGCAGAACCAACAAATTTCAAAGACCAAGAAAGAGAGATTTAAATCAATTTAATAACAATAATCAAGTGTTTTAATGCTTACCAAAGACTTGATGCAAAGAAGGCACTTATTGGTATTACCCATGTTGCATATCTGTCATGAGAAAAATTATTTTAAAAATTTGAGATTGTACATCAAGGAAAAAACTAAAAACAAACATAAAAGCCAGGGGAGGATCACAGCAAGAGAAAAAAGCTATCACTCATATTTCAAAAGTCATTTTGACTAGTGTTACAACCTGTAGGTTGAAAACAAAAAATGAAAAACAAACATTTCATCTTAAGACAACTCAACAATATAACAATAACTTGTATTTAACATAGGAAACCTAAAATGAAGACAAAAATAGCAGAGCGCCAGCACCAGCGCACTACACTAGCACAACGTACTAGCACAACGCACCAGCACCTGTACCAGTGTAGACAGACAATGTATAATGCAACGTATCAGCACTAACAAACACATTACCCTTCCCTTCACTTCATTGTGTTCTTTGTTTTGTTATAGAATTTAATCAGTCAATAAAATCAGCAAAATCAGTAACAAAATATTACAATCTTATACATAAAACCATTACCCTTCCCTTTGCTTCGTTTTGTTCTCTGTTTTAGAATTTAATCAATCAGCAAAATCAGTATCCAAATATTACGATCTTATACATAAAACCATTACCCTTCCCTTTTGCTTCGTTGTGTTCTCTGTTTTAGAATTTAATCAATTAGCAAAATTAGTATCAAAATATTACGATCTTATACATAAAACCATTACTCTTTCCTTTGCTGCAAAATCAACAACAAAATGTGCCAATCCTATACATTGTCTAATTATCAAAGTTGTAGAACACATGATAAGATCCCCTAGTTACATTGTCTAATCTGAATTTTTCACATGATAAGATCCCACCTCCTCTTGCTACCACAGAGTTAGAGATCTGAGAGTTATAACTATGGGAAGCTGATAAGATCAAGAAGAAGAAGAAAGTAAGAAGCTGAGGAGGACTAACCAGGGGGAGAGTTGAGAGCGACCGAGGCAGAAGGTAGAGGGTTGAGAGCTGAGAGCTGAGATCGACAGGACAGATGGTAGAAAGACCAGAGATTGAGAGAGGCGACGGCGAGTGGCAAAAGCTAGCGACAAAGGCAAGATCGAGAGCTGCGATTCTGGAAACAGTGAAAGTGAAAAAACCCTAATGCAACGCGTGAATCGTGATAGCAGCCGAGGTAGAAGGCAGAGGGTTGAGAGTTGAGATCTACAAGGTAGACGGTAAAAGGACCAGAGATTGAGAGTGACGAAGGCAAGACCGAGAGTCGAAGGTGAGACCGAGAGGCGAAGGCGAACGGCGATTCTGGAAACAAAGAAAACCCTAATGCAATGCGTGAATGGTGAAACGAATTGATATATATTTTAAGAGAAAAAGGGAGATACGCTGAAGATATATATATATATATATATATATATATTAATTAGAAATTATATATTAATATATTAATATATATAAGTAATAGAAATTTAATTATAAAGAAAAAATGGAAAAAAGAAGATATAGATAAAAAAAATGGAAAATTTTGATATATATATATATATATATTATAAAGGAAATAAAATACATTAAATTAAATTAATAATAGAGAAAAATAAAAAATTGAAAAGTAATTTTTTATTTTTTTTAAATGAATGACATAATTTTATTTCGGTTTTAAAAATATTAAATTTTGTATTATTTTAATTATAATTACAGTTATTTAATAAACATTGTTATATAAATTTATTTATATATATATATTTAAATATTTTTATAATTTAACCTATAGCCACGGTTATTAATAAAACTGAGGCTATATATATACACTATGGCCTCGGTTTTTATTAAACCGTGGTCAAAACCCTATTTTAAAACCGAGGTTAAAATTCTGAGACAAAAGCATATATTGTGTAGTAGTGAATGATATAACATATATTATAGTTTCATTCCTTATAAAATATTGTTTTGAAAAAAAATATACTTACAATTTAAAAAAAATATGATTGTTGGTAGATATGCACCTCTTGTAAAAGTAACTATTACCAAGAATAGTCACCAATCACAAAGACTTAAAGTTGATATAACAAGAAAACATATGCATAATTTGCGTTATAGTCATATAGTCGAGGGTTATCAACTTTTTGCTACAACTACATGAGGTGCAATTTTGCACCAAGAGATGCGAGGTGTGATTTAGACATAAGAGAAATGCATTCAATTCTAAGATCAACGTACTGAGATGCTTAGTCAACAACATGAGGTGATAATGGGATTTTTACATATATAAACTTTTTGTAAGTATAATAGCACAATTCTTTAATATAATATCACAAGTAATATCTACCTTATAATATCCATTACGTTTCCGTCATTTTAGATTTGGATTTGTTGTTCTCTTAGAAATTATATCTTCTTCTTAACTTACATGGAGAAAAAAATTAGTATATGTTTGAAGTTCTTAGAAAAAATATCATACTTGATTGGTTAGAATAATATGTTTGGTTAGAATATTAGGACATGTTTCGGGATAGATGGGGTATATTTTAATAGGGTTCATGAGTATATTTTTGTATATGTGAGTCATGGTGTCTTTTTTGATATAAAAGAGTAATAGTACATTAATGTCATGGCTTGAAACAGAAAAAAAAATACAATTTGTTAAATACTTAATGATCAATTAAAAACTAAACTATTTTTTATATTTAAAAATTTTATTTAATTATTTTCAAAGAAACTGCAAAACTATAAAATTCATATATATTCATTTTGTAGTAAAATTTGATAAAAAAAATTATATTACTGTATTTCAAAAAACAATATTGACGTAAATTCTCATCAACAAATTTAAAAATTTGTGGATAAATATATGTTATCAAATAATTTATTAAAAAATGCTTGAGAAATAATTGTCATAAACTAATTAAAATTAATGTATTCTAGATCCATCTCTGACACATAGTCGTTAGTACATATAAATTATAAATTATATTTTAATAATTCACTAAAAAGGTTTCTTCAACCAATATAAATATTAAAGTAAATAATTAAAAAATTCTTGACGAATCTTTGTCAGTAATTTTGAATATCTATTGACAAATCTTTGTCAATAATTTTGAATATTTACGTAAGGACAATAATTTTGAATATTTGATGATGTATTTTTTCTGTAAATTGTATAATAAATAAGAAATGAATCCCTGACACGTCTTTTCAGCCGACCTAATGATGACGTATTTTCATAAAAAAATATGCTTTTCCAAAAAAAAATTCGATATCTTTTCTGACAAATTCGTTAGTCAACAATCACTTTAATTCTTGTAAGGTCACTTACTGTTGCATTCTCTTGTAATACCTGAGATGAAATCACCTTCAAAAGTTGTTGATGTTGGAGCCTTTAGAAAATGTGATCTGGGAGAGCATTTGCTTTGACCTCTCGACATGCTAATGATGAAGGATTTTCTAATAGACGCCATGCCTGTTTTGCGAGCAATGCTTGCTTAAAAGAAACCAAAGGACGAAATCCAAGCCCTCCATCCTCCTTTGGCCTACACAAGCTTTCCCAAGACTTCCAATGTATAAATCGTGCTTCACCACCTTTTCGGCCATTAGGGAATTTAATTCAGCACACAGCTTCACTGGCAACCTAAAGAGAGATATGGTGTAACATGGAATTGGTTGTGACACAATTGGTTGCAACACAACTTTTATCTATATATATCCTTCCATGTTATTTTAAACATTGTTACAATAAATAGTATTTAAATCGTTATTTAAAATCAATTTTTTTTTAAAATTGATTTATAATAAATTTTAAGTCGGTATATTTATTAACGTATTTAAAAAATAAGAAAAAAATAAAAAATAGCGTGGATTGACGTGACAATCGATACTACATGTAAACTCGTATCAGTTGACGTGGTAACAAATGCTACGTCTTACGCGTAGCATTGATTGTTACGTCAACTCATGTGAAACTAGTAGCGTCAATCATATATGTCAATGACGCTACACGTAAAACGTAGTGTCGGTTGTACATGTCAACCAATGCTACACGTGACTCACGTCGATTGACGTGTACAACCGATATTAAGTCCTATGTATAACATCGATTGACACGTAAGACCAACGCTACACGTGTTTTTTTTCCTTTTTCTTCTTCCCCCTATTTGAAGATAATTTTATTGTCTTCTCATTTCTCACACACTAAGTCACGCGTTCTCAACTTTTCAGCCACTTTTGATCACCATTATCGACGTTTTTGTTGGGTTTTGTTCCTTTCTAGTATTTGATTCAAATTCACAATTTTTTTAAGCATAGTACTCAATTTTTTCATATCTATTTTCCCACACTTTCTCACTTACCAAACACTCTTTTACTTCATTTTCTTCATTTTGTCACTTATTTCACTCTTGTAAGTATTTGTATGAATTATTTTACACTTATTATTGATATTTTATATTTCTACATAATTTTTGTAAATTTATTGTTTTATTTTAATGTATATTATGTGTTATTGATTATTCTTAGATTTTGTATTATGTAGGTTGTGTATTTTTATCTAAGCTTAAAAGAGAAGAAAATATTTTTTATTTTATTTTATGTATTTTATGTATTTTATGTTTTATGTATATTAATTTACTTTAAACTTAAATTTTTTTTAAAATTATTATTATTACATGCATATATGAAATACATTAAATATATATTGTTAATATTATATTTTATATTAATATATTGTTATATGTTATTTTATGTGTATATTATTAATATTATATATATTAATATATTTTATTTGTATTTTTATGATATATTATATGTTGTTAATGTTATAATGAGTTTATTAATTGTTTAGATTTTATGTATTTATTTTATATGATGTTTTGATGGATATTCTAATAATTTATAACTTTATATATAATAATAGCCACAATATATTGGTAATTAATATATTTATATTTTATTAAATATATATTTAATTAATATGTTTAATGTCATCAATAAAAAATTGACAAATCTTGGATATCAAATTATAGAATTGAACAGGATTATATTTATAGAGTTGAAACTTTCTTAGAATTTTCTGATAAAAATATTAATAATGAAATTAGTATGATTCAATACACATGTGTTAAATTTGAAAATGAGAAATTTCATGATGTTGATAAAGTTAAGTATCACCTTATCCGTAGTGGAATTCTTTTAAGTTATAATTGATGGTATTATCATGAGAATATATTGATAATACTCATGGAGAAGAGATAAAAAAATGTGAGTGAATTATATATATCTTATCAGAATAAGAACTCCATACATAATATACAGACAAAAAATATGCTTCATGCTATTAAAGATGAACTACATGAAGATGATCCCGAAATCTTTAAAAAACTTCTAGAAGATGTCGAAAAGTTGTTGTACAAGAGTGCAAGAAATATACTAAAATGTCAGAATTGGTTCATTTGTACAATGTGAAGGTAAAAAATAGTTTTGCTAACAAGGGATTCATAGAATTACTAAATGTACTAATAGATATGTTTCTTAAGGGTAATGAGTTGTCATCTTCAATGTATGAAGTGAAGAAATCTCTTAGTCAATTTGGTATGGAATATCATAAGATTCATGTTTGTCCAAAAGATTGTATTCTTTATAGAAAAGAATATAAGACATTAGATGATTATCCAATGTGTAAAAAATCGAGATAGAAGCATGCTACAAATGAGACAACACCTAAGAAAGACGTGCTTGAAAAGGTTCTTTGGTACTTTCCTCCAATTTCTCGCTTTCAAAGGTTGTTCAAAAGTAAAGAGACATCAAATATGTTAACTTGACATTCAGACAATCGATATAATGATAGGATACTACGTCATCCTTCCGATTCTCCAAATTCGAAAGTGGTAGTTAATTTAATCCCTCAATTTGCATATGATTTGTGTAATCTTCGTCTTGCCATTGCTGTTAATGGAATTAATCTGCATAGTTCCCTTAGTAGTAGATGTAGCTGTTGGTTAGTAATTATGGTAACATAAAACTTTCCTCCCTGGTTGTGTATGAAAAGAAAATTCATGATACTAACATTATTGATCTCAGGATCGAAAAAACCCAAAGTTGATATTGATGTGTATTTGCAACTTCTAATAGATGATTTAAAGACATTATGGAATGATGATGTAAATGTTTATGATACACATAAAGAAGAACACTTTAACTTAAGGGGGTAACTTTTATGGACAATTAATGATTTTCTTGCTTATGAGAATGTATCAAAACATGCAACAAAAGGTTATATGGGATGTCTTATTTGTAGTGATGGCACTTCTGCAACTTATCTTGTTCACAGATGAAAGATGTCTTATAGAAGATATAGAAGTTTTTTTCCATTTAAACACAAGTTTAGATACCAAAAGAAACTTTTCGATGGTGAAAAAGATCATGATCCAACACTGAGACTTTTGTGAGGTGTTATGATATTAAGGCAATTGAATGGTATGACATTTAAATGATATGGAAAAATGAAAAAAAAATACTCACTAATGGAGGGAAACGAAAGAGGTTAATTAATAAAAGGGCTGAAAATGAAAATATTATTCAATCAGTAGATCATGATTATTGGAATAAAAAATTCATATTTTAGGAATTACCTTTTTGGAAAGACCTACATATTCCTCACATCTTAGATGTCATGCATATTGAGAAAAATGTATATGAGAGCTTGATTGGTACATTACTTAATATACTTGGAAAAAAAAGGATGGAATTAAAGTAATATTGGATTTAAAGAAATTGGGCATACGACCTAAATTGGCACCAAGGGTAGAAAATGATGAATCAAATATATTTGTCACCAGCATCATATACAATGTCAACAAAAGAGAATGATGTGTTTTGTAAATGTTTGGTAGGTGTGAAAGTTTTTGATGGTTACTCATCCAACTTAAGAAACTTTTATGGATTGAAATCACATGACTGTCACATCTTAATGCAACAATTATTGACATTTACTATTAGGTCAATTCTTCCAAAACATGTTTAATTATCATTAATTCATCTTTATTCATTCTTCAATACAATATGCAAGAAATCTATATGAATGGACGAGTTAAACTCTTTATAGAAAGATGTTGTGGAGAATTTGTGTCTACTTAAGAAATATTTTTCTCTTTTTTTGATATAATGATTCACTTTTGTGTTCATTTAGTTGATAGATTCAATTGTGTGGTCCTACTTACTTAAAGTGGATGTATCCTTTTAAAAGATACATGCAAGTCCTTAAATGATATGTAAATAATAGAAATCATCCTGAATGATGCATTGTGGAGCGTTACATGTTGAAGAGGTCATTGAGTTTTGTTCTCAATACATTAGTGGTTGCACTGAAATTAGGAATCATACACACAAGTGTTTCTTAGAAAGTGACTGAAGAGTGCTTAAAAACCACTAAAATTACCGAGATTTAATGTACTTTAATTGATGAAATAGATTTATATTTGTATAATTTTATCATATTTTTATATAAATTTATCTTTTCGAAATCACGGGTATTTTTATTATTTTTTTCAGTTATTTTTGTTCAAAAATAATTTAAAGACTCGTAGAAAATACTAGAGCCAATGCATCACAAATATGTAGAGAAACAAATGAGAAAAAGTAAAAAAAATTGAAAAATTAAAAAAATTGGACAAAATGGATGAAAATGGTAAAAAAAATGTTAAAAATGTCGAATTCTGTGCACGTGCACGGGTAGCCAGAACACGCTCGCGTGCAGCCAGCACATGTTCACGCTATTTATAAATATGATATAATAATAATGTTGTTATGCTTGCGAAATATTAAATAGGTAAAATATTTTTATAAAATAAATTTATTTTGTTTTTATTTAAAATTTTGTATTAAGGATGTTAGAGAGAAATATATTATTTTTCATTACTAACTTAAATTTGAAAATTAGATTTTAATATTTAATTATACGGTCTGATTTAGAGTAGTGCTCTTTTATTTGTTGGCACAATCACCCAGTAGTTAGAATGAAACTTCATTTCAAAAGTTTTTATAAGAACTATTATTCGAAAATGTGTTTACAACATATTTTCAATAATGGTTTTAAAACTTGAAAGTTAGTACTCAGATAATTAAATTCTTAGGTTTCATTTGAACACTTTGAATAAAGTTTAAAATGTCTAACCCTACCAAATGTGGTATTTAGATGGTTCATTTTCAATCTCTTAGAAAAAAGAATTAATTTAATTAATCAAATTAATTATCGACTCTACCTATGGGTGTTAATTGATTTTTTAATTAACAAAAAATATCTAACCCTACCAAATGTGGTATTCATAAAAAAAAAGAATCAATAAATATCAATTTATATTTTTAATAATCTAAATAATATGAACAAGCATAATTAACTTAATTATCATATCCATAAATACTCTACTATTATGAATGATAAGAATTGTATTATTGTTTATTAAATCCATAACTATCTTTATTTTTTTATGTTATTAGATTATGACACCAAAAATCACTATATCGTGAGAGAATGGTTAGGATTTAATTTCATTATTAAAAATTTGAATAATAAATTAAAAACCACGTATATTCTTTTCTTAGATCGACCTTAAGAATATATTTGTCATTTTCTATAAAATGATTCATACACTTGTGAGAATTTTACAAATATAAAACTAAAGTATCTGCACGATCAGTATTCCTAACCCGATGTCGGTCTTATCTTCATCAAGTTTTTGGCACTATTGTCGAGGAAAAAATAGCATTTTTAAATTATTTATTAAAATTTTGTAAACATTTTGTGTTGTAAGTAATTGTGATTTATTTATTTATTTTTGCTAAAAAAAAGAAAAAAAAAATTAATTTCTGATTCTAATAAAAATTAATTTTTTCTTAATTAAAATAAATAAAAATTTTATTTTTTTTTAATTTTTTAATTTTTAACTTAATTAACTTATATTTTCACCTAACTTAATATATTAACTTAGATTTTTACTTAATTTCATTTATTAACTTAATTAACTTAGATTTTCACTTAACTTAAGTTATTAACTTAAATAAATTATTTTTTCACTTAACTTAATTTAATAACTTAATTAACTTATAATTTCACTTAACTAAATTTATTAATATAATTAACTTAGATTTTCACTTAACTTAATTTATTAACTTAATTAACTTAGATTTTAATAGCATGAAAAGTAAAGATCTAATGAAGTTCTGTCTATAAGACTAGTTCTTGAAAGTCTTTGTGCCACTAGCATTTCCTTGGAATATTGCTCTATTTATAAGTATGGTTTTTAAGGAGAATTTTTGATGAGTGCTTAAAAAATACTAAAATTATCATGATTTAATATACTTTAATTAATTAAATAGATTTATATTTGTATGATTTTATCATATTTTGATATAATTTTGTTTTTCAGAATCACAGGTATTTTTATTGTTTTTCAAGTATTTTCATTCAAGAATAACTTAAAAATACGAAGAAAAATACTAGAGGCAATACATCACAAATATATTGAGAAAATAAATGAGGAAAAGTGAAAAAGATGGAAAACATTGATAAAATGAGTCAAAAATTTTAAAAATGATGAAATCCCGCGTGTAGTCGCTCATCTACACCGACGCCCGCACGCAACAGCCCATCGGCATCGAATCCTACATGCACGCCCAGCACACTCTGACACATGCCTAATAGATACCCACATGTGGTCAGCACACACCCAACACATGCTCGAACGTGGTCGGCACATGCCCACACGCAGTCGACACATGCCTAACCAACGTATGTAGCCAACACACACCCAAAACACGCTACACTGGTTTCTAAGCGGGCTAACTGCCCGTCTACCAAAGTTTTTACACCCCATACAGATACCAACCTATCCAAACGCATCCAAATTTAAATTTTGAAATATTTCCCTCCTTTTTTTGGCCACAAAAGGACCATTTTCTCTCATTGTAAAAGACACAATTTTCTCAGCTCTTTCTCTCTCAAGAAAGTTTTTTTTTAGTTTTTAGTTTTAAAGTTCTTCTCTTTTTGAGAAGAACTGATTATGTTTTTATAGATTTTTAGTTTTTCATTCAATAAATGGAAATGCAAATGCATTTGAAGGTTTTTCAACAATATAATTAGAATTAAATTGCTATAAGGATTATTTTAAGGTATAGTTTTAATGGATTCTTTACATTTATTTTTTTATTATGTTTTATTCTTATATGTTATATTTAATTTTTCTGTAATTGAATTTAACATGGTTAGCTATTTGTATATATGATATAATAAAAATGTTTTTATGCTTGCAAAATATTAAATAGGTAAAACATTTCTAAAAAATAAATTGATCTTGTTTTTATTCATGATTTTATATTTAGGATGTTAGAGAGAAATATATTATTTTTCATTACGAACTTAAATTTTAAAATTAGATTTTAAGGTTTGAGTATTCGATCTAATTTAGAGTAATGTTATTTTATTTGTTGGTACAATCTCTCGGTAGTTAGAATGAAGCTCTATTTCAAAAGTTTTTATAAAAATTATTGTTCGAAAATGTATTAACAACATATTTTCAGTAATGGTTTTAAAACTTGAAAGTTAGTACTGAGATAATTAAATTCTTATGTTTAATTTGGACACATTGAATAAAGTTTAAAATGTCTAACCCCACCAAACGTGGAATTTAAATAAATTATTTTCAATCACTTGGAAAAAAAAGAATTAATCTAATTAAACTAATTAATTATCGACCCCACCCATGCATAGGTGTTAATTGATTTGTTTAATTAACAAATCATATCTAACTCCACCAAAGGTTGTATTCATATAAAAAAAGAGAATTAATAAATATCAATTTATATCTTTAATAACCTAAATAATATGAGCAATCATAAATAACTTAATTATTATATCCTCAAATACTCCACTGTTATGAATGATAAAAATTTGCATGATTGTTTATTGAATCCATATCTATGTTTATTTTTTAATGTTATTAGATTACGAAACAAACAAACCAAAATATCGTGATAGGATGTTTATGATTAAAATTTGTTTTTAAGATTTTGACTAATAAATTAAAAATCACATTTATTTTGTTCTTAGATCGATCTTGAGAGTATACTTATCATTTTCTATAAAATGATTCATGCACTTGCAAGAGTTTTAAAAATATAAAACCAAAATATTCCACAAGTTCGGTATTTGCAATGTCGGTCTTGTGCTCATCAAGTTTTTGGCACCGTAAGCATAATTAACTTAATTATTATATCTTTAGATACTCCACTGTTATGAATGATAAAATTTGCATGATTTTTTATTGAATTCGTATCTATATTTATTTGTTTATGTTATTAGATTAGGAAACAAATAAACCAAAATATCGTGACATGATGTTTATGATTTAATTTTTTTTTTAAGATTTTGAATAATACATTAAAAACCACATATATTTATTTCTTAGATCGACCATGAGAGTATACATATCATTTTCTATAAGATGATTCGTGCACTTGCGAGAGTTTTAAAAATATAAAACTAAAAGATTTCACAAGATCGATATTTGTAATGCCAATCTTGTGCTCATCAAGTTTTTGGCATTGTTGTTAGGGACTTGATGTTGTGTTCATCACTTTTTCCTACCATTCTTTTTTGGGAGCACTTTTAGTTAATACTAATTATGTTATTTAACTTAGAGATTATAATAATATAAAATAAAATAAAAAGGAAAATAATTTTGAAGCTATCTCCAAAATTTCAAAATTTTTAATCACAATTTGTGATAAAAGAAGGTAGTTGATTTTTTAGATATAGGTACAAATGATTTTTTATGCCTTAGTTATTTGAATTACACCTAGAAGTGGTTTATCTCAAACCCACAATTATGTCCCTAGTTTTAAGTACATAAAAATTGAAAATCCATAAGACATTACTTAAAATGGTTAGGTAGACAAGCTTGCCGTACCTATAAGTTTGATTAACTCAATGATGTGGGGACATTGAGTTTACTTAAAATGAAATCCTTTCATTTACGTCTTGCTAAAATGTTAAGCTAAACGCTAGATTAGAGGCAACCCATCATTTTAAGTAATTTTCTTTTATTTATTTATTTTATTTTGTTTATTTTAGTTTAATTGCATGTGAATAATTTTAAAATTGTTAAAACTAAAAATATTTGTTAAGATATTAGAAGCTCACAACGATCTATCTGTGTGAGCTTTAATGATGAACATGATGGATGCACCTGCATTTCTCCATCACTACTTGCACATTCTCAAGAAATAGGAGATTTTTCTTATCTTTTTCTTTTATCTTTAATTTACAATTGTTACATTGAGGATAATGTAAGTTCTAGGTTCGGGGTGGTGAAAAGTTACCATGATTAATTTCAAAAAATTTAACAATTTTAAAAAACTTTATGTTCACATTTTCATTTTTATTGTGTTTGATTTTATTTTCTTTATGTGGTTTATTAATTTTTAGAATATTAGGATTAGTTTTAAAAAATTTCTCACAAAAATCAAATTTTAGTAAATAGTTAAATATTTTGTATTGTTATCCTTGTGAGAAATATTTTGAGCCATTATCCTTTCTTTTGAGTGATAAATATTATTTTTTCTACTCTAAACCCTTTTCTTATTTTTTTCCAACATTATTAGATGATCTCTATAAGACTTAGCATTAAATTTTTGGATTTTTACATCTTACTGAATTGTTAAATATTTATTTTTCATTTGCTTAGATTAAATTATTTAAGTATAAATTGATAATATATGTCTTTCTTCGTTCATGCATGACTTCTATTTAAAAACAATATCTAAGGTTATCTATACATATACAAACATAAAATTCAAATATTAACCACTCACCTTACCATATAAAAAATGTACAATCTATACATAAGTCCACTCAATAAAAAAATAGATTATTTTATAAAAAATGCAAGAGAAAGAAAAAAAACAGAAAGAAAGAGATGAAAATGATTAGGATAATCTATATACTATGACCCAAAAGGCCTATACAATTGTGAGAAATAATTTAATACAAAAGAAAATATAGGAAGTAATTCCCTAAGAAGTTATTGCATTTTCCTACATTTTTTAAAAAGCATATTACTTAATATTTTTTTTTGATGAATTTGATTGATGTATGAAAGTAATGTATAATATTTTATAAATCCTTACATTTGATTCATTTCATAAGATCAACGTTAAAATAACACTTTGAGCCTTTATTCTTTATACATATGCAAACATATTAATTCATTTCTATACATCAACTCTTTCACAAATAAATTAGTATCAGTATTTGAACCCATAGAATTCAGTGTTTTTGAAAGTATTAACTTGTGAGGAATAGAGTCTAAGTGAATTCGGATTCCATAGTCTAAGTTTGGGTGAAATTAAATGGATAAATTTTTTATATGAAATATAAAAATGATTTTCAACTAAACATTATAATAAATCATGAATGTTTAGGAAGTTAAAATAATCTACGCTTAAGATTTTAATTATGAAATTTATATTTTTGTATTGTATTTTAGTTTTTTTACTTTATTTTAAATTTTAGTTAGTTTTTTATTTTTTTTCTTCATTTTTTGTTAATGTTTGTGGGTATCATTACTGAAAATCCTCACGATACTTAAACTTGTCCACTAAGAAAACCTAAGGGTTTAACGACTTATTACATATACTACATGGAACAATGTCAATTCATGTAAGTGATTTATGATAGTTTAATTTTTAGTTTTTATTTTAGTTTTTACCGTTTCTCTTGCTAAGGTACTCGCAAGAAGCTGGTTGGGGTTGTGATGTGCGCCTAAAGAACACTAAAATTATCCTGATTTAATGTACTTTACTTGATTAAATATATTTATATTTGTATAATTTTATCATATTTTTAAATAAATTTTTCTTTTCAAAATCATGGTTATTTTTATAGGTTTTCAGATATTTTTATTTAAAAACAACTTAAAGACTCGAAGAAAAATATTGGAGACAATAGGCCCAAGGCACGCCCGAGCACGCCAATGCCCATCTACCATAAATATCGCCCCCCCACACACATGCCAACCTATCCAAACGCATCCAAAATCACATTTTGAGATAGTTTTCCACTTTTTATTTTGGCTTTTTTCTCATCTATAAAAAGATCCTATCTTCCATTGTAAAAATCATCCTAAAAATCACAAAATTCTCTCCTTTTCTCTCTAGATTTTTTTAGTTTTAAAGTTATTCTCCTTTTTAGAAGAACTAGTTATGCTTTTATAGATTTATAGTTTCTGATTTAATAAACAGAAATGCAAATCCATGTGGAAGTTTTCTAGAAACAGAATGAGCATAAAAGTTTTGTAAGGATTCTTTTAAGGTATAATTTTAAAATGAATTCTTTATATTTATATTTATGTTTTATTCTTATATGTTATATTTAATTTGTCTGTGATTAAATTTAACATGATTAGCTATTTATAAATATGATATAATAATAATGTTATTATGCTTGCGAAATATTAAATAGGTAAAATATTTTTATAAATTAAATTTATTTTATTTTTATTTAAAATTTTATATTAAGGATGTTAGAAAGAAATATATTATTTGTCATTACAAACTTAAATCTGAAAATTAGATTTTAAGATTTAATTATCCGGTCTCATTTAGAGTAGTGCTCTTTAATTTGTTGACACAATCACCCGATAGTTAGAGTAAAACTTCATTTCAAAAGTTTTTATAAGAATTATTATTTAAAAATGTATTGATAACATATTTTCAATAATAATTTTAAAACTTGAAAGTTATTACTCAGATAATTAAATTCTTAGGTTTCATTTGAACACTTTGAATAAAGTTTAAAATGTCTAACCCTACTAAATGTGGTATTTAGATGGTTCATTTTCAATCTCTTAGAAAACAAAATTAATTTAATTAACGAAATTAATTATCGACCCTACCAATAGGTGCTAATTGATTTTTTTAATTAACAAAAAATATTTAACCCCACCAAATGTGGTATTCATATAAAAAAAGAGAATCAATAAATATCAATTTATATTTTTAATAACCTAAATAATATAAGCAAGCATAATTAACTTAATTATCATATCCATAAATATTCTACTATTATGAATGATAAAAGTTGTATTATTGTTTATTGAATCCATAACTATGTTTATTTTTTTATGTTATTAGATTATGACACAAAAAAAATCAAAATATCGTAAGAGAATGGTTAGGATTTAATTTCGTTATTAAAAGTTTGAATAATAAATTAAAAACCACATATATTCTTTCCTTAGATCGACTTTGGAAGTATACTTGTCATTTTCTATAAAATGATTCATGCACTTGTGAGGATTTTAAAAATATAAAACCAAAGTATTTGTACGATTAATATTCCTAACACGATGCCGATCTTGTCTCTTCAGTGACAAGATCTAAGTAAGTAACCCTATGCTCAGTAAATGTAAGAATTTGTTCATTGATCGTAGTCGATGGGAAAAATCACATTGAATCATTTTGGTATATAATAATAAGGCACAATTGTACATAAAGTAAGTAATGATAAGTTCAACCTTTTCATATAAAATAAAATTATTATTTATTTAACTATTAATTATGAATATTTGATATATCTTACATAATATCATAGAATGCATTTAAACTTATTGAAGATCGATCCTCGTTATAAAAAAAAGAAAAATGGTTGTATGATGAGCATAAGCGAGAGCTTATTAATTGGTTTCGTAACCATGTAATTGTCACATACAAGAATTCATTAGTACTTCTATATAATGTTTTAAACAAATTTCATGTTTTTATATCCATAAATTTGAGTTGAACTCAACATACCCAATCATAAAATAATAGAAACTTTAGAATGGCTTGCACATGATCCAAAATTTGATATGAAATCATATTCTAGTTTCACAATTAATGGTTCAAGGTTTACTACACAAGAAAGAGACAAAGTTCGAATAAACTAGAATAGTGGTGTGAAGATGATTGCACAAACTAGGCTTTCTGATAGAACATATTAGGGTATAATTCAAGAAATTTGGGAACTCGATTATGATATCTTCCATGACACGATATTCTTGTGTGATTGGGTCGAAGATACTATCAAAGTTGGATATAAAATAAATGATTTTGGATTTACCCTTGTAAACTTATCTAAGATAAGTCACACTGATACTCCTTTCATGTTAACATTTTAAGCAAAAGAAGTATTTTACGTAAGAGATCAAATTGACAAGAGATGGTCTGTTGTGTTAAAGCCTCCACAAAAAGAGTTCTACCATTGTAATGCTTTAGAAGATAATGACATACTTGATATGTTATCCAATATTAGTCATTTCTCAAACAAATTGCCTAATGTATGTAATGATCTAATGGATGTTTAGCAAACGACCAATTCTATTAGGTAAGTGTTATAAGTTATAAGTATTCTTATAAGAGATAGAACAATAAATTAAATATTAAATATTTCATGCATAATTTATTTAAAGTAATTACATGACTCAAATTTCACAATTTATACTCTGTATCTTGCTTGTTATTAATAGACTGCAATTTATTTGTTAAGAATCTTATTTACCATGCAATACATGTTATATTGATGATTAGTTTTTCCATATTGTTTACAAATTATATTTAAATTTTCTTTAAACTTAAACATGTCTCATAGAAGCTTTTCAGCATCATCGCCTTTATTAAACCAAACTTCATCATCTTCTAAAAAGAAGTCTAATATTACCAATAGTAACGAAGTTACTATTGAAAATTTTGAAAAATCTATTGATCGTTGGAAAGTTCCAAAGATCAGTACAAACCAAATTTATCAAACAAAACTGATGAATCTTTTCAAAACAGATTACATTATTAAAACTAAAGAAAGAGATCTTCAACTTTCATTACCTTTTGAATCAATACAAAAACATTTTGATAAAAAATTCAAATATGTTCACATAGGACTGGTCCAAATCAGACTAAGACCTTTAACCTGACTGGGGTAAAGTTCATAAATAATGGCAGTCTTAAGAGATGCTAGATTAACAGACTTCAAGGAGTCTTTATTATGAATAGTAGAAACAAGCATAGGTTTAGGACCTATATCCTTTAACTGTTTCCCAAACATAGTAGCATCTATTACAAATCCCCAAATATTAAAAACATTAACTCTTCAAATCCAAACTCATAATACTAATGTGTTACCTGGAATAATCATAGTAGCATTATTGTTTAGAGTTCATTATAAAATTATGACGTCCACTTGTGACATAAAAAACATTCATAACTCTACCAAAGGAGAAACCCTATTATTACAAACAGATCTATCTAGATCCAAAATCATAATACCTAGACCAATTAGTTAGGGTAGAGTAGTATACCCAGATATGTGGTTATTAAAAGGAATTTCTGAACCAATATCTGAAAACAATCCCCGGGAAGTAACTGAACAATACACAGAACTTTCTGAAATCATAAAATATAAAAATGGAAATATTGAAATAGGATTCAATAGATCTTCATCAATGAGATGATCTTCGAGTACCTCAGCTTTTTCATCAATGGATTTACCATTCAAATCAAACCCAAGGTCATCAACTTCTAATTTACTTAGGAAAACAAAACTCAAGGGAGTAGATTGTAGTACCTAGGTACCCAAACCAGTTTACAAGGTTGAATCTGAGAAGGAAGAATCACCTCAGTTATCACCTATTTTTCCCAGATACCAACTCAATCCTTGGCACCTAGTCAAGAACCTAGGATAAATGAGTTAAATGTATTAACGGTAGAAAGAGAAGAATCTTGGGAAGAGAAAATCCTTAGAACAGATCTTAACCTACCACAAAATAAAAGAAATAAACATTGGTTCTTTAAAACACATTCAGAACATTCTAGGGCTAGCTCATTTAGGAAAACATGAACGTTATATTAAAAGAACACTGATAAAAATATTAAATTCTTGAATGGTTAGAAATATATAGACGACCAAAGGATTAGACTCCCCGTTCGTGCATAAAAAACAATCAAAACATACGAGATAGGAAAAATCCTAAGTACGTAGAAACATTACAAGATCACATTGTTACCAAAACCTAGGATAGCATATAGATAGATCACTTACCCCGATAGTTAACCCTGAATAGGTTAGTAAAATATCATTAGTTGAATTTGAATCTAAATCAAGCAGGTGAAAGCGTTGACTTAGTCAAACCATCTACGATCTTAATATAATCTAACGATTACAATTCAAGATCCAAAACCAGAACCAATAGTTAAACCTATAGTTGGTGACCCTAAACTTGAGTCCATTACGGTAGAACCAATAGCCATAGAATATATAGCTATAGTTCCACGATATAAACCATTCCAATTAGTATCTCGGATGTCATGACGCGAGCTATGATATCTTTCTTGAGATGAACCGGTAGAGCCATTACCTACGAAGTCAGTAGCTTTTACTCCAAAAATTAAAACCTTTTTAGAAATTAAACCTAGCGAAATCATATTAGATGACTTCGATACGTTTTTAGAAGAAACAGATGATCTAGTTGACAAAGTTAACATGATCAAAACAAAAAAGTTACCCACATGGGAAAGCTCCCGGATGGTCCACGTCTGAGCTAAACATCCTCCATTTGAGACCTATTACCGTCCACTTATCGGGATAGTCACGTAGAATCCTTCTCTTAAGAACCGAGAGACCGGGCAATCAACCTCAAAAACATAGTTACCCGAATAACTATACCAACGTTAGCTTTAAACACTTTAGGTAAACAATTAGTTAGGATAGAGAAAAATCTAAAAATAGATATTCCCTCTACCTCTTATCAAAAAACAAATCGGATAATTAAGAACCCTATCTTCAAACCTTTCTAGGTCTCCAAACCATCCCAAGAAGAAATAACATCAAAAATTGAAAAACTTCAAAATTGGAATAATACCCTTAGATCCCAATTAGAAGAAAAAATTTCAACCAACATAGGAATGGTTGTTCCTGAGTCACCAGTGACTTCAAAATAAACCCTAGAAACCATTACAAGATCTTAGTATTCTTAGCAAATTAGGATCTGAAATATCATTTGAGGATAGTTCCCAGGAATCCATTCCAGAACCAACCCCTCATCTTCAAAAATTAGCTTGGTAAGAACCTAGCCTAGTTAGGTATCCTCACACCATAGGAACCCAACCTAGTAAACTTGTCCAATAAAAATATAACGCATTTTCTATCTATATTTGGAACATTGATGAAATGACTGATCATGAGATATTAAATATCTTACGACAAATGACCATGGCGTCAAATGCTTATAAAAACCATATAGGAACAACTGATAAAACAGTTGTTGAATTATTAATAGCTGGCTTCTCAGGCCAACTAAAAAGATGGTGGGATCATCATCTTTCAAAACAACAGTCAGATATCTGCAATGCAATATTGACTTATGAGTGTGGTGTACCCATACTTTCCCGTGAGAACTCTATCTGGGATGGAAGTCTCCGTATTACTCTTTACCATATCACACGTTTCATGGGAGATTCATCAACAAATGATAAAAATGTTGATCTTAACCAGCATAAAATGTAGGAAGATGAGCAATTTTCAAAACTATAAAACTACATTCTTGTCTAGAGTTATGTTAAGAAATGACCATTCAACCTTTACGGAAGGAGAATTCTAGCGGAGGTCTTCCTCCCCTCTTAGGTGAAAGAACCAGAAACAAGATCCGCGAAACCTATGGGAACCACATCATCCAATATAATCAACTGACCTACGGTTAACTGATTAGTTTTTCTCAAAACCAAGGTCTTCAGATTTGCAAGATTTGAAAATCCAGAAACAAATGAAATTGGAACTTAAAGTTTCAAAAAGAGAAATTGGATCATTCTGCAAACAGTTTTATGGAAACTTCTCTATTGACAAAACCTGCAAGGGAACTTGCAGTAAAAGCAAATCAAAATCTTATAAAGAACAACATAAAACTTATAATAAGTTTTCAAAATTAAGAAAACCATTCTTTGAAAAGAGAATGAATTTTTATAAAAAACCTTATAAAAAATTTAATAAAGATTCAAAACATCATAAAAAACCCTTTAAAAACTTTAAAGAGTTTAAATGTTATAAATTGGCAGAAAAGGCCATACTGCCAATTTATGCAAAATGTCTAAAAAACTTCACGAACTAAAACTTGTAGAAGACACATTTGCCAAAATATCTACCAAATTTATTAGTATAGAAATATCCTTTTAGGAGATTGAATGAATCTTAATATGATTAAGATCCCTAGTTTTGGGTTCTTCAATGAAGGGGAAAATGAAGGCTTCTACTCCAATTTTAAAGGAAATTATGTCATGTTGAACATGATATGGGTTGATGATATCCATGAATGGAGTGCCTAATATGAATGAATAGCCTATATCAGATACAATGACAAATGGATTTTTGAATAGGTATAGCCCTTTTAGGATTGATACCTCAATTTTTCCAATAATACTCATTCGAGATTTATTGGCCGAATTAAGACGTTCTTCAGTTGGTTTGTGAAACCTTCTGGGAAAAATTGATGGGGAAATGCAATTGAGATCGACTCCTCTATCAAACAGAGCAATGGTCTCAAGTTTTGAATCATCGAGAAATACTAAGGTTATTTTAATTTTATATTTCCTGGTGGTAATTTTTCTCAAGTTTTGGATATCTTGATTAGTAAGATCTTCATCAGAATCACTCACATAGGTTGATATTTTATCTCCATTATTAAGCAATTGAAACTTAATATCATATTCTTTTAATTTTTCTTTAAGCTAGTGGATTTCTAGTTTAATTGCTTTGATTTCCAATTTTAAGTCTTGTATTTGACTTTCTGGTGTGATGGTTTTGTTCTTTCTTTCCAGAAGAGGAGTGAGGTTATAATATCCTGTGCTAGTATTTGGAAGTTCAGAATTCCTTTTTGTAGTTTTTTCCCAAGTTACAGTTAGGTGATCTACGCACAATTTGGTTAATGATGGATCATTTAATCCAAGGATTTTAGCCTTAAGTTATTCATCTTCTTCCTTAATTAATACATTAATGTTTTTAGAGTAGAAGTCTGAATTGCTGGTTGCAAATTCATCATCCTATTGATTTGTTTCTTCATCTGTCCATTATCCAGACTCAGATGATGAGGATGTGTCTACTATGAAGGCAGATATTTTGGCAAAGGTGTCTTCTTCAAGTTTTAGTTCATGAAGTGTTTTAGACATTTTTCAGAAATTGGCAGTATGGCCTTTTTTGCCACATTTATAACATTTAACCTCTTTAAAGTTTTTAAAGGGTTTTTTATGATGTTTTGAATCTTTATTAAAAATTTTAGAAAGTTTTTTATAAAAATTCATTCTCTTTTCAAAGAATGGTTTTCTTAATTTTGAAAACTTATTATAAGTTTTATGTTGTTATTTATAAGATTTTGATTTTCTTTTACTGCAAGTTCCCTCACAGGTTTTGTCAATAGAGAAGTTGCCATCAAAATGTTTGCAGAATGATCCAATTTCTCTTTTTCAAACTTTAAGTTCCAATTTCATTTATTTCTGGATTTTCCAATCTTGGAAAATCTGAAGACCTTGGTTTGGAGCAAAACTAATCAGTTGATCGTAGGTCAGTTAATCATATGGGATGATGTGGTTCCCATAGGTTTCACGGATCTTGTTTCTGGTTCTTTCACCTAAGAGGGGAGGAAGACCTGCTAGGAATTTCTCCTTCTAGAAAGGTTGAATGGAGTCATTTCTTAACATAACTCTAGACAAGAATGTAGTTTTATAGTTTTGAAAATTGCTCATCTTCCTACATTTTATGTTGGAAAGAAGATCAGCGTTTTTATCATTTAAGTAGGATGAATCCCCCATGAAATGGTGTGATATGGTAAAGAGTAATGTGGAGACTGTATCTTGTATAGGAGCTCCTTGATGGGAAAGTATGGGTACACCACACTCATCAGTCAATATTGCATTGCAGATATCTGACTGTTGTTGTTTTGAAAGATGATGATCCCACCATCCTTTTAGTTGGCATGAGAATCCAGCTATTAATAATTCAACAACTGTTTTATCAATTGTTCCTATCTGGATTTTATAAGCATTTGACGCCATGGTCATCTGTTGTAAGATATTTAATATCTCATGATCAGTCATTCCATCAATTTTCCAAAGATAGATAGAAGACGCATTATATTTTGATTGGACAAGCTGACTAGGTTGGGTTCCTATGGTGTGAGGATACCTAACTAGGCTAGGTTCTTGCCAAGCTAATTTTTGAAGGTGAGGGGTTGGTTCTATAATGGATTCCTGGGAACTATCTTCAGATGATATTTCAGATCCTAGTTTGCTAAGAATACTAAGATTCTGTAATGGTTTCTGGGTTTATTTTGAAGTCACTGGTGACTTGGGAACAACCATTCCTATTTTGGTTGAAAATTGTTCTTCTAATTGGGATCTAAGGGTATTATTCCAATTTTGAAGTTTTTCAAATTTTGATGTTATTTCTTCCTGGGCTGGTTTGGAGACCTAGAAAGGTTTGAAGATAGGGTTCTTAATTATCCTATCTGTTGTTTGATAAGAGGTAGAGGGAATATCTATTTTTAGATTTTTCTCTATCCTAATTAATTGTTTACCTAAAGTGTTTAGGCTAATGTTGGTATAGTTATTCTGGGAAACATATTTTTGAGGTTGATTGCCTAGTTCTCTTGAGGGTTCTTAAGAGGAAAGGCTTCTACCTGACTATCTTCATAAGGGATGGTAATAGGTCTCAATGGAGGATGTTCAGCCTGTACTGGACCATATGGAGTTTCCCATAGGGGTAACTTCTTTTTTGTTTTGATCATGTTAACTTCGTCAACTAGATCATCTGTTTCTTCTAAAAACGTATCGAAGTCATCTAATGTGATTTCGCTAGGTTTAATTTCTAAAAAGGTTTTAATCTATGGAGTCAAAGCTACTGGACTTGTAGGTAATGGCTCTACTGGTTCATCCTCTAAGAGCATATCATAGTCAGCGTCTATGACATCCGAGATACTAATTGAGGGGAATGATTTATATCGTGGAACTATAGCTATATATTCTATGGCTATTGGTTCTACTGTAATGTTGACTGGTTTAGGGTCAATGTGAACTATAGGTTTAACTATTGGTTTTGGTTTTGGATCCTGAATAGTAACTGTTAGATTACCTATTAAGACCGTAGATGGTTTGACTAAGTCAATAGTTTCTACTGTTTGATTAGATTCAAAGTCAACTAATGATATTTTGCTAACCTGTTCAGGGTTAACTATTGGTAGTGATCTATCTATATGCTATCCTAGGTTTGGGTAACAATGTGATCTTGTAATGTTTCTACAGACTTAGGACTTTGCCTATCTGTATGTTTTGATTTTTTTTATGTACGAATGGGGAGTCTAATCCTTTGGTTGCCCTATAGATTTCTAACCATTCGAAGAATTTAATATTTTTATTGTGTTCTTTAATATAACGTTCATGTTTCCTAAAGTAGCTAGCCCTAGAATGTTCTGAATGTGTTTTAAAGAACCAATGTTTAATTATTTTATTTTGTGGTAGGTTAAGATCTGTTCTAAGGATTTTCTCTTCCCAAGATTCTTCTCTTTCTATCGTTAATACATTTAACTCATTTATCCTAGGTTCTTGACTAGGTGCCAAGGATTGAGTTGGTGATCTGGAAAAAATAGGTGATAACTAAGGTGATTCTTCCATCTCAGATTCAACCTTGTAAACTGGTTTGGGTACCTGGGTACTATGATCTACTCCCTTGAGTTTTGTTTTCCTAAGTAAATCAGAAGTTGATGACCTAGGGTTTGATTTGAATGGTAAATCCATTGATGAAAAAGCTGAGGTACTCGAAGAGCATCTCATTGATGAAGATCTATTGAATCCTATTTCAATATTTCGATTTTTATATTTTATGATTTCAGAAAGTTCTGTGTGTTGTTCAGCTACTTCCTGGGGATTGTTTTCATATATTTGTTGAGAAATTCCTTTTAATAACCACATATCTGGGTATACTACTCTATCCCAACTAATTGGTCTAGGTATTGTGATATTGGATCTAGATTGATCTATTTGTAATAATAGGGTTTCTCTTTTGGTAGAGTTATGAATGTTTTTTATGTCCCAAGTGGAGGTCATAATTTTATAATGAACTCTAAACAATAATGCTACCGTGATTGTTCCAGGTAACACATTAGTATTATGAGTTTGGATTTGAAGAGTTAATGTTTTTAATATTTGGGGATCTGTAATAGATGCTACTATGTTTGGGAAACAGTTAAAGGATATATGTCCTAAACCTAAGCATGTTTCTACTGTTCCTAATAAAGACTCCTTGAAGTCTGTTAATCTAGCATCTCTTAAGACTGCCAGTATTGATGAACTTAACCCTAGTCGGTTTAAAGGTCTTAGTCCGATTTGGACCAGGCCTATATGAACATATTTGAATTTTTTATCAAAATGTTTTTGTAATGATTCTTTTGAAAGAAGTTGTATTGATTCAAAAAGTAATGAAAGTTGAAGATCTCTTTCTTCAGTTTTAATAATGTAATCTGTTTTGAAAAGATTCATCATTTTTGTTTGATAAATTTGGTTTGTACTGATCTTTGGAACTTTCCAACGATCAATAGATTTTTCAAAATTTTCAATAGTAACTTCGTTACTATTGGTAATATAAGACTTCTTTTTAGAAGATGATGAAGTTTTGTTTAATAAAGGTGATGATGCTGAAAAGCTTCTATGAGACATGTTTAAGTTTAAAGAAAATTTAAATATAATTTGTAATATTCTTGGCTGTGTTTTCAATAGTCACTGTGAATATTATTCTAATAACATGATGTATGTTATATATTATTCTAATAACTCTTATTTATATGTTTGGACTTAAAATTGTGAATTAATTTCTATTTCATCATTGCTTGCAAATATATCATGGATTCTAGGGCGTTAGAGATTGTAGATCGAAATGATCTATTGGGGCATTTGAAAATAAAGGGTTGGGCTAATATACTTGATCTACTTAATCCAGATGGTAGAATATTTGTTCAATTCAATGCAACTAGAAATCCATTAGGAGAAAATGACCAATAATGGAAATATTCTATTCGTAGACTTGTGAAGTCAAGTATACAAATCAATATAAATTATTGGACTAAGGTTGAAGATGCTAAAATGTAAAAGTTATGAAAAACCATTTATGTAAGTCTTTTTTGTTTTATAATTAATTGCATATTATATCCTTTTGAATTATATCTCCTTACAAATGTATTTTTTACAAAATCCTTTTAAAGTTCCCGATAATTGGTTAAACAAGTGATATAAGATTACAAATAAGGCATGGAAGGAATACAAAACTTCCAAATTGGTCATAAATTATATGTTTTCATACTTGTAACCACTTAACGAAGTTAAACTATACAAAATCCCTTAAGATCACCCTCGATAGAACCCCAAGTATGAAAATATTTTATCGATTATAGATGTACAGATGGATTTTAAATCATCAGGGAAAAACATCAAAATATAAAAAATGCAGTTAGACACAGAATAGTAATATTAAGTTGTTAATTTATAAATATTTTTATATTTATTTTCCTCTAATTTATGTTAATAAATTGGTTAATAAATTTATTTAATTTAAGTAGGAAAATGACATAAGATGCTAATTCCAACCTTTTGACTATATCCTTTTACTACTAGCCTCCCCTTGTGCCTTTCAATCTCTCCCTTATCATTCCTCTTCGTCTTGTACACCCATTTGACACCTATTTCCTTATGTCCTTTGGGAAGTGAGGTGAGTTCCCATGTGTTGTTGTTCTTTTCAATGGCTCTGATTTCTTCGTCCATTGCATCTCTCCATTTTTTTCTTATACTACTTCTTTAAAGTTTACTAGTTCACAAGCGACAAAGAGATAGAAAAGTGTGAGTGATGAGTGCTCAAAAAGTACTAAAATTACCATGATTTTATGCACGTTAATTGATTAAAAATAAATATATATATGATTTTATTATATATTTATATAAATCTATCTTTTCGGAATCATGAGTATTTTTATTATTTTTCATGTATTTTTGCTTAAAAAAGTAACTTAAAGACTCAAAGAAAAAATACTGGAGGCAATACATCGCAAATATATTCATAAATTAAATGAGGAAAGGTCAAAAAATATGGAAAATTGGACAAAATGGGTCAAAAATGTCAAAAATGAGAAAATTGCGCACACAGCCACCCAACAACGCCTACCAACACGCGCAGCAGGCCCAGCCACGCCGAATAACATGCGTGCATCACCCAGTCCACGCGCGCTGCATCGCCCAGTCCGTGCACGCCTACTCTCCATTCCGCGTGCGCCCTTGCTCCATTTTGTGTGCGCCGTTGCGCCCATCTGCCCCAATCCGCGCACACTGCCGCGCCCCACACCACCATGACATCATCAATGATATAATCATTCACTACTCCACGTTTCCACCATTTTAATCACTTTTTCACCCACTTTTTCTTCCCCTTCTCACCTATAAATACCTTCATTCTCTTCACTTCAAACAACACCTTAAAAACATCTTCTCTATTTCTTTCTCTCCATTTTTTAGTTTTCTTAGTTTTTTAGTTTTTCTTAGTTTTAGAATTCTTCTCTTTTTGAGAAGAACTAATTATGTTTTTGTAATTTATTTTCTTTTTGATTTAATAAATGGAAGTGCAAATTTCGTTTGGAGGTTTTCTAGCAACATGAATAACATCAAAATACTGTAAGGATTTTATTTTCTTTACAATTTTTTTATGCTTTATTCTTATATGTTATATTTAATTTGTCTATGATTAAATTTAACTTTGTTGGCTATTTGTAAACATGATATAATAATAACGTTGATATGCTTGCAAAATATTAAATAGGTAAAAATCTTTAAAATGAATTGATTTTGTTTTTATAGATTTTATATTAAGAATGTTAGAGAGAAATATATTATTTTTAATTACAAACTTAAATCTGAAAATTAGATTTTAAGGTTTAGTTATCCGGTCTGATTTAGAGTAGTGCTCTTTTATTTGTTGGTACAATCGCCAGGTAGTTTGAGTGAAGCTCTATTTCAAATGTTTTTATAAGAATTATTATGTGAAAATGTATTGACAACATGTTTTCAGTAGTAGTTTTAAAACTTGAAAGTTAGTACTCGGATAATTAAATTCTTAGGTTTAATTTGGACACCTTTAATAAAGTTTAAACTGTCTAACCCCACCAAATGTGGCATTTAAATGATTCATTTACAATCTCTTAGAAAAAGGAATTAACCAAATTAGTCATCAACCCCACCCATAGGTGTTAATTGATTTGTTTAGTTAACAAAGAATATCTAACCCCACCAAATGTGATATTCATATAAAAAACGAGAGTCATTAAATATCAATTTATATCTTTAATAACCTAAATAATATGAGCAAGCATAATTACTTAGTTATTATATCCATAAATAATCCAATATTATAAATGATAAAATTTGCATCAATATTTATTGAATCTGTATCTATGTTTATTTTTATGTTATTAGGTTAAAAACACAAAACCCCAAAATATTGTGACATGATGTTTAGGATTTGATTTCGTTATTTATAGAAACAACTAATAAATCAAAGCCATACAACATAAACCTACCAAGTAATCTAAAACCATACACCTAGCCCCTTACCTAACCAATTTCTTTTCTTCTTGCTGCCTACCAACCAGCTCAACACTATGAGCTGTATCCTTATCAACCCAGATCCTCACTATAGAATTTTTCATGAGTTGGACTTCAAATGGGCTAGACTCTTTCAAAGAGCTTGGTCTTGTAAACAAGTTTACAAAAACAACAATATTGACGTATTTTACATTTGCTATGTCAGATTATACCAATATAAGTTTTAGTTCTTGACGGGTGATAATATTTATAATTGTTTTGACTACCATTATATATGCAATTAGAAATGTTAAATGTTTCGTGTATCCATTGTTATGTTTGAGATCCATATCCATTTGTTATCATATTTTTGCTTCCTCATTCTGTGAAATAGACGCATTTGCCTCGTGGTGTTTACTTTGTGAATTTTTAATTTCTAAAGGACTTGGCTTTTGATCTTTTGCCTTTTCCTTATTTAGGTTTTGTTAAATAAAAATGACCTAAAACAATATAAGGCCTATTTAGGAAGAAGAAAAATTTCAACTACTTAGAACAAAAAAAAAGCAAAGAAGGGAGAGCTGTCAAACTCCATTTTCAACCAAGGAATCTCTCATTTTTCTTCTCAACTTTTGCAGAGCATATTAGAAGAAATACTATATTCAATAAGCTCATTTGTATGATAATATTTGATTAAATAGTAAGTTGTTAATTTATCTTACTAAATATTACCAATAAATTAGAGAGAGATATTTTCTGAGTGTATTTAGTTTTGGTATATTTTATGAATCTCTCTAAATATCGGTGTTTGTATCTCCATTTGATTATTAGTGAATTTTCCTCCGTGTTTCGTTGTCAATGGAATAGACTTTTCACATTAAAAAGTCGAACTACTTAAATTATTGTGTATTATTTATTTTCTAACTGTTTATTATTTTGCTGTTACCCATTATTATATAGTTAGGTAACCAAAATTGGACCGGAAATTCACTTCCGTTAGTACTAATTTATAACAATTTTGAATAATACAGATCATGGTTTGTTAAAAAGACTGATTTTGCAAGTGTTTTGCATTTTGCTTAATATAGTAGATTTTGATAACATCATTTTTTTTTAGTGTATATGGATACTTTTAATACATTACGCCGCAAATTTGTTTGATCTTGTTTTTATAGTGCTTATCAATCCATCTGTACTAGATGGAGTGGAGAAACATTGAGTTTTCTCATTTAACTTCGATTGTTATCATGTGATCAACATCGATCCAAGTCATATTTCAGTAGAAGGAATAAGATCTGTCATGTTTGAAAATATAACTTAGATAGTAGACCTAATCATTTGTTAAGATATAAAATCATATGCCGAATTCCCTATAGAGCAGAGATATCATGCTTTTTATATTTTTAACCTCAATATTAGTTGCGAAGCAGTATATGGATACTTTTAATGCATTAGTTAATTCATATATATTTATTTTATCTTAATTTAATCACGATATATTTATTCATGTAATTTATTAAAAAGAAATGTACACAATAAAAAAAATGATATTTGTCTATGTGAGTAGTCTACTTATCTCATCAATAAAATAAATACAACATGATATTATTATATTTAAGATAAAAATTATACTAAGTTTTATAATTAATTACTAATTGTTAGTGATTAATTGTCTAATAGGATACTATTTTTTTATTTAGTTTAATAAAAATGATAATATTTTAACTTTAATGAAAATATATATCGTAAATGACTTTGAGTTTTGTAATTAATTAATGAATATTTTTATATTAATAATTATTGGTTATTTACATATAATTTTATTAAAGTATAATTATTAGTATTACTTAAATAATGTATCTCATTATAGATTTAGATGCATCGAAAATGTAATATATTTTTACACGTATATTTTATATATATATTACAATTATAATATTTAAAATTTTAATTTTTTTTTGTCTTTTGATATGCTTATTCACCATCTCATAATATTAAAAAAAAAGTTACTAAAAATCATGTGTGATAGTTGTTGAAATGCCTTTTAGGATGATTAATAAAAATTAAATTTAAAACCATCCCTAAAAATCTTTTGAAATAGTTGTTGAAATGTTTTAAGTTCAAAATCCTTCCTAAAAATCTTTTGAGACGGATGTTTATCTTTAGAGATGATTATTATTTTATCTTTTATTGTCCCAAAAAAGTCACTCATTTAGGAATGTTTACATAAGGGATGGTTACACAGTATTACATTACATGCCTATTGTGTCTTTTTTTGCCGCTTGTTTTCACAAAAAAACAAGTGCTAATTTAGATTTGCATCTGTTTCTTGAAAACAGACGCAAAATTTGTGTTGATATTCAATAACAAATGCAAATTATTATTTTATTATTTTTACTAATAAAAGTATACATATATATACATGATTTTGATTGAACATGATCCTACCATTTTAAAATTAAAATTTAAAATTTAAAATATTATTAAAAGAAATCTTTACAAAGCATATGCAAGTTCTAGTTTAATAGATTCAAAATAATATAGTTTTAAATTTAAAATATCAAAATTTATTAAAGAAAAAAATCAAATTAATTAACCTACTCCAACAAAAAATACTTAAAGAAAAACATTTATTAAGAAAAAGTAAAAACTAAAACCAATTAGCTTATAAGCGCTGCGTATTTGTGTGTATATTATAATTGCGTGTTTTGTAGTAAAAAAAAAACTAAAAACTAAAACCAGTCGTGTGCCTCTCTAACTGCACACTACACCAAAAAACATCTTCTAAGAATGATCGATTGTTTTTTTTTAAATATTATAAGGATAAAAAAAATTAAAATTTTTATGAAGATCATTTTAATAATATTCACTATAAAAAATTTAAAATAAAAAAATTTATTTATTTTATATTTTTAAAAAAATTATTTAATTTGACAATATTAAAAAAATTATCGTCGTCTATTTCATCAGTAATGTCCATCTTGTAAACTTTTTAAGTATATAGTTAAAAGTATTTTACCTCGGGTTTTTATCTAAACATCTCTTATTCAATAATTTAAAAATAAGTTTATTTATGTTTTAATAAATAATAATTTATATTTATATAATAAATTTTATTATAAAATAATAATAAATTATAAAATTTTAAATTATTGAAATTTTAAAAAAATAAATTATTTAAGATTAAATAAATTAAAAAATAGATTACATTGTAATACATGTCTCTAATATTATTATAATTTTAATTATTATTAAGATAACAAATATTTATTAATAATAATTTAATTTAAGTATTAAAATATAATGAATTAGATATAATTTATTATATTAATAATAAAAATAATTATAATAACATTATATTAGACAATATTTTCACACAAAATTTGTGATATAATTTTCTATGTTTGCATTGTATATTGTAAAAAGTTGGAGAGAGAAGTTTCACAATTTTTTTTAATAATTTAATTTTTGTATGAATATTATTTTTTATATCATAATTATAATTAATATTATAATTATTTATTAAATATAATTATAATTATATTTAATAACAATAATAATAATAATAATGTATTATATTATTTATGAATTATCAAAATGATTAGCATATCATTTTTAATATGTATAAATTTATATTTATTTTTTAAAATAAAATTTTAATATATGATATGATAAAAGAGATTTATATATTTAAAATTATTTATAAATTTATAAAATGTTAATATTTTATTATATTTATAATAATTATGTTTTGTAAAATTGGATTGAAATATTTTTTTTATTTTTTATTTTTAAATAAAATTTACTAAAAAAATGTGATTTTAAATTTAAGGTTATATTTGTTTATTTCTAAACTAAACTACAAGTAATCTTATTTTTAAACTATTGAATGGATAATGTATATCGAGAAAAGCCCTTTTACCTCTTATATGTTGCCTATTCACGCGTGGAGAGTGTCATAATTTTATTCAATTGCCAAACTTTCACACATTGATTGAACCTTCCTCACCGTTGTTGGTATCGCTGCCTCGCCGTCGCTGGAATCGCTTCCTCTCCGTCGCTGGAAATCATCACCACCCGACGCCATTACTCAACGTTCATCACGAGGTCTAGGTTGAACACAAATTTGAGGACGAACAATTGCCGTTCTACGCGAGGTTGAAGTCCAGGTTCTATACCGTTGCTGTTCTCCAAAGCTGTCGCTCCTAGCTTCCGTCGCCGTCCTCTTTCTGTTCTATAAGGTATGTTTCGTTCTAGATCCAGTCACATCTGAATCCACTTGGATTCAAGTGCTTTCGTAATGAGTCGTGACTTCAAAATCCTTAGCCAACTCATAGAACCTGGTCCGGTTATATTAAACCACATAGTAAATGACAGTACATACTCTGCTTGCTGTCTGTACATAAAATTGTGTGGTGTAGACTAGTATAGATGTTGAATCGATTAAAAGGTCGGTTTCTGAAGTTATTGCTGCTGTAATAGCTGGTTAAAACAGGCCTTGCTAATAAACTAGGAGTACTTATTTCTGGTTTGATGAACCAAAGGTACATTCCTTTTCCTTGGTCTAATTCTTCCACATACCTGAAATATTAATACTACTGTTACATTATTCATCGAAAAAATTAATATTTATTTTGGATTTTAAATGGGAATTATTATTATAACTTAAAAGTCTCTAATTACTTGTTCATAATAGGTACAAGAAGATTATAAAAGAATGATTTTCTATCCAATCTTCAGCAGTTGAAGGCATCATTTTTGGCTGCCCTGCTGAAGTCCCTGAGCTTCATAAAAAAAACAAATAAATAAAAAAAGGTTTTGAGATTGAATTCAATAAAAATAAATAAATAAAGATGAAGAAATTGTTGTTTAAAGAACCTGGAAAGCATATATACCTTTTGAGAAGCTCAGTAATGGGTTGAGCTGAAATAATCTGGGAAGGCTCACTATTGACTAAATTGCTTTGCTTTTAATGCTTACGGTTGAATCTATTGGGCCATTAGGAGTTCATGGAAAGTTCAGTAGTAAACAAAAGAAGCAAATTAGTCTTGTTGACTATGATGGTGTGAAGTTAAAAGTTTCTATATATTGTCGGGTGAGCAGGTTCTCCTGGCCAATCTTTTCAGGTATATCTTTGTCTCAGTGCATGTTTGTTGACAATTTATTATCATCATCATCATTATATTTTTAGTGTTGGATGCATGCTTGCTCTGGATAGACTATATATTGCGAGTTCTCTAGAGAGTGCTATTGAAGCAAGTGGTGGGCGTTGTCCTGAATATGGTAGTGAATATTTTATTTCTTTTAAATTATCTAAAGGTGTAATTTTAAGTTTTAGCAAAATGTGATGGTTTTTAGTTCCCTAAGATTAAAAGTCTTAGTTAGAAACTATATAACTACTTTGAGAAGCTTAATGATAGTTATACTTTTTTTGTGATGCCTTGAGTAAGAATATTCATTAACTTTGCATTTTAATTTTTGAGATTTGTTACTTGGTTGACTTTCTATTGCTTTTGATATATTATGTTGCCTATGATACATGCAAGCAGGTAGAGAAATAGAAAAATCGAATTATTATTAAAAAAAATATTTATTTTGTTAGGACGGTCATTACAAAACAATCTTCATAGTAAAATGAATTAGTTTTTTTATTGGCAAATTTTCATTGCTTTTCTTGTTATGTTATATCAAGTCTAGTCTGCTGCTGTCATTTTAAAATGAATTAGCTTTTTTATTGGTAAATTTTCATCGCTTTTCTTGTTATGTTATATCAAGTATAATCTGCTGCATGGACTAAGAGCCGTTTATCCTATTCTACTCTAAGCTCTAATATATTTTCAATGCCATTTGTAGAGGACTTTGACCCATGAGGCAACAACCTTTTTGTTGGATGTTCTAAAGCCAAATTTACTGGAACATAGATACCTTCAGACAAAGGTGCACCCTGTTCCCCTTTTCTTTAAGAAAAACTGTTGATAATAGATAAAATTTGATACAGTTTTGATTCCATTTTGCCTATAAAAGTTTTGAACCATCTACTTTGGCCAGGTTTTGGAAATTAACCTTGTAACATGCCCAAATAGTTGTATTGATACTTTAATTTTATAGTTTATACGATGTTAATAGTTTTTTGTTGTATTTTTGTTGTAAGTTCTTAGAGTTGTATTGAGCTTATTAGCTCTTAGAGTTGTATAAAAATAAGACTTCAAATAATTATTTATATTACTTAAATAACTCCACACACATATATATATATAAACAAACACAAGTAATTGTAATCTAGAATTCTTTTTAATATTTTAGTTACTAATAATTTATTATTTAATTGATAAAAAATTAAGACTTAAGATAATTAATTAAAAAAATGATAATTATTTTTTAATTAAGATAAATAACTTTGTATAAAAAAGATAGATAATTATTAAATTTTAATTTTTAATAATTTATTACTTAATTTATATTACTATAAAATAATAATATTCAAGATAAAAAAATGATAATATCTTTTTTATGTTACATAAATAATATTCAACATTGTAATAGAATGTGGTAATTAATAGTGTGCCAATATATAATGAACATTGCATTTAATTGGATATAACCATGGTTATGATGGAATATTAACAGGTATGCTTCCTTGAGAGTTGAGAAGATCAGTATAAGCATTCCACCATTTAATTGCTTCATTATCATCACCCAACATCGTATGAATAATAGCCTGTTTTTATGAAATAAGCAAATGAGAAATATTTCAAGTAGAAACTACATTAATCTAATTTCAATTATATATAAATATAATATGCATGAATTAATTCAGACATTTGTTTAACCTTTTTCATGCAATTATTTTATTCTTAATTTTGAAAAATTCAAATTTATTTTAGGAGATAATATTATCACAACTTAAATTGTTATTATTACAATAATAATTTTATCCAACAATAACATAACTAAAATATAATTAATTATAAATTAAAACAATCATTTTACATTGTTTTGTTGTGATGTTTATAAAAATAATTGTGATAATATCAATAATTTTTATTTTTTTTATAATCAAATTAACGTCCCTAAAATAATCAATAATGATATTTTGTGAAAATAATAGTATCATTACTCTTAATTAAACTTTCACTTTTATTTGTATCAGTGATATGTATAAAAAACAATTAATACATTAATTTAAAAAACAAATATGAAGAGTTTAGAAGAGAGTAAAATTTAAATTTCACTTAAAAAAATGATAAAAATGAGAATAATAATGTAATTAAGAATGTAACGGTTATTCAATTCGTAAAAAACACCTGAAAATTTGTATGAAATATATAGAATTAATACTATATAATTAATTAACTACCTTGTAAAGAGGAAATCTAGCATCTGACTCTATGGATCTGATTTCGAGAAACCTTTTAGCTTCTGCATAATTTGACTGTAAAAATAATTGGATTAATTTAAGCCGAACACATAAAAATTAGGATAATCTTATATCTTGAGCTGTTTTTATTTTTTATTTTTTATTTTTATAGTAAAATTTATAATTTAAAAAATAACTCATCAATAAATTATGAACATATATTTAAATTATTTTAGTAGTAATATTGTTTTTTAAAAGAATAATTCCCTAAAATTACAAAGAGACAAATTAATACTACATATAGCAATTAAGTAGGGGCTCATTACTGAGTACTGATTATCTCCTGGCTTAGCGACAAGGCTTGATCAGCAATATCATAAATTAATGGGATAATTGTCTGAGCTAGCTTATAGGCTTCTTTTTTTTTTTTTTTTAATACCCTCATCATTTTTGAATTTTTTTTAAAATCTATATATAAAATATATATAAAAGTTAAAATCAGGTTTTATGAACTTGTAAACAAAATTATCACATATTTTAAAATAATTATTATTATTAAATTGAACTCATTAATTATTAAACTTTTATTTTTATTAATTAAATAATAAATTATTATTATTTAAAATATAAATAATTATCTTTTGAATCTATTTAAAGTACGGGGAGGTGTATGTTTAATTTTAACAATAATATATATTTAATTAAAATAATATTTATATTAAATACTTTTAATATTTTAATAAATTAATTATGCATATGTCTATAACTAATATGTTAAAAACTATCGATATTCAATATTACTAAAGTTCTTACAAGGATTGATTATTAAATTACTGAATCATTCACTAACATTATTGAGCCTGTACACAAAATTAATAACGGACTATGAACACTAGTCTTAACACATGATTATGTGTTTATTAATGTTAAAAACTTAATTTTAAACACATTATTATTTTTTAGTGTATATACTACTTAACTAGAGTAAAAATTACATAATAGATGACCAAGGTCCGAAAACGAAAATTCCTCCTAATTAATTAGTCCTGGAGTACTTTGGAATGAAATCGCAACAGAGGCAGTACGTACCTCTTTTTTCTTTAAAAAAAAATTACGATAATAGTTACATTTAGGAAAAACTTAAAGTTCATTCATAGAAACGAAAAATAAAAAATAATTAAATTAATTATTAAAATAATTAATATAAAAACATTCTCACTGTAAATTGAAAACAAAAATTAAATATGACTGATGTAAAGTTATTTTTATTAATTTTAGAAGTTAGAACTTTTTTTTAATAAATACATAACATAACTTTTTATATACTTAGGATTTCATTTTTAATTCAATATCATGTGTTAAATATATGTTTTTTTTATAAGATGATAAACATATTTTTAATGCATTTTTATAAATGTGCTAAACATATTTTTTATTATAACTATTAATCAAAATCAAAATTTTTTTGGCTTTCACACAAATATTCCTTATATTGTTGCAATATATTTTTGTTTTTAAAGAAAAAAGAAAATAACATTAATTAAGTTTCATACCATAACTTATAGTATAATTTTTAAAAATATTTAAAATATTTACTATATTATAATTATGCTTACTATATATAGATAATAATACAAATATGTCCAACAACGTTTAATTTAAAGTTATAATTATACTTATAACGTATAAATAATAATATAATTATATTTAAAATTAAATATATTTTATCGCTATCTATACTATGTAAATATAATTGTATTAAAATAAATATTTTGAATATTTTATAAATTATTTCATAAATTATGGATATAAAATGTAATTAATCTTAAAAAAAATAAAAAAAAGGGAATTAGATGGGAAGTAGTTTTAATTTAAGGAAATACCTGCAGAATGAGCAGTTCTACTAGCGTCATCTGAACATGAAAGAAAGGTTCAGGGTGCTTCCCTTTTAACTTACGATATTTTTCTCGCAATAGTTTTTCTGCATCTTCAATCTTCCCAGCTTTTATTGCGGATGACTAAAACAATTTTTAAATAAATAAATAAATTGAAAAGTTCAAGATATAATTAGAAATGAAATTAACATAGGATAATAATGTTACCATAATTTATTTTAATATTAATACAAGAATAATATTATTAATAATTTTATTTAATATTAATAAATATAATTTATATTAGGATAAAATAAATATTATATTTTTTTTATTATATTAATATTAGAAATAAAATAAATATTTTATATATTTTTACTATGTAAATAACAAAGTTATTATAACAATATAATTATTTTAATACATATTCAAATAAGTAAGAAAAATATTTGATAATATTATTATTTCTTTGAATAAAATGAATAGAGGTATTTGACAGAACGAGTCCGGATCACAATGGTGTTAGTCGATGAGGTTTATTTTGGAAAAAAAAAATTTAAGTTAAATTTATTTGAGTTATTTTTTAATTTTAATAAAATGTAAGTAGATGTTTTATCTATAATATAGTATGAGTTGATCATTGGATAGAACTTATAACAGGATCTCGAAAAACGAATAATTTTTGTTGGGTTTTTATCTTTTATTGCATTAATTTTTTTCTTTTTTTAAATAAAAATTATCATATGTATTATTTTTTTTTTAAGACAGAACTCGACTTTTTACTCATTAATTTCGAATATTTATTAATCAAAAAGAAAAAATTGAAAAAAATAAAAATGTTAAAATCTAGTTTGTTTTTTTTTTCTTTTTATATTTTTATATAAATTTATTTAACATTAAAAAAAAGATCATACATGTGTCAAAGAATCCTAGTTAAAATAATATGGCAAAAAGAATGAATAAAACAATTGAATAAAGAATCAAGTATATTCTTCATAATACCAAGTTATCTAAATCATTAAGGGGGATTTCATTTGATTTAATCAACTTTTTTTCTTAAATTTTGTGGACAGTAATGTTATTAATATAGTTTGTAAAGGAAAAGATGTCTTATAAATACTTAATAATTTTTGGATACAGAGATTACGTTTGCATTTCAAAAATGAAAGATCTAATTTGGATGATAAAGCCAAGGAGTGTATTTTAACTGTAAAATTTAAATCACAAATATAACCAATAATTTTATACCTTAAATCTTAAATATCAAAACACTTAGAAAAATAATAATTTTAACCCTAAAGCTTAACCCACAAATATAACCATTTAAATCCTAAACCCTAAATCTCAAATCACAAACCTCAAAATCTTAAACCATATTTTAAAAAATAATAATTTAAATAGTATATTTTATTTTTAAGTAATAATTATTTAGAAAAATAATGATTTCAATAATGTATTTTGTTTGATAAAAAAATAATAATTAAATGATATTATTTAAAATTTATTAAATATAGGGATATTAAGGTAAGATACAGTGTTTTTCTTTTCATTCTAATTGTAAACCAAACACTATAATACTGATTTCTTTTTTGATTCCAATGATCAAACCAAACAAAACTGTGTTTTTTTATTCTATTCAATTCTCATTCTGATTCCATTCTGTGAACCAAATGTCATCTAAGAGTATTTTTAGTTCATTTTTTATTCATAATTTAAAAGTTTGTTTATCTATTTAAGTTTTATTTTTCTACCCGTTCAGATTTTAAAATGACTCTTACTTTGTTATGCCATCAAAAGCTCTATCAATTTTGGTGAGATCTAAAACTCTATTTGTATTCTATTATTTTTTTAGTAAAGATTAATTGTGTTTTCAAAAATTGTATTTTTTTTATATTGATGTATTTTGGTGTTCCTTGAGTATAAAAGATTTTGATGTACCCATTTTTGATATAGTAAAAGTTAAAATTGAGGTCCTATGCATCAGATACATTATTGAACCACGTTAAAAATTATTGTGTCACTTACTCAACACTTTGATTATTATTTCCTATATTTGGTTAATTGTGCAATTTTAATCATGCAAGTGAAAAAAGTTTAAATTTTTTGCTTCCATTGTTAATCTGAAATTGGTATTTTTCCAACAAAACTTACATCAGAACCTTAGTTGGTTGGTAGTAAATTTTCTATGTGATTTAAAATGCAAATGAGTACAATTCAATGATGAAATTGAAAGGAGATAATTATGATATTTGAAAACCCATAATGAAAGATATGATATATTTTAAAGATTTATATGAGCCAATAAAAGATGATAAAGCAAAGTAAGGTTAAAAGATTGATGATTATGATTGAGACATAATGTAAATAAAATGTATTGCGTGTTAATTATAGTGTGTTTCATAACATTTTTCATTAATTTTGAATATTTATTAATTAGAAAGAAAAAAAATGAAAAATGAAAGCATTCAAATCTAGTTTGTTTTTTTTTTCCTTTATATTTTTATATAAATTTATTTTGTTTTAAGTAAAGTTAATTAACATTAAAAAAAAAGGTCATATATGTGCCAAAGAATCTTTGTTAGAATGGTATGACAAAAAGAATGAACAGAAGAATTGAAGAGAGAATCAAGTGTATTCTCTCTAATACCAAGTTATCTAAATCATTCCGAGGTGAAGCAATAAGGATTGCAGTTGATTTGATTAATTTTTCTTTTTTAGCTTTTTGGACGATAATGTTCCTAATAGAATTTGTAAAGGAAAAGATGTTTCTTATAGGCACTTAATAATGTTTGGATGAGGAGCTTACAATCACATTCCCAAAAATGAAAGATCTAATTTGGATGATAAAGCCAATGAGTGTATTTTCTTAGGATATTCACATGACGAGTTTGGATATAGATTATAAGATCTAATTTGCATAAAAGTGATTAGGAGTAGAGATGTGGTCCTTCTTGAAGATTAGATAGATGGTGTTTATGGAGCCTATAAACCTCAATCCTTTACTAAATATCCTTTTAGTTTGGAGCCAATTTTCAAACCTTTAGCTCATAATGATCATGGGTGAGCTAGAGAAGAAATCCATAATGGTGTTGTTCATCCTAAAGTCCTTATAATAGATGATTTGGAACCTAATAGATAGGTTCAAGAAGAAAATCCATCTCTCATAGAACCTGTACTGAGAAAGTGAACTAGGGAAATAAATTCTTCTACAAGATATTCTTCACTTGAGTATGTGTTACTGATTGATAGGAAAGAACCATGGACATACTAAGAAGTTATAAGCCTCAAGACTCGAAAAGAGTGGTACAAAATCATTCAAGAAGAGATTGATTCCTTTCATAAGCATCACACCTATGACTTGGTAAAGCTACTTAAAGGCAAGAGAGCTTTGAGGAAAAAAAAGGTTTACAAGCTGAAGACAAAAAATAACTTACAACTAAGATACAAAGTAAGAATAGTTGTGAAATACTGTGATTAGAAGAAAGGCATTAACTTTCAAGAAATTTTATCTCCAGTAGTGTAGATGTCATCGATAAGACTAATTCTTGGTTTAGTTTGTTTTTTTGAATTTAGAAATTGAGCAGCTTGATGTAAAGATAACTTTCCTTCTTGGTGATCTAGAAGCTGAAATATACATAGAGCATCCAGATGGGTTCAAAGTCAATGACAAGAAGATTACATCTACAGGCTTGGGAAAAACTTATATAGGTGAAGTAAGCGCCTAAATAATGGTATAAGAAATTTGAATCTTTCATGTTGAGTCATGAGTACAACAGAACTACATCAGATCACTCTGTGTATGTGAAAAGATTTTTTCATGATGATTTTATCATTCTCTTATTATATGTGGATGATATATTGATTATTGTCATCATACAAGTAATGTAGAGAAGGTGAAGAAAAATTTTAGTAAGTCTTTTGATGTGAAAGGCTTAGAACTAGAAAAATAAATTCTTGGCATGAAGACTACTCATGATAAGAATAACAAAGAACTGTGGTTATCTCAAGAAGCATACATTGAGAAATTTCTTAAGAGGTTTAACATGAGAAACATAAATATAGTTTGTTCTCCATTTGAAAAACACTTCAATCCATAGTAGGCAGTTTGATGTATACCATGGTATGCACCAGACCAAATATCCCTTATGATATTGGAATGGTTAGTCATTTTCTCTCCAATCATGGTAAGGAATACTGGAAAACAATGAAGTAGATTCTATCTTAGATGTACTTCTAAGACATCTTTATGTTTTGGTAATGGTAAACATATGCTACATGGATACAAAGCTTTAAACATGACAGATGGTATTGGCTCAAGAAAATCTACTTTAGGTTATATGATGAATTTTTTAGGAGGAGATGTTTCATGACAATCAAGATTACAAAAGTAGGTTACTTTTTCTTCTACAAAAACAAAGTATATTATTGTAACTAAGCCATGTAAAGATGCCTTATGGATGAAGAAGTTTCTACGAGAGTTAAATTTGAAACAAAAGAAGTATATTACCTACTTTGATAACCTGAGTGCTACTCAAATTAGCAAAAATCATATGTTTCACTCTAGATCCAAACATATTGATGTGAAATAGCATTAAGTATGTCATATGATTAAAGCACACCAATCAGAATGGATTTGACACGATGATAAAGACACTATCGAAAGAGAAGCTTGAGAAATTTAAGTGAAAGGGTTGGACGAAAAAATCTCCCACATAAATAGAAGGGGGAGATTCTATTGGGTCTGCTCATATGATCATTCATATTCCAAGAAATATAAAAAGACAAAACAAACAAAAAAGAAGAAGAAGAAAATAAAAAAATGAGTTTACATTTAGAAATGTTTGGATAGTAACTGATAGATTAAAGCTTTTTCATAGGTTTTTTTGGGCTAATGATGAAAGAAGCCAAAAATTCTTATATATATATATATAAATTTTTGGATGGTCACCGATGAATTAAAGCTTTTCATAGGCCTTTTTTTGGTAAATGATGGAATAAGCCAAAAATCATATATATATACATATATATATTTCATTTGCAATGCATAATTTAGAGACTTATTTATCTACTGGAGCTCCATTTTACTATTGTCTTATATTTCAAAATGGTTCTCATTTTATCGTGTCATCAAAGATTCTATTAATTTTAATGAGATTTAAAATTCTCTTTGTATTCCATTATTTTTTTTATTAAGATTAAATGTTTTTTCAATAATTGTAATTTTTTTAATATTGAGGTACTATTGTGTTCCTCTAATTTTTTTAAAGATAATTTTGGTGTACTTATTTTTGATATAGTAAAAAATGAAAGTAGAGATCCGTGGATTAGATACATTATTAGACCACATTAAAAATTATTGTGTTACTTATTTATTGTAATGATTAATATTTTCTATATTTATTTAATTGTGTTATTTTAATTATATAAGTAAGAAATGTTTAATTTTTTACTTTTGATATTACATTGAAATTAATACTTTCTAAGCATGTAAGATACTCTTTTATATACTGATCTTTTCTACGTGAATCGTTTAACCCATTGCTTCGTATTTTTAATTTATTTTGTTATATTTTAATTTTATTTGATTTTTTTTCGTAGGAATCCTATTGATTTTTTTCTTGACTGGTTGATTAACTAAAATTTTATGCCGTATACAGCATCATAAGCCATCAAACTTTAAAAGGTAAGCCTTTAAAGTTAAATTGATAATTCTAGCAATATCTTTTTTAATTAACTTAGGAAACTTATTTAATACCCTAACAAAAATCACTTTTTTTTTTTATTTTATCAAAATCAATATGTCGTCAAACACACGCTTCCTTGTTAAGAGGGAAAGCCAAAACCTTTCTGAATTAAAAAACCTAGCTAGCTTACAGTATTGAATCTATTTGATCCTGGGATAACAAATATTTTTTTGATTTAGAAGTTATCACAAATGAAAACATATAAAACAAATCTAAAATTATTAGATTCTCATTTTTTTAGTTTTATTATAGGTAATTACATCAATTAAAATGTAACACATAAACGTTTAATTTAAAATTCTAATCGGCCACATTATCTATACTCTATACACACATATAGAAAATAACACAAAAAAAAATTAAATAAATAAATAAATAAGGGATAAAAAAATTAACCTTAAGATCAAAACAATATCTCATGGATATGTTAGGCTCATCAGGAACAATAGACTTTATCTTAAGGTACTCTTGCAAAGCCTCGGAATTTACATCCAACAAGTTTTCAAGTGCACCTTTTGCAGTAATTAGAGTTTTTGCTGGCAATGCTTCCTCAGGAACATATCTACGTGGGGTTTTCGCAAGAGAGGCTTTGGGATTCAACATCCCATTACCAAAATTACCCCCTATTAATAATCCAATAACACATGCCATAACCAGATTAGATACACCAACTTTCCAATATCTCATCAATAATGCTCCATTTTTGTAATTTTGATCATCACCATCTTTATAATTCTTTTCTTCTTCAAATGGGGCTGGTGTACTACTAGTACTTTTATGAGCAGGTACAAGTTTTGAATGACAAATTGTCGAATGCTTAAGAGGAAATAGAGAAAGGCTATAATTAGGTAACTTTGTACTTGTCACCCTTTCATGACTTGTCAAATTGTTGAAACGAATGCGTAGAGATTTAGAGGTAAAGGCAGTTCCATTTGATAAGCAAATTGAAGAAGCCATGGTTTGAAGAGATAAGGATCACACTAGGTAGTATTTGATGTACTATGTGTTATATATACTTTTATATTTGCTTTTTTTTTTTGGGTAAGATACTTTTATATTTGATTGATTGGTTGATTCTAACTAGCAATAAAATTTCAGGTAAGATAAGTAAGGTATCAAGTTTTTTTTGCTTTAAACAGACAAAGCTGAATTATATATGTGTGACTTTAATGCAAGCTTGGCATCATTTTCATGACTTTCTTATCTTTGGGGATAAGTAAGATTTTTTTTTTTTACTCTGGTTTTGTAATATGCTCATTTTATTGCAGTATTAGAAAATTTAGAATCTAAGAGAGCGTATGCCTTTTAGACACAAACACAATGTGTTACACATGCACGGGTAATTATTGTTAAAAAAGGTTTTATCAGCTTTTTGTTTTAATCCTCCTGTTTTATTTTCCCCTATTTTTCTTGAAAAGTAGGCATTCCACAATTGGTCTTTAAGTTGGCAAATTTTGCTCTTTGTTTCCTCGAATTTTTTTCCCAGTAATACTACATTCAATATATTTTTAATTTTAACATATTTGGTTTAAATTTAAAAATTAGATTAATTTATATTACATTAATAAATGATGATGCCGATTTTCGTCTACACCGTATAAGATTGTTCTCCGTGAATTTACGAAATATACAAACAGTTAGGATCTTAGACTATCATGTAGGAGGAGGTGTGGTCTTTGACCGTCTGATGCTTAAGTCGATAACAAAATAATGAAGTTTAAAAGAGATCTATGATCTAGCTCTTTGATTGAGAGGAAAGAAAATGTTTGGCTGTGATTCTATGTTATGTGAGAGAATATATATATCAAGTTATGTGTGAATATGTATATATGTGAATATATATATGGGAAAAGTTAACATGATAATTATTTCTTAAGAGAATAGATTTGACTTATTATAGCATCGGAGATATCTATCTATATTTATCTCTTCAAGATAATTAAGGGATAATTATTAAGTTTTTATCTCTTTATTAATATTATCTTATGATCATGCTTATATAATGACTCAATCTTTATTGGGCTTGGCCCATAAGCCTCTTTGTTGATTGAAACAACTATTTACTTACCACATGGGATGTTTTAAATTACACCCAACATCAACTTCCAAACTTTTTGGTCATTGGATGAGAAGGTCTTATTATATTTTTGTCGATACCTGGGTTCATGACCCTTTTCAATCACACTAGCAAAACTATGATCACTTTCGTGTGCTTTTTTACTCCTCTAAGTGAGGGATTTCATGTCGTGTCTATCCATCCAAAACATTGTGGCAACTTCCTATCGCTAGTGGTTCTTTCAGATTTCCAATCGAACTCTTGGTTAGGAAGTCACGTCGAAGTCAATTTGTACCTTGAAAATCAACCTTACCCACTTTTTGGAACGAAATTTGAAGCTTAAATCCTTGACATAGAGCCCTTAGACTTGACCAAGTAATTGTGGCCATTGGATATAGCTTCGAAGGGATGGATGAGATCGTATCTCGATTTCTATATACAAGCTTTTCATTCTCTTAGACTCCTCACATTTCATAATCATTTCTTGGAACTCATATCTTAGGAGAAGAATATGGGTGAAGAGAAGAAAGAGAGCATTCTCAAAGATATTTCTTCCATTCTTATTTATTTTTCTTCAATTATTTTTATCCCTTTTTTCTTCCTTTAGGTTACATGTAGTGTACAATAATTATTTTTCCACTATCCAACCACTTTGCACCCATCAACACTTATATCACACATTTATATGTAAAAGTGATGGATACTAATTCTATAGATTTCCATGACAAGTTTGGCCAATGTGTGTGCGTACTGAGGTGAGTAAAGGTTGGAATGGGCAATGTGTGATGGTGGTCCAATAGAGGTTGAATGGAGGCCTGGCTATCGAAGCCTTATTCGGTGGAACCCTAGCTGGTGATGTCATGGCCAATGGTCCAATGGCCAGTGACTTCCTAGTAGTAGATCCTCTGGCATGTGATATCATAGCCAATAGTTCTCTAGATCGTAGTTCTCTAACCGGTAATCCTTTGGTTGATAATTATTTGGCTGACAATGATTGGGAATAGGTTATGCTAGGTGATGGACTTGAGCCATCCCAACATTGTGATTCTTCTACTATTGTTTATGGGGATCATTTGGGCACTCAGTTCAAGGAAAGTCTTCGAGTGATAAAGGCTTGAGTTCCATTCATAATAGCATTCCTTTGTGCCAGCAAGGTATTGATTGGCCGATGTTAAGTTCCTTTTTGTGAACCATTGTGGCTTTTAGATGAAAAATAATTATTGGATATGATGAGGGAGATTTTCCAATTTTCCTAAGTACATTACTTTGATGCTTAAGGTTCTGTGCATAGTTTAGATCAACTATATGCCTGACATAGTTACTTTGTTTGTTGATCAATTTTTTTAAGGTTGTAACTCCATTATTTTTCCTATAATGTGAAATTTTTTGGTTGAAATTAGGGTGCTTCTAAACTGGCTTCTACCTAACTATTATAGGCTATTACTTGGTTATTGGATGCTTTGGAAGACGCACAGTAGAGAACTGAATGTAGAGGAGTTCAAGTATTACTACTAGTCATACCTATAGGGGGGTAGTGAGGGCTGATTTCATTTTAAGCTCTATGGAAACTATATCCTGATTGATGATAAGAGCTAAATTATTGTATTTTTGTTATTATTTAAATGTTGATATTTGTGTGAAAATTGTGTTTATTGGATTATTTAATCCACAAATGTCATTTCACGGGTATTTCGTGTTTAAAGTGCAATTTCAGGTAAAATCATGATTTTGGAGAAGTTAGGGACAAAGTACAATGATAGGCATTGAATGAAATTAAAAAGAAAACAAAGTTTCAAAATTTAGAAATCTCATCGCCGGAGAAAATCTTATTTAGAGCACGGCAAAATTCTTCTCGAGAGCATAAATTTTGGCCAAGTGAATCTCGCCGCCGCCCAAAGTATTCTCGCCGCCGGCCATATTCATCTCGCCGTCGGCGAAAATCTTCCCGAGAGCACAAATTTTGGTAAACTCATCTCGCCGCCGGCCAACTAATTCTCGCTGCGGCGAGAATAATGTCACGGCCGGCGAGTTTCGTTCAAAAACACATTTTTTATGTTGTTTTGTTCCAAAATTGCCCCCCAAACCCTAGATCTATATATACATTATGATGGAGAAAGCGGGGGATGGCAGAGAGAGCAGATCTGTGGAGGAGAAAAGGAAATTTTGGAGAGAAAGGTTGGAAAAGCTTGAAGGATCATCACCATTGTTGCTACCAAGTCTTCATCTTCAAGAGTTTTTCATCTCTTCTCCTTAGCTTTTATTTTCTCCATTTTATTTAGATTTGTTATTCATGTATTCAATTGAAATAATGTTTGTTCTTATTTTTATTATGAACTAATTCGTTTTTGCTAAGGCTATGATGTAGTTAAATCAAGAAAATCTGATTTCTTGTGTTATCGTTATATGAATTCATTGTTTTCAAGTTGGGTATTTATTTCCATGCTTAATGCTTTTAAATTTCTGATCAAGATTTAGATGATTTGTTGCATTATATTGAGACCGAGAAGAGATGTGTAATGAATGCTTCTTGTGATAAATATTGTATGTTAAATGCGAGTTTGACACCTAATGCATGATGTATGTGGTTATTCTAGAAATTCCATAAATCGTAATGTGCTTATTTGTGATTAAATCTTCATAGAAATATAGTTGGTTTTCATAGATAAGTAATTCTAATATAACTCGAGAGAGAGTATTAGATCAGTTTGGGTTTTTCAACCATCACTTCTAACTTTGATTCTCATATAACGTGATTTAAAATCGAATTGAATTGATTTAGCGAAATCAAATGCCTTAGCGTTTTTAATCATTTGTGAACAACATTTAATTTTGTTATTTGTGTTTAGTTTTAAGTTAATTTACTTCTTAAACAAATTCAACAATTCGGTTTACAAATAAAATTAGGATTAGTCAATTTCGGTACTTAGTAACGCCATTCCTTGTGGGTTCGATATCCGTACTTTTGTACACTTTATTACTTGAATGATTCGTACACTTGCGAAAATTACGCATCAAGTTTTTGGTGCCGTTGCCGGGGAATGGTTTGATTTTATTAATATCGATACTACCTAATCTTAGTTTTAATTTGAAGTTAATTTGCTTTATCATTGTTTCATTTTTAATTTTGTTTATGTTGCTCTTTTATTTCATTTATCATAAAAAAAGAAGAAGGTAACTTTGTGTTGTTTTTGTGCTAGTTAATTTTTTGGTTGTAGGATTGTTGTGTGAGATGTACAAGAAGCCTTAACCAATTTCCATTTGATCCAGAGATTGATAGAACATTTAGGCGTCTAAACTGAGAGAGAATGCGTTCAACCTCACCTCCTAATAGACAATCAGCTATGGATCCACCATTTGTTGAGGGAGGTGGAAATCATAGAGCTTTGAGGGATTATGCTGTGCCTAATGTTGCTGGAACTACTTCGGGTATAAGGAGGCCAACTATTCAAGCAAATAACTTTGAGATAAAACCATCCTTTATCCAAATGGTTCAATTAAATCAGTTTGGGGGAACGTCGAAGGATGATCCAAATGCACATATTGCTTACTTTCTAGAGGTGTGTGATCTTTACAAGATAAATGGTGTGTCTGAAGATGCTATAAGATTGAGGGTTTTTCCTTTTTCACTTCGAGATAAAGCCAATGAGTGGCTAAATTCATTACCACTAGGATCAATTACAACATGGAATGAGTTGGTTCAGAAATTCTTGTCCAAGTTCTTTCCTCTTGCTAAGACGGCAAAATTGAGGAATGAAATCACATCTTTTACACAGTATGACCAAGAATCATTGTATGAAGCTTGGGATAGATTCAAAGAAATGTTGAGAAAGTGCCCACATCATGATATACCAATTTGGCTGCAAGTCTCTACATTTTATAATGGGTTGGTTTCAAACTATCGTGCAATGATTGATGCTGCAGCTGGAGGGTCTTTAATGGGAAAAACACCGAAGGATGCTCATGAGTTATTAGAGATTATGGAAAAAAATAACAATCAGTGGCATTCAAAGTGGGTAATTGCAAAAAGACTAGCAGTAGTGCATGAAATTGATTCAGTGAATGCTTTGTCGGCTCAAGTTGCTGCTCTTTCAAGAAAGATGGATTCTTTGTCATCCAAATTCGAATCCAAACCAACTACACAATGTGATTTATGTGGTGGAAATCATGCTAGTATCGAGTGCCAAGCTGGAAATCCATTTGCTTCACCAAATGCTGAGCAAGCAAATTATGTTTCAAATTTCCAAAAACCTCAACATAACCCATATTCGAACACCTACAATCCAGGTTGGAGAAATCATCCAAATTTGTCATGGGGAAATAACCAAGGGGGATTCAAACTGTCATCATCTTCCTACCAATCCCAAGAGAAGAAACAAACAGATTTGGAAGGAATTTTGGGAAAGTTCATTGAGGAGACAAGAACAAATTTCAGAAATCAAGAGGCAATAAACAGGGACATCCAAAACCAACTAGGGCAGCTTTCAAAGCAGATTGCAGAAAGGTCTCAAGGATCGTTGCCTAGTGACACAATAAATCCCAAAGAGCATGTAAAGGCTATCACATTGAGAAGTGGTAAAGAACTTGAATTGCAGGGGAAATCGGAGAAAAAGATGGAAAAATCTAAAGAAAAGCCATCAACATCCCAAGATGTTCAACCTTCCCCAAATGTGAAATATAAGCCTCCTATCCCATATCCTCAAAGATTGAATAAGAAAAAGCTTGATAATCAATTTGATAAATTTTTGGATATTTTTAAGAAATTGCATATTCACATTCCTTTTACAGAGATGTTGGAACAAATGCCCAAGTATGCAAAATTCATGAAAGAAATTCTATCAAAGAAGAGGAAGTTGGGAGATTATGAAACTGTCATGCTAAACGAGGAGTGCAGTGTAGTTCTTCAAAGAAAACTACCATAGAAATTGAAAGACCTAGGGAGTTTTACTATACCTTGTACTATAGGAAGTTGTAATTTTGATAAAGTCTAATTTGATTTAGGAGCAAGCATTAATTTGATTCCACTTTCTATTTTCAAGAAACTAGACCTGGGAGAAGTGAAGCCCACTTCAATCTCTCTACAATTAGCGGATTGATCGGTGAAATATCCTCGAGGGTAATTGATGATGTTTTAATTAAAGTTGACAAATTTATTTTCCCTGTAGATTTCATGGTGCTTGACATGGAGGAAGATAGAGAGGTACCCTTGATATTGGGGATACCGTTCCTTGCAACTGGAAGAACATTGATTGTTTTTCAACAAGGAAAGCTCATTCTACGGGTGCAAGATGAACAAGTGACTTTTGATGTTTTTGAAGCAATGAAATTTCCATGTGAGGAACATTCTTGTTTTCGAATTAATACTCTTGATAGGTTAATCTCAAAAAACGTTTGAGGAGAGAACTCCATTGCTACCACTAGAAGCTTGCCTTGTGAAATTGGCAACAAATGAGATGGATGAAATGAGGAATGATGCTTATAAGAATGCCCGAATATACAAGGACAAGATGAAGGTTTGGCATAATAATCACATTTTGAGGCAAAACTTTGAGGTGGGACATAAAGTGATGCTTTATAAATCCCATCTCAGACTTTTTCCAAGAAAGCTAAAATCTCGTTGGTCAGGACCTTTTCTATTAACCAAGGTGTTTCCTTATGCAACAATTGAGATCAGTCATGAAACAAAGGGAACTTTCAAGGTAAATGGACAACGATTGAGGCCATATTTTGATGGAGAATTCAGCAAGCAGAAAGAATGACATAAAGTCTAGCTAATTACTATAACTTAAAGCGCTTAATTGGAGGCAACCCATCAGATTTTTTTTCTCATCTTTTATCTCATTTTATTTTAGAAATTTTAAATTCTGCACTTCATTTTATGATAATTTTATTTTTAATTAAATTTGCTTATTTTATTTGTCTTGTAGGTAAAAAAACCTTTGCAGTTTTTCTTTCTTACATTGAGGACAATGTAAGATTTTAGTTGGGGGTGCGGTAAACGGTAAATTTTTTCTTCGCTTCATTTTTTTAGTAGTTTTGTTTGTGTGTTTATATGTATTTAATTTTGATTTTCCATTTATATTTCTGCATCTTGATTTAATTTATTTTATTTGTTTATTATCTTATTTTTATTTATTTATGTTTATGTTTATTTTTCTCTCAATTGCAATTTTACTTGTTTTAATTTGCACATTGATGATAATAATGTGATTGTGATAACAAGTAGCTTTTAGAAGACATTAAATTTTGCTTCGGTTTAAAGATAATTTCAAATATTGATTTTACCAAGTTGGCAACTCTTTTGGTATGTGGTATGATTTGGTTAATTAGTCTAAATGCTTAGAGAAGTCTTATGTGCGAATTTTTCATGGACATTTTTGTGATCTCAACAAACTCTAGAACTCATTTGAAAACCTCTTGAGGCGAAATAATTTGGAATTGCATTGTTTAGGATATGATGTAGGCCATTTTTGGATCGATTGTTCCATTTTAAGCCTACCTTGTTATCTTTATATCACTAGTTACCTCTTTGAGCCTATTTAAATATATTGTTAGCCTTATTTTTCTTTCTTTTTGCCTTCTATAACCTACCCTTTGTTTAGCCAATATATATATATATATATATATATATATATATATATATATATATATATATATATATATATATATATATATATATATATATATATATATAATTCCTACCTTATTTGTTAAGAGCACTTAATTTTCAACACAAATTTTTCAAGAGTAATTGGAGTAAGGATGGAATAATATATATATAGAATAATAATAATAATTCTTCCACATATATTGGAAGAAATTGGTTGGGGTTGTGTTTAAAAAAAAGAGAGAGAAAACAAAAGAAAAGAAAAAAAAGGGCCTTCACACTCTAGTAAATAAAAGAGTGTTAGTGATGGATGTACTGAGGTGAAAGATGGAGGAAGAATTTTGTTTATCTTTGGAAAAATGGGTTATGATCGGTAGAAACAATTTGGATTAAATGATATTACTCTTTTACTTAATTGGTTGTGTTTAATCTAATAAGTGCTATTATTTGTATTTTGACACTTCCCGTTCTTTCTTAACCAAATACCTAAGCCTAAGATTACAAGCCTCATAAAGTCTTATTGATCCAAAGTGGTGTATTTTCCTTCATTAGAGGAGAGAGGTTTGAAAAGTGAGCCTATGGAGTTTGAGATTTCACCTTTTTGTTTGTGAATGTTATGCATAATATTATCTGGGCATTATGGCTATTGGTTTGTGGTTTGATGGATGTTTAAGAGTCAAAAATAAAAGTGAAATTGGCATTTGAGATTTCTTAAAGCTTAGGTGACATTTAATTATTCAATGTGTTGTGTGTTATTTATAATTTTTGAGACATTTGTGCAAATTAATTTTTGTGTGATTTTATTGATTTGAGTTAGAATATTTATAGGTAAGATGTTTGTGGGTATCATCACTAGAAGCCCTCACGAGTCTACAACTCGTCCTACTAGGGCCGCCTAGGGGTTTAAAGGTTGATTTCATTTTAAGCTCTATGGAAACTATATCCTGATTGATGATAAGAGCTAAATTATTGCATTTTTGTTATGATTTAAATGTTGATATTTGTGTGAAAATTGTGTTTATTTGATTATTTAATCCACAAATGTCATTTCACGGGTATTTCGTGTTTAAAGTGCAATTTCAGGTAAAATCATGATTTTTGAGAAGTTAGGGACAAAGTACAATGATCGAGATTGAATGAAATTAAAAAGAAAATAAAGTTTCAAAATTTAGAAATCCCGCTGCCGGCGAAAATCTTATTCAGAGCACGGCGAAATTCTTCCGGAGAGCACAAATTTTGGCCAAGTGAATCTTGTCGCTGGCCAAGGTATCTCACCGCCGGCCATATTCATCTCGTCGCTGGCAAAAATCTTCCCGAGAGCACAAATTTTGGTAAACTCATCTCACTGTCGGCCAAATAATTCTCGCCGCTGGCCAAAGTATCTCGCCGCCAGCCACATTAATTTGGCCACCGGCCAAAATCAGAAAAACAAAAAAATTATTTTCCAAAAATCTTGCCACGGCGAGAATAATGTCGCCGCCGGCGAGTTTCGTCTGAAAACACATTTTTTATGTTGTTTTGTTCTAAAATTGCCCCCCAAACCCTAGATCTATATATACATTATGATGGAGAAAGAGGGGGATAGTAGAGAGAGCAGATCTGAGTTATTTTTGGAGGAGAAAAGGAAATTTTGGAGAGAAAGGTTAGAGAAGCTTGAAGGATCATCACCATTGTTGCTACCAAGTCTTCATCTTCAAGAGTTTTTCATCTCTTCTCTTTAGCTTTTATTTTCTCCATTTTATTTAGATTTGTTATTCATGGATTCAATTGAAATAATGTTTTTTCTTATTTTTATTATGAACTAATTCGTTTTTGCTAAGGCTATGATGTAGTTAAATCAAGAAAATTTGATTTCTTATGTTATCGTTATACGAATTCATTGTTTTCAAGTTGGGTATTTATTTCCATGCTTAATGCTTTTAAATTTCTGATCAAGATTTAGATGATTTGTTGCATTATATTGAGACCGAGAGGAGATGTGTAATGAATGCTTCTTGTGATAAATATTGTATGTTAAATGCGAGTTTGACACCTAATGCATGATGTATGTGGTTATTCTAGAAATTCCATAAATCGTAATGTGCTTATTTGTGATTAAATCTTCATAGAAATATAGTTGGTTTTCATAGATAAGTAATTCTAATATAACTCGAGAGAGAGTATTAGATAAGTTCGGGTTTTTCAACCATCACTTCTAACTTTGATTCTCATATAACGTGATTTGAAATCGAATTGAATTGATTTAGCGAAATCAAATGCCTTAGCGTTTTTAATCATTTGTGAACAACATTTAATTTTGTTATTTGCGTTTAGTTTTAAGTTAATTTACTTCTTAAACAAATTCAACAATTCGGTTTTCAAATAAAATTAGGATTAGTAAATTTCGGTACTTAGTAACGCCATTCCTTATGGGTTCGATATCCGTACTTTTGTACACTTTATTACTTGAACGATTCGTACACTTGTGAAAATTACCCATCAATTGACAAGTTATTGAACACTAATAAATGGTAAAAGGATGCCCTCTTTAGTGTAGTGGGTAATTTTTATGTTTCATCCCTTGTAATTCCTCCCATACCTTCTCAATTTAAGAGAAATGGTAGGTTGTTTGAGACTTAATCTTTTATTGTATGTATTGGTTTATCTTGACTTATTTCTTTTTATTTGTAGTATGTGAGGTGATATTACTCCAAAGTTGGAGGATTTTATTAACTTATTCTACTATCTTTCTATGTTGAGGCATCATAACAATTAGCTCATCCTTCCAATGTAGATTTCTTACTGGGGCCTTGATCGAACAATAGTTAGTTCAAAGGGCAATAGTCCCCAGACTTGGATAGTAAGTGCCTTTTGTAATTTATCATTATTATGTTGTTAGTTTTGGATTATTAAGTCATTATATTAACTTTTAATCTTTTATAAGCATGACTTCCAAACATCCTTATGAGAAGAAGAGTAGGACACAAATAGTTATTCTTTTCTTAAAAGACTCTAATTCAGAGGATGGTCCTAAGAAAACCAAGGACGTGAGGAAGTTTGGGGCTTCTAAGAGGAAGAGTGCCTCAAATTCTAGAATGGCCATTAATGATTCATGTTCTAGGAGGGCAGATTTCCCTCTGGTATCATTAACATTCTTTCTGACCTAATAGTACATGAGTTTGGTCTAGGACCTATTGACCTGGATGAGGATAATGTGGGTCCATTTGAGCCCTCTATCTAACCAAACTTTTAGAGCCTACCATTCCATAGGATAAGGATATATATATACTAAGTATATTGTGATAATTTATTGAGGATTTGGAACGAGCCATCAAGGCATGTGTTGTTCTATAGAGGTACTTAGCATTGGCGATGAGGCACTTCACTAGGAAGTAGAATTAGGGACATTTATAAGGTTATCTTCATGAGTTAGAGACTTAGTTGGAATAGTCCAAGTTGGTAGTTTCTTTAACTATAAAGATACAAACCAAGATAGTAATGGCCTTAGAGGTGATCAAGAAAGAGGTTAGTTGGTTGGATATTATCTTGGTGGAGCAACATGTTGCTTGGATGGAGGAAAAGGAATGAATCAACAAGCTATCCGAAAAACTATGCTTAATGTAGAAGAAAATATTGGCACACACTGTGACATTTTGGCTGACAAATTCCAGACCACGATGAGGCTACACAGACGGGAATTTCAAGAGATTATCCTTTCTGAGACTATTTTTCCGTAAGAGAGACATACTTCTCGGTATAATGTGGTCACTTCCGAATGAAAGGATGATGGTTCTAGTAATTTTGGTAGTGAAAACTCTGAGAAGATTAAGGATGATGGTGCCACATGCATTGGTGCAGCTTAGGATGCTATTGGAATCAGTTACTAATATCACTTCATCCTTTACTTCTTTTAGTCTTAGCTTAGTCTAGACTTGATGTATCCTCCTACTAATGGGTATACACTTAGTGGTTTTACTTTTTATTCTTAGTCTTGACGTTTTGTATGAACTTTCTAGGCATAAATATGTCTGCATTATTTTCTTAGCTTTTGTATTAGTTTCTACACTTTATCTTTTACTTGTAATTGAGTATGATTTTTGAATCTAACCATTATATCATCTATTTATAAGATCATGGACCTTTGGGTCGGCGTGTAGGGGTAGAATAATGTATTGGTGGAGAATGAAATGTGTGTCTTAGGCCCAAAGTGCATAGAGAATGGAGCATAATTACTTGACCCATGGCTCAAACCTATCTGTCCAATTGTATACTCATCTAATCACCTTTCTAGTCATCCATATCTTGGCCAATATGCCACACTCCTAACCGATCACACTCTTGGCCAATCACAATTTTTGGTCCTAATTAGCCAAATTTGGTCCTTGTTGACCATACTTGAGCCTGACCTATCTGGCTAGGTGAAGGTTCGATATCTAGCCTATGTAGTCATTTGATTTGATGGCCTATCGTTTGAAGTTTGGATAACTTTTAACTTCTATATTTGTTGCCTTATTTTTTTGTTCAATCCTTGTTATGTTTGCTTGAAATCATTTTTAAGTTAGGGTGACTTGTTAGTCTAGGTTTTTTTTGGCTAAGCCCTCGGTCTATCAGTCACCCCACTTGGAGTTCTTAAATTTGTTGAAGTGGTCCAAACATGAGATAATTCTCAACTTAGAAATTTTTTGATCACTGTTGCATTGGATATTTGTAGACTCATTTTCAAAATCCCAAAAACCTGACTCTATGTTCTTGATTTGGTGTAAGAACTTGAAATGACTACTTAATCCAAGATGTCATGACTCAAAAGCCATGGCCTCTTTCAGGCTCTATTGCCAACTAAAGAGCGATAGGGAGAAATTTAAGTTATTCTCCATGTTATTTATAGATTGGAATGCACAGCCTATGTGTGTTCAATCTATAACTTTATGCACCTAATTTCTATGGACTGTTTGGTGCTCTAGCTCTAAAAGAACAGAGCTTATCTATCAAGATGCTTTTTATTCACTACATTACCAAGGGTGCATGCCTTAGCAAAGCACTAAATATTTTATTATGCTCAATCGTAGGGTGGTGTGGCTTTCGAGCCACTATTTGAGAATCTATAGCCAATCGAAAGGCGATAAACTAAATTAAGATATTCTTTATGTTAGTTATGGACCACAGAGCTTATGATTAAGGTGCATCCTCTCAGTATCTTAACGCATCCTAACTGTATGGGATCATTCGATGGTCAAGGGCTTGAGGTGCAAAGCTCACCTATAAGGATGATTTTTATTCACTACTTTATCAAGGGTGCATCCCCATGGGAGATTGATAAATTTGTTACACTCAATCCTAGGGCGACATGGAATATACCCCTATTAAATTGTTATGGCCAATTAAGGTATTATTAAACCAAGTTAATTTATTTCCACATTAGTTGTAATATGGACTATAAAGCCTATGATTAGTTTGGATCCTTTTTGTAACTTAATGTACCCTATCTTCTATGGATTGTTCGGTGGTTTGGGCTTTAAGACGTAGAGCTCACTTACTAGTATGCTTATTGTGCTCAACCTCTAGTAGTGTCATACTAAGAGCCCTCGACTTACTAAAGTCAAGGCAACTCAGATCCGCTTGTTGATATAATATAGGAATTTTTGTCATGTCAAATCTTCCAAGTTTAGACTTATGATTGTAGGTGAGAATATGTATCCTAAGTGCTCCTATCGTTAATTATAATAACTTCAACTTAAAAAATAATTGAAAATATCCTAGGAACAACAATTGAAATATGGTTGATTAGGGCTATTTATTTTACTAAGTCTTTCAATAATGGAAATTATAAAAAAACTTAAAGACAATATCCTATCCTGATAGGAATTTTACTTATACCCTATTTGGATCCCCATGGCATAGCATTCTCTAGATATCTTTTGTTTTCCAAGCACCACTCATATTTTCATGTCTGTTTGAAACTTTTAAGGCAATGTGGTAGGTTGAAGCTACAACCCTAGCCCTATACAATAAAGGCTTTCCTAGGATGCAATTGTATGAAGATGAACAGCTCCCAACGAGGAATTCCAATGTAATTATTCTTGTATCAGTGCCCTGTAATTATGACTTGTAGAGTCACACTACCCTTTGGGATGAGTGGAAGTTAAGAATATTGTACAAATGGGTAATCACTGGTATGAGAGGGTAAGAGAGATTCATTTAATTCAATGCCTCAAAGAATATAATGTCATTCGAGATTTCAGTATCTATCAATATTCATTACAAAGCTATGTTGGCATCCAAAAGAGTGACTATAAGAGTGTATATATGATGATGGATCAACCATGGGGATTGTTTTTTTAAAAATGTTATGATTAAACCCATGAGATTAGGATCTTAGTTTGGGTTGCGTGTAGAGAAAACTTGTATTATTTTTGGGCCAGAGATGGCCTCTATGATGAGTGTTTTATAGGAAAAGTTGGAACTACCCCTTGCGTGACCTCCTATGATAACTCTAACCTCCAAATTTCTTATCCTTGAAGCTAGTCTCTCTCTGGGTAGGGAGATCAACCGTAAATGCCACTCTTATTATGGCGTTAGGTTAGTCAAAAACTAATCTAAGTGCCTTTTTCTTACTAGGTACTCCATTTCATCCTTTAAATCCCAATAGTTCTCAATTGAATGGCCAATGTCCTTATGGAACCTGTAGTATTGAGACTTGTCCTAGTAAGGGTTTTTATATTTCTTAGGCAAGTGCACGATGTGTTGGCACTTAACTTGCATTAGCATAGCCTTTCTTATTGCACTAAGAGGGGTGTAAGTTTGGAAACCTCACCTAGGATGAATGAGATTTTTGTCCTTGGTCTTTTTATTATCTTCCTATTCCAACATGCATAGACCTTTTTGGTCACAATTTAGGGTCTCATCTCAACCCTTGTGCTTCTACTCCCCAGCCTCCTTTCTAGAAGGCTTTTCATACTTTTTTTCGGAAAACATATCATGCATATTGATGTAAGTAATGACTAGTTGAGTGGCCTCAGAATATGTCAATGGGAAATATTTGGTCATATCCCTTCACAAGGCTTCCTAGCATAAGGCTTCATGCAAGGCCGTAATTTCCATTGAGTTTGGGTAATCTACCATTTATAACTTATATGAGTTGAATCATTTAAAGAAATCTTTTAAGAGCGCATCCATTTTCCTGCTATATGGTCATCATGTATTCTAGTGTTTTCAACCTTTTTTTAGTTGAGAAGTAAGACAAAAATTACTTCTTAAATTATGAGAAGGAATTTGGAAAGCCTAACACCTGATTGGGTTGGTATAGGTATAGAAGTCCATCCAACCGTTGAAGTTTTCTAGATGTTTCAAAAGGTCTTTTGTGCTATCATACATACCTTTATTAGGTAAGTTGAACGTAGTAGATACTGCTAGGTCTAAGAGCCTACCTCGATTCAACCTCTTACAATTGATCAATGAGTCAATCAATGATGGGATGATAAATAGTTAGTACTTTGCCTTTGGATCCTAAGGTGGCATGATGAACGAAAACCGGCATCGCCAATTCTCGCAAATACTTTGGTTTTAATATTTGTAAAACTCTCGCAAGTGCACGAATCATTTCGTAGAAAATGATAAGTATACTCCCAAGGTCGATCTAAGGAAGGAATGTATGTGGTTTTTAATTTATTATTCAAACTTTTAAAACGAAATTAAATCCTAAACATCCTGTCACGATAGTTTGGTTTTTGTGTTCCTAATCTAATAACATAAAACAAACATATATACAGATTAATTAAATATAATAAAAAAAATAAACATAGATACAAATTCAATAAATAAATATAAATACAGATTCAATAAATATTCATGCAAATTTTATCATTTATATTAGTGGAGTATTTATGGATATAATAACTAAATTAATTATGCTTGCTCATATTATCTAGGTTATTAAAGATATAAATTGATATTTTATTGATTCTCTCTTTTTTGTATGAATACCACCTTTGGTGGGGTTAGATATTCTTTGTTAACTAAACAAATCAATTAACACCTATGGGTGGGGTTGATAACTAATTTGGTTAATTAAATTAATTCCTTTTTCTAAGAGATTGAAAATGAACCATTTAAATGCCACCTTTGGTGGGGTTAGTCAAGTTAAACTTTATTCAAGGTGTCCAAATTAAACCTAAGAATTTAATTATCCGAGTACTAACTTTCAAGTTTTAAAACTACTATTGAAAACATGTTGTCAATACATTCTCACATAATAATTCTTATAAAAACTTTTGAAATAGAGCGTCACTCTAACTACTGGGAGATTGTACCAACAAATAAAAGACCACTACTCTAAATTAGACTAGATAACTAAACCTTAAAATCTAATTTTCAGATTTAAGTTTGTAATGAAAAATAATATATTTCTCTCTAACATCCTTAATATAAAATCTTGAATAAAAATAAAATCAATTCATTTTAGAAATTTTTACCTATTTAATATTTCGCAAGCATAACAACGTTATTATTATATCATGATTATAAACACTAGCACAGTTAAATTTAATCACGGACAAATTACATATAACATGTAAGAATAAAGAAAAAAAATAACTGTGAAGAAAATAAAATCCTTACAGAACTTCGACGCTATTCCCGTTGCTAGAAAACCTCCAAGCGGAATTTGCACTTCCATTTATTGAATCAAAAATCTAAATTATTACAAAAACATTACAAGTTCCTCTCAAAAAGAGAACTCTAAACCTAAGAGAATTGAACTAAAAACTAAGAGAAAAACTAAGAAAAGCTTAGAAACTAAGAAAGAAACTAAGAAAAACTCAAAAACTAAGAAATGAGAGAAAGAAAGAAGAGAGAAGTGTGGTTTTGAGGTGTGCTTTGAAGTGAATGGAGGGGGGTATTTATAGGTGAGGATGGAGAGAAAAAATGAGTAAAAAAATGTTAAAAAAAATATAAAAAAAATAAAAACGTGTAGTGGACATCTTTGAGGTCATCAATGACGTCGGCGTGGCGTCATAGGCTGCTGCGTGAAAAATGGGGCAAAAAGCAGCGTTGGTAGCGCAGTGAGCTGCGCATACGATTTTCCGTCTTTTGACATTTTTGACCTTTTCGACCCATTTTGTCCAATTTTTTCCATGTTTGTTGACCTTTTCCCTCTTATTTATTAATTTATTTGTGATGTATTGCTTCAAGTATTCTTCTTTGAGTCTTTACATTGCGTTTTTAGGCCAAAATTCCTGAAAAACAATAAAAATACCTGTGATTCCGAAAAAGACAAATTTATATAAATATATGATAAAACATATAAATATATATATTTTTAATCAATTAATGTGCATAAAATCATGGTTATTTTAGTGCTTTTTGAGCACTCATCATGGCACATTGTTCACTGAGGCTGCTTGGTTAGTATGTCTGGCTTGGATAGAAAATCCTTTCTTGTGAGCATCGAAATGGTGGCATAGAATACAATGGACAAAATTCTCTTCGGATGGCCTCAACCGATCCAAGACGAATGGTTTGTGGGACTGTTTCCTAACATCTACGAATGGATAACTTTGGATTGTACGAGCAAACAACATTTTATCGGTTATAAGAGTATAGTCCCATTGTGGATGGTCATCTCGCCAACTAAGCCTTGGATGGTTGCAAGTTTGGTCTTGTGGACTTTAGGCAATGGAGGATATCATAGGGAAATTTTATGGGACAAGGACTACTCCAAGAGTCGGTGGCTCTAGTAGGCATTCCAAGATGACATGGATTGTGTTTTCCAACAAGTCTCGGGCTCTCCTCATCTGGACCCACTGAGCCCATTGTGGGTGGGTAGGTCTAGGTGCAACATCTGTGTTTCTAGAAAGCTATAGCAGAGCCGGAAGGACTGATGGATGGATGGATGGCCTGCTAGTTGGAAAGCTGGACTAACTGATTATTAGTTAAGGTCTAAGTGGTGGAGCTAGTTGACTAGTCCATGACCTCTTTTAAAAGTTATGAGAGTCAAGTTAGTGATAGTTATAGACCTAATGAATATAAGGCTTTCTCTTAAAAAACCTTACTACTACTCTTTCGTTTTTCAATGACCTATGTGAACTTTTTCCTCATTGAGAACTTGGAGAACTTTTTTGAATCCTATAATTTTAGGATTGTTACAGCCAAGTAGAACCCACTTCTTTAATGTCATTTTTCATTAACACTTGGTAGGATCATCCTCCATAAATATACGAGATGAACAAACTATTAGAACATCGGACCATCATGAGGGGGTGGCCTATGGTCCTTTGACCCTAGAGTCAATAACAAGATGATAAAGCTGAGAGAATATCTACGATCTTGTTCTGTGATGGAGAGGAAAGAGAATATTTGTTTGTGATTATCTGTTATGTGAAAAAATATTTACCTTAAGTTATTAATGAATGTGTATATGTGTAAGTATATAAAGGAAAAAGAGTTAAAATGATAACTATTCTTTACCAAAATAGGCTGACTTGTTGTACTATTATAGATATCTATCATAATGATATATTCATGGTAATTAAGAAATAATTACTATTTATTTATCTCTTTATAGTAATTATCTTTTTATTGAGATTATCTTAAGTACACAATTATTTGATGATTCAATGTTTATTGGATTGGGTTTATAACTCTTTGTTAACTTGGACGACTCTTTATTTACTAAATAGTTAAATTATACCCAATAATAAAATTAATGTATTAAAAAAATATCTTATAATTAGTCCTTTAAATTTTCATTTTTAACGTATTGATTATTTATTTCAAAATTAAGATCAAATTGAGTTTATAGTAAAAAAAAACTGTTAACTTATGCATTTATCTATACACATTTTATAATAGCCAGTTAAAAAATATGATTAACCAATCTTTAAATGCATATTTACCTAGTGTTTTGTCAGTTACAGTGATTAGCGCTTAACATACTTTGTAAACAAGTTAAATTCGTTAGTTTTAAGATTGGTCGGTAGTTTATATGATATAACTCTCCGTCATATTATCATGAATTTAGTTTTGAATTAGATAAGTATAATATTTTTTATTTAATAAAAAAAGAAAAATAGAGACAACATACTGAATAGTAAATAAAAGATAATGAAAGAGATACTATATAGATTGATGGTATAAATTTAGGGATTTATTTGTTCATTTTTATAAATTTAAGAATTAAATTATACAATTTAAAAGAAAAGATTTATTTATAAAAATCTAAAAATTAAAATGTAAAATTATAATATTTAAAATGAGTGATAATATTGACACAATTTAAATTGTAATCCTTTACTCATGTATCATAATAATTTTCTTTAAATGATTTGTTTTTAGTAAAAATGATATAAAAATGTAAATAATTATAGAAATAAAATAGATAGTTAATATATTTTTGTTTTAAAATAACATTAATAATTATTAAATATCAATCCTCTTTAATTAAGTATAAATTTAATTTAAGGTTTAAAATTAATAATATTGTCTCTAAATTTGGCAGTTGTTAATTTATTTTTCAAATCAAATTTAAACGGTAGAATTTATTCGAATCGTGAACAACGTTAACCAGTACTTCATAACTCGGAATATTGCTATATAATAATATATATGGTTAAAATAAGAAGGAAAGTTAATATAATAATGAAAAATTTATAAAATTTTAATATAATTATTAGATAAGACATTTTTTTTTTCAAAACTCTGCGTTGGAATCTGTACTCATCGTGATTTAATTATACGACGAGGAATCTAAAAATTATTTATTTGTAAGGGAACCGACCTGTTGATATTATTATCTTAGTAAATACTTTTGACAACACTTGAAGTTCATTGAAATATGGTTACGGAAGGCGGACAATGACGAAATTGTAAGAAAGAAAGTCCAACAAATAATTTGATCTCAATTTAACGATTTCGATCCAATAAATATAATGATATTTTTATTTGATTCTATTTAATTATTTATTTTTATCCTATCCAATTCTATCAATTAACTAAAGGGATATAATCATACTAATTCGATGTACAATATAGTTTATGCTTTTTTTTTTTGAAAATCTAAAAAGAAAGTACACATACAAATCTTAAAATATTTTATTATATTTTTAGATTTTTTTTATAATATATATTTTATTTTATTTTTGTGAAGGTTGGGTAAGATTTTTAACCAAATTATTAAAATTCTGTTAACATGTAAAAATTCTTACTCATATGCCTTCAAATCATAACACAACCTAGCCTTATAGAAGCTCATAATCCTTCAAAATATTAGTTGCGTGGGACATTTTACCTCTAACAGTTTTTATTATTTATTTTAATTATTTTATTAATAATCATCATATAAATATTTAATATATAATAATTTATAAATATTATAATAAAAATATGAACATCATAATTTAATAATATTAAACCCTTAAATGTATCATGAATAAAAATTAAATATGAAATTATGTTATAAATATGAAGGCAAAAACGATTCTTTGACGTTAAAAGTTAAGGAAATGAAAATAAAACCTTAAAAAAATATAAATATATATATATATATATATATATATATATATATATATAATTTACTTACGAGTGGTGGTTTAGATCAAATTATATAAGATAAAAGACACTACAACTCATCAATCATATCGAAATTAATTAATTGAGAATTTTTTCATTCAATTCAATCTAATTATTAGTTTAATTTAAATTTAACAAATTAGTTCAAATGCATTAGGTTCATTACATGATCGAGTTTTTTTCATATCTCTACTTATTTCTGTAACCGATAATTCGTTTAAATTCTTCAATTTTTATTTATGTTTCTTTTTTAACAGATCATTTAATGGTCTAAACGTTTCTGTCATTGAAGAGCCTATCGGTTATAGTTGGAGTTGATAACGATATCGATGCTTTGATAGGAATCACAATTGTAAAAAGGGTGTTATGGTCCCTAAGCTCAACATACAATTCTAATGCAATTCACCATCTATTTGAGTGCTATTAAGAGCTTAGAAGTTCCTAATATAGAAAGCAAATCAGTTTTGAGCTTTAAGAACAATTTCAATGACAAGAGGTAAGATCATTGTTTTTCCTGTTTTTGATCCCTTTAGTTTGTTTATTTCTCATTTGGGTCGATTAATTTATGTTTACATTTTGTATTAGAGCTCATATTACCTCTGTCCTGATTAATTTAAAATTATCTCTGTTTTACTTTGTTTCACCGAGCACCTTGAAATTGGATTTTTTGAAAGGCTCGGTTTTGATGCATATGAAAATTATAAATTATTTCATTATTAGTTTTTCAATGATTATGTGAATTGAAACTTGAAAAACCATGAATAAAAAATCATACTAATTTGATATTCGCATTCATTGGAATATATTAATTAACTTTTTATTTAAAATGACGTTTTTGATTCAAACTGAGACCATGAATTACTTGAAAATTTAATTCTAAGAATTTTGATAAAAAGAATGCCGGTTTTCATCACTGAAATTATGAGATATGGACGGGTATCAATTCGGGTCATAACTGGGTTAGGTTGGCCTGTCTATAAGTTAAAAATGAAGTCAGGAAAAAAATTTAATGTTTCTGGGACTCAAACCCGAGTCTCCTGGGAGAGATGTAGGCTCATTAGCCATTGGACTACAACGATTTCTACAATAATTTTATATATTAAAGTATTTATATACATATATATTCAGAATATGTTTTTTTATTTATTTATTGAATTAAAAAATACAATTTTAATGTTATTAATTTATTTAACTTAGGTTTGCCATGTGTAGAATATTTATTATACATGTGAAATTTATTTAAATAATTTTAGCACATTAAAATTTATTTATGATTAAATACATTATGCTTAAATTATTATTTTTTGGTATTTGTATGTATAAACTATATTTATGAAATTTTGTTAAATATTTTATGCATAATGAAATTAATTATTAATGACACTTTATGAATTTAATTTGTGCACATATTATTTATTTTTCTTATATAATTTATTGTCACTTATTGATACATGCAATCTTAAGATAAATAATATTTGTACATTTGGAATTAAATTAATATTGCTTATGGTTTACACAATACTTGAGTCTAAGGATTTAGCTAATGTTTAAGTAATTCATATAATTTAATTAATTAGACAATAACTAAAACATCTTTAATTAATTAAAACTATAATAAGATTTATTTAGGATCACATTTAGAAAAATAAATATTAGTTGTAATTAATCATATGTGATATAATAAATCTTATCTTATGAGAATTTTTATTATATTTAGTGTGATTCATTATGATAAAATATAAAATTATATTTTTCTAATTTACCTCGAGTGATTAGGAAAAGAAACATAATTTGATAATTTTATCGTAAAGTTAAGATAAATCTAATTGAATTAGAACTTTAGCCAATAGGCAATTTTTATGTCACTAAATTCATATTTTTCATGATTTACATTGGTAAAAGATGACTTTAATTTTTCACCTTAAGAATCTTAAGGTTGAGATGTCAAAATCCTTCCTAGTGTACTATATCCTTAACACTCTCCCACATCAGTACGGGCCATTCAAAATCTCATACAATACACATAAGCATAAATTGTCAAGCAATGAGCAAATGACCATGTGTGTTCAAGGGGAAGGAAGGCTTGTTGTAGAATTTGGTGAAAGTGCAATGTTGGCTACAACGTACAGAAAATGAAAATTTCAATACAAACAAAAAGGTAAAGGGATAGTTCCACCTTAGGCTGATATTAAGAAAGAAGCCAAGTGTTTCTTCTATAAAAAGAAGGGACACATGAAGAATGAATGTATCAAATTCTAGAAATGGCTTAAGGGTAAAGGTAATCCAACTTCATTTGTTTGTTATGAATCTAATATGGTTAATGTTAATATTAACACCTAGTAGATTTATTCTGGATCAATAATCCATGTTGCAAACTCTTTATAGGGTATTCCAACCTAAGGAAGCTCGTGAGAAATGAGCAATACATCTTATCCGATAACAAGATGGGCTCACATATGGAGGCTATAGGGACATATAGTTTGATTTTTAAGTAGTGGTTTTATTTTAGAATTAGAAAAGACCTTTTATTGTCCAAGTTTCTCTAGACACTTGATTTCGATTTCAAGACTTGTACCTTTTGGTTATTCCTTTCACTTTTCGTAAACATCTTTCATTTTATTTAATAAATCTGATTGTGTTTGGAATGGTATTGTTTGATGGTCTTTACTGCATTAATTTATGAAATAATTCCACTCATAACGCTATACATGTTCAAGCTGACACTAAAAGGTGTATTATTGACAAGGACTCTTCTACATTATAGCAAGACTCCTTGCCAAAGCACTACTACAAAAACTGGCTTTAAAGTAGGTTCGCTGAACCGACTTTAAATTGAGTGACTTAAAATGTAAAGTCGGTTCACGCAGTGAACCGAATTTACACGTAAAGATTTGTTTCCCCATTTTTCACTTCACCCTGTATTCAATATATATAGCATAAAGAAACCAAAATATAATAATAATACAAATAATTAAAAATTTAAATATAATTAATTACTTGATAATTAAATTTATTACAAAACAAATAATGTATATACAATACATATATATATATATAGTTAACTTAAATTACAAATAAAATAATATCGTCAAAGTATAATTCGATTGTGCGAACATGGTTGGCTTAGAATCACCAATATTGTGACAAGAAAACTAGACAAAAAATAGCTAATCCATATAACAATTCACTCCCCTACATACATGAGCACGTAAACATCCATCTAACAAGTAGTCTAAAATTCATAGACATACTAATGGATAAATTATCATTATAAATATTACCATCAAAAAGAGATTACCACAGCGACATCCGAGTGATATAACCCTTTGAACTCATATTAGCACTTTATTAATCATTTTTCTATAAATATGAAGTTATGTGGAATCTCTGCTAGTATTTTTAATACTATAATGAGCTCTAAATATGAAATCAAGTGTAGCTCCGATTTTTTACTTGTCTTGTATGAGTTTTGGTGCCCTTAAATGTATGGAACAATTTTGTAATACGTTCACAGGCACCAAAACTCATACAAGCCAAGTAACAAAATATGAGTTACACCTAACTTCATATTAGAGCTCATTATAGCATTAAAAATATTAGCAGAGATTCCAAATAACTTCATATTTATAAACAATTGATTAATAAAGTGCTATCATGATGTTGTCATAAGGAAAGTAGGCAAGAGAGATGAGATGAAGTTTGGGCCAAAAATAGGTCCATAAAACAATGCATTCCCCTAAATACATGAGCATATAACCATCCATCAAACAAGGGACTTCAGACACAGGAATAGAGAAATTAAATCATTAAAAAAATTACCATTATATTGTCATATGCTATTCAAAATCTTCTCCTGATTCTTCTTGTGATGATATAATTTGAACCATGTGTTCTGCCCATTTCTCTCGTAAATCATCAAAAATTTGTTGGTCGTAGCCCGTCTTGTTCCAACCAAAGAACTACATGTATTTAAAATTAAAATAAGAATGTAATTTCATATATTTACAAAAAATAACCCAAATATGTGAAAAAAAATTATGTATATGGGTAAAAGATATTACCACATTATTAATTGGAATTTTGATATTTGGGATGATTTCACTCATAAAATTCATGACAGAATAACCACACATGACTCTATTATTTTGTTGTGGAACCTACCAAAAGCAAGCGTACATGATTTTTCATATTCGAGCATCCTTATTATTCCATTGTAAAATTAATAAAATTATTAATATTCGCTTGTACATACCATAACTTTTGTCCGTATAAGCTTATAATATTTTTTAAGGGAAATGCCTTTAAAATTGTTCCATAACTTCCATGCACTATCAAGGTTTAAAAGGGTTATTTTTTTATTAAATAATACAAAAAATAATAGAAGAAACCAATATCTAGCTATAACTCTTACATTTCAACAACTACTTTTGTATCTTTACTCAGTTCTATGGAAGCTGAGTCACAGTACCAAGTATGATTATTGAACATATCAATGATTACAAACATCTAATGATCTTGGCCTTATTCAAACCTTAGTGGCCAAGGGATTATCAACTTTTAATTTCTGTTAAGCATTAATGCCCTATCACATAATTGTTTAGCTCTGATGCTAACATCCTTTTCTTGATATTGATTGACATATGAAGAAGCATAGAACATTGCTAAATGTGATGAGTGATTATGTTGAAGTCGATAATAACATGCCATATATAAAAGATATATATATATATATATATATATATATATATATATATAAGTAATTAGATAATATAAATATAATTATACATGTTCTACATAAATGAAAGAAAATTAAATAGATTCATGACTCACCTTGTCTACACTTGAATTATACTTAAATCGATCATTTGATATTTAAATAGTTGCAATATGCACTCGATCGATATATAAGTTTGGCTGAGGTCTACACCAAAAATTTCTATAAGAAGTGGCACAGTCCACCCATCATTTATGCTAGATGTGCCCTCCCAACAATAGTCATCAAAGTGCAAAGATTTCCGTTGAAGTTTAAAGCATAATCATAACTTTACTTTTTCTAAGGCTTCTTCTTGAATGACTTGGTGCGCAATGATTGACCACTAGAGATAGATTTAGCACGAGATACTTGCTTCGTATCTCTTAAATGTGCCGCATTTAAGAGTTCTGGTATAATATACTAAAAAAAGTATTATATATGTTAGTAACAATAAAAGATATAATAAAATAATAGTAGTAAACAAGTGTTATCTTTTAAGTTAAAAAATAGTACCACGTCAAAATTTAGAACAACTTGAATCGACTGCCAAGCCACATACTATCCAACTACCTCTTAGACTGTAGTAGTATCAGAAGGCACAGGTAGTGGACAATCATGAAATAATGATTGATCAATTATTATTCGCCAATGATTAGGCAAATATTGATTATGAATCATCCAATCATCACACAATTGTTGTACCGTTCCAATAGAAACAAAGTCCGTTGACAAAGGATGTTTCATCAAATATATCATATTCTGTAAAAACTTTAAGTGTTATATATAAAAAATAAAACATATAATAAGAAATTAAAATAATAGATTATATACACCAGAAATTAAAATCTTACCACATATGATTCATCAAATAGAGGAGGACTCCTATGTGGGGTAGCTATTGGATGTACATTCTCACCAAAACGTTCATCGTGGTTTAATTGATGGTAAGAATGTGCAGATTACATTAGAGAAAATGAACCGCTACTTGATTGCTTATGCATTCCTGGCATATAATGAGGACCAATAGGATGACTATATCACATACTGGATATAGTTTGAGCCCAATGAGATTGCGTGGGTGGCATGCCTGGCATGGATGGTGACCTGCCTGTCATGGATGGTGGCATGCCTGGCATGGATGGTGGCCTGCCTATCATAGATGGTGGCAAGCCTGGCATGGATGGTGACCTGCCTGTCATGGATGGTGGCATGCTTGGCATGGATGGTGGCCTGCCTGTCATGGATGGTGGCATGCCTGGCATGGATGGTGGCATGCCTAGCATGGATGGTGGCATGCCTGTCATGGATGGTGGCATACCTGGCATGGATGGTTGCATGTTTGGCCAATATGGAATGCCCTGGTTGTAGAATGATGTCATGCCTGACATGTGTTGTTATTGATATTCTTTTATAGTGGCAATCTCACTTAACATTGAGGCCTTAAAAGAGTTGAGTTCTTCTTCAATTTTAGTGTACTTCTCCTTACTAACCATGTGAGGCTTTTGTTTTGAAATGTTAAAATACTTCATATAACCATCATATTGGCTACCTCCCCTAACACGAAATTACTAACCAACTTATTTAGTTGTTCTTCTCCTCGCTTAGTCATCGGTCTTGAATTCTTTGTTTTGGGAGTTTTTTTATATACAATTCATTTCGGGTAACTGGTCTACCCAATTTAGCTTCCTACATAAATTATGAAAATTTTATTAACTATGACATGAAATTAAATTTAGGAAAATAAATATAAAAATATTTATAAATTAACACAAATTAACAATATCATTATATATCTAACTTCATTATTTGAATGCTTCCCAATAAGTTAGGAAGAATGTTATGCATTTGTATATTCTGATGTTATTCTCTAATAATTTGAAATTCATCCATACGTCTATAATCCATGAAGTCTTTCCAAACTTGAGGTGTAATCCAAGGGTGTCCTTCAAGGATTTTGTAGAGCTCTACCTCATCAAGTGGTTCCAAATATGGAAACACATAATTTCTTACCAATCTAGAAGTCTTGTATTCCTTCCACACCTTATTTTCAATCTTATAACACTTGCTCTTCCAATTGTCATCGAATTTGTAACGATTCTGTAAAAAGACACTACAAAATATTAGATATAATACAAAAAAGATATAATATATGTAATTGATTATAAAATATAAGAGACTTACACAAATGGTTATCCATATTTTGAACTTTTCTGCATCGTCAACCTGTGACCAATCATTTATATTGATTGGTATACTAGACTTCACAAGTCTACCAATAGAGCATTTCAATTGTTGGCCATTTTCCCCTATTGGATTACTAGTAGTATCAAATAGTACCGGTACTCTATCATCTCGGTTAAGTGGAGCATCATGTATATTCGCCCAACCCCTTGTTTTCAAATGCCCCAATGGATCATTTGGATTTACAAGCTCTATTATCCGAGGATCCATGAAATATCTGTAAACAATGAAGAAATATAAATTAATTAAAAAATTTAGGAATATACATACATACATATATATATATATATATAAGAGTTATTACAAAAATATAGAACATACGTTATGTTTAATTAGGTTGTTGATCGTATACATATATTCCTTCACAATCACTTCGAGCACATGTTGAAGAATCATCGTCATCAACTAGATCATCACATACATTAGGAAATTTATTTGAGAAATTACTAATATTGGTTAATGTATCAAACGTAGGGTCATCATCTTCTAAAGCATCACAATGGTAAAACTCTTTTTGTGGAGGCGTTAACACAACAGATCATCTTGTGTCAATTTGATCACTCACGTAAAATACTTGTTTGCATGAAGTGCTAATGTGAAATGATCATCAGTGTGACTTATCTTGGATAAATCTACAAGGGTAAATCCAAAATCATATATTCTATATCCAATATTTATAACATCTTCGACCCAATCACACAAGAAAATTGTTTCATAAAAGACCTCATAATCCAATTCCCAAATCTCTTGTATTATACCATAATATGTTTTATTAGAAAGTACAGGATTACCATCTTTTGAACTGAAAAATTGCATAGTTTGTGCAACCATCTTCACACCACTATTCTGATTTACTCGGACTTTGTCCCTAGCTTGAGTCGTAAACCTCGATCCATTTATTGTGAAACTAGAAAATGATTTGACATCGAATTTTGGCTCATGTGCAAGCCATTGTAAACTTTATGATATTTAATGATTGGGTTTCTTGAGTTCATCTCGAATCTATGTATACAAAAACATGAAATGTGTTTAGAGAAAAGTTTTAAAACATTGCATAGATCTAGGAACATACATGCATGAATTTTTGTTTGTGACACTTACATGGTTGCAAAACCAATTAATAAGCTCTCGCTTATGTTCATCATACAACCATTTTTCTCCTCTTTTTTATAACGAGGATCGATCTTCAATAAGTTTAAATGCATCATGTAATGTTATTAAAGATATATGAAGTATATATCATCATTAATAGTTAAATAAAAAATGATTTTTGCATAAATGGAAAGGTTGAACATCACTTACTCTATGTACGATTGTGCCTCATTATTGTTTACCAAAATGATTTGGTGTGCTTTTTTCCATCGAATGTGTTCAATAAACAATTTATTACTTCCACCAAGCATAGGGTTACCTACTTGGATCATGTGACGTTCTAAGAACAACTTATGCGTAGGATTTCCAATTTCAGTGTAACCACTAAAGTATTCAGAACAAAACTCAATGGCCTCTTCAGCAATGTAGCGTTCCACCATGCATCCTTCAGGTCGATTTCTATTATTTACATATCCTTTAAGGACTTGCATATATCTCTCAAAAGGATACATCACCTTAAGTAAGTAGGACCACACAAATGAACACACAGGTGAATCATTATATCAAAGAAAGAAGGAGGAAAATATTTTCCAATTAGACACAAAGTCTCTACAACATCTTTCTGTAAAGAGTTTAACTCGCCAATTGATATAGATTTCTTGCATATTGTATTGAAGAATGAACAAAGATGAATTATTGATAATCGAACATGTTTTGGAAGAATTGATCTAATAGCAACTGGTAATAACTGTTGCATTAAGATATAATAGTCATGTGATTTCAATCCATAAAGTTTCTTATCGGTGATAGACACAAAATTTCTTAAGTTGGATGAGTAACCATCAGGAACTTTCACACCCTCCAAACATTTACAAAACACATCCTTCTCTTTTGTTGACATTGTATATGATGCTGGTGGCAAGTATTTTCCACCCTTGATGCCAATTCAGGTCGTATGCCTAGTTTCTTTAAATCCAGTCTTACTTTAATTTCATTCTTTTTTTCTATGTATATTAAGTAAAGTACCAATCAAGCTCTCACATAAATTTTTCTCAATGTGCATGACATCTAAGATGTGATGAATGTGTAGGTCTTTCCAATAAGGTAATTCCCAAAATATTGATTTTTTTATTCCAACAACCATGGTATACTAATTCAAACTCTTTTTCATTTTCACCCATTTCATTAGTTGATCTCTTTCGTTTCCCTACCTTAGTGAGTTTTTTTTTCATCTTTTCATATCGTTTGAATGTTATACCATTCAATTGCCTTAATATATCAACACCTCACAAAGGTCGTGGTGCATGATCATGATCTTCTTCACCATCGAACGGTTTCTTTTGGTATCTAAACTTGTGTCCAGATGGTAAAAATCTTCTATGTCTTCTATAAGACATCTTTCATATGTGAACAAGATAAGTTACAGAAGTTCCATCACTACATATAGGGCATCCCTTGTAACCTTTTGTTGCATGTCCTAATAAGTTTTCATAGGTAGGAAAATCATTAATTGTCCATAAAATGACCCCCTTCAAGTTAAAGTGTTCTTCTTTATGTGCATCGTAAACATTTACACTATCATTCTACAAAATCTTTAAATCATCTATCAGAGGCTTCAAATATACATCAATATCAACACCGGGTTGTTTTGGTCTTGAGATCAATAATATTAACATCATGAATTTTCTTTTCATACACAACCAGAGAGGAAGGTTGTATGTTACCATAATTACTGGCCAATAACTATATCTACTACTAAGGGAACTATGTGTATTAATTCCATCAGCAGTAATGACAAGACGAAGATTGCACAGATCAGATGAAAATTGAGGAGAGAAATTATCTACTACTTTCCAATTTGGAGAATCACAAGGATGACATAGCACCCCAATCCCGATATTTTAGTGTATTTTTTGCATTTTGGATACAACGCTTTTTCAACATCTTCTAGAAGTTTTTAAAGGTTTTGGGATCATCCTCAGGTAGTTCATCTTCAACACCATGAAACATATTTTATGTGTGTACATTATGATAAGATGTATATAATCCACTCACATTCTTATTTATCTCTTCCCCATGAGTATTATCAATATTTTCTCTATGATAATACCAACATTTATAGCTCAAAAAAATACTACTACGGATAAGGTGATACTTAATCTCGTCAAATTCATGAAATAGCTCATGTTTACATTTAACACATAGGCATCGAATCATACTAATTCTAGTATTACTATTTCTACAAGCAAATTCCATGAAACTTTCAACTCCATAAATATAGTTCTGCTCAGTTATACACTTTGACATCCAAGATTTATATATTTTCTATTAATGACATTAATTAAACATATTAATTAATTATGTATTCAATTAATATATTTCAAGTATTATTATATATAAATTAAGAGATATCTTTTTTATACAAATAATATATATATTGTTTTAATAATCTTAAAAAAATATAGATATTAAATAAATAATTAATTAAAAATTATAAAACCAACTTATAAATCACAAGTTTTTAATATTTATTTATTGTCACTATTTTTATTTGAACATTTTAGTATTTTTATTTTTAAATAAATAATATATTTTAATAATTTTATGTTAGAATTTATTATTAAATTTTTAAAATAATTTTATATTAAAATTTTATTTTATCTCGTATTTTATCCATTTTAATTATTTAATTTTTTAAAAATATTATTTTAATAATAATAATTTATTTTATTTTATAAAAAAAATTAGAAAACTACTTTTTAAACACAATTCATAGTTTTTATAAAATGAATCTTTTAATTATGTTATTTTCAACTAAAACATTCCAACCCCGGCCATGACTAAAAAATTATACAACTAAATCTTAAAAATTCAAAATAATAGTTATTACTTTAAATTTTTAAAATTAAATATATCTTTTTTAAAACTAAAGCATAATTATTTTAAATAATAAAAATAAAATACTTCAATCGCTATACTAATATCCACTATTCCTTTAAAGCTGTAATATAGTAACAGAAAAACTCATAATAATATTACAATTTTCACAGAACAATTGAACGGTCACTCGTTTGAATGTATATATTATTTTAACAGAAAATAAGTCAAACATATAATAACAAGCATAATATAAAACATACATAAATTAAAAATTTATACAAAAAATAAAGCAAATTGAATAATAAGTAAAACAATTAATAGAAATACTTACGAGAGTAAATGAAGTGACTAAATGAAGGAAATGAAGAAGAAATTGGTGTTTTGTAAGTGAAAATATGTGAGAAAATTGGTATAAAAAATTTGAGTATTTCGCTAAAAAAAATAGGGGATCTGAAAGATAATAAGGAGGAATATAACCCATAAAACGGCGTTAGAAATGGTGGTCGAAGGTGGCTGAAAATTGAGAAAGAGTGTGGGTAAACTCGATTTTGGGAGAAGGGGGAAGAGAAATGATTGTTTTTAGATTCTACGGTGAAGAAGATAGCAGAACGGTAATATTATGTGGCTAGCATCGGTTGATGTGGTGAACTGACGCTAGCCACATGTATAGTGTCGGTTCTCCACATCAATCGACGCTATACACGTAATTTAAAATTGAAATTTTTTTTGTCAATTATTATTTTATTTGAACTCTTATATATATGTACCATAGAAAAAAAAAATTTTAAATAATATCCAAAAAAATACACAAAATTAGATAAAGATATATTGTACCTATGTAAATAAATAAATTTAAATATCCAAATAAAGACACAAAATTATATAATTTTAAAATCCAATTGTCTAAAAAAATTATACTATATATATCCAACTTAAATTTTAAAGAGTCAAATAAAATAATAATTGATCTAAAAAAAACATTGTACCTAAAAAACATTTTCAATTCTAAACTGCATTTTTTAATTTAAAAAATACACGTAGAACGTAGCGTCGATTCGCCACATCAACTGACACTACGTCTTACGTGGATAGCGTCGTTTCTACACCAAACAAACTTTAAATTCATTAAAATTTAGTTTTTTCCAAAAACCGACTTTACATAGCGACTTAAATACCCCTTTTGTAGTAGTGGAGGATTCACTCAAAGGGAGGGAATCAACTATACAGAGACATTCTTTCTTGTATCTAAGAAAGATTCACTTCATGTGATCATGGCATTGGTTGCCCATTTTGATTTGGATTTGCATCAAATGGATGTGAAAATGACTTTCCTTAATAGTAAACTAGAGGAAGAGGTTAATATGAAACAACCTGAAGGATTCTTCTTTAGTGATTGTTAGCATTTGGTTTGTAAGCTTAATAAATTAATATATGGATTAAAACAAGCTTCCCATCAATGGTATTTGAAATTCCATAACATCATCACTTCATTTGGTTTTTAAGAGAACGTCATGGATCAATGTATATACTAGAAGGTTAGTGAGAGTAAAATTTGTTTTTTGGTGCTATATTTGGATGATATTTTGCTTGCACCCAATGATGAGGGTTTGCTACATGAGGTAAAACAATTCCTCTCTAAACATTTCGATATGAAGGATATGGGTGAGGCATCTTATATCATTGGCATTAAGATCCATATAGATAGACTTCAAGGCGTCTTGGGTTTATCTCAGGAAATCTATATCAATAAATTTTTATAGAGATTACAAATGAAAGATTGTTCACCAAGTGTTACTTCCATTGTGAAGGGCAATAAGTTTAATTTAGACCAATTCCCATGAATGATTTTGAAAGAGAAAAAATGAATAACATTTCATGTGCTTCTACTTTCGGAAGTCTGATGTATACTCAAGTTTGCACAATGCTTGACATTACATTTGATGTTGGAATATTGAGACGATATCAGAGTAATCCAGGTTTGGAGCACCAGAAAGTTGCTAAGAAATTCATGAGGTACGTTCAAGGAACCAAGGAGTATATACTAATGTAAAGACAAACCGATGATCTAGAAGTAATTGGCTACTCTAATGCGGACTTGTCTAACTATGTTGATTCACGCAAATCAATAGCTAGTTACATTTTCATGCTTGCCAGTGGAGCCATGTCTTGGAGGAATGCAAAGTAGTCCTTGACTACTACTTCCACTATTGAGGTTGAGTTCGTATCATGAATAGAGGCTACATCACATGGTGTGTGGTTGAAGAGTTTCATTTATTGGCTTATAGTAGTTGATTCTATTTTTAGGCCATTAAGATTGTACTATAACAACTCAACTGTTGTGTTTATGGATAAGAATAATAAGAGTGGTAGTTATATTAAACACATTGACATTAAATACTTGGTCATAAGAAAACATGTTAAGGAAAATAAAGTGATCATTGAGCACGTTTGCACTAAGTTGATGATTGTTGATCCTTTGACTAAAAGCATATCATCATTGAAATTTAAGGATTATGTAGAGAAAATGGGAATTGATTCCATTTTGTAAAGTATATATACATTTTACTAATGAAACTCTTATATACTGTGATATTTTCTCATATTCATATGCACCTTAAGTTATTTGAGAAAATATATTTTGTATAGGACCAAGAATAAATATAGGATCTATTCATTAAGTTTTGTCATCACATAAATTCTAATACTTAAGAAACTAAATACATTGTAATACATGGAAGATAATACTCACTATTAGAGGACCTATTAGAATTTATTTCTTATGTTTATTTCTTAAGAAAGATAATCGATGGGGTTAATTTGGACATTTGGACTAAGTGGGAGAATGTAACCAATCATTTGTTTTAACTTTCCAATTTCCATTTTCGTTTTTTCTTTAACGGATCATTTAATGGTCCAAACGTTTCTATCATAGATGAGCTCGTCGGTTATGATTAAGCTAGTAACGGTGCTGATGCTTTGATAGGAAGCATAGCTATAAAATAAGTGTTATGGTCTCTAAGCTTAACACAACTCCAGTGTAATACACCATCTATTTGAGTGTTAACATTATTAAGAGCTTAGAAGTTCCTAATACAAAGAGCAAACCAGTTTGGAGCTTTAAGAACAATTTCAATAACTGGAGGTAAAATTCTCAATTTACTTATTTTCGATCCCTTTAGTTTGTTTATTCCGCATTTAGGTTCACTAATTTATGATTACATCTTTTTTTTTTGTAAAATTTAATAACATAAATTATTTTTATATACATATTTATTTTTAATTATACATTTCATTGTAATTATAGTTTTTATCTAAATATTAATTATTTAATCTATGTTAAATTGATAATTTGGTAGTTTTAATATAATTAATAGTTTTTTTATTTAAAAGGTAAAAATAACGAACAGGGTCACGTGTGATCACTTGATTATAAAATTAGTGATTACGGCCATTCTATCATAAAAAGAAAGAAAGAAAGATAGAAAAAAAGAAGAAATCATAACAAAGAGGTAAGCAGATAGGGTTTTAATACCATTTTTCTCCAATTTTTACTTAATTTTTAAGAGAGACAGAAAAGGAGAAGAAATCATAGCAAATAGGTGTGCATAGAGGGTTTTAATACCATTTTTCACCAATTTTTACTTATTTTTTACCATTTATAAAACTTGAGATATCAAATTAAAGTAATTTTTATCCTCTTTCTTTATTTATAATCTTTTTTTAATAATCATTATTTTAATCTTTTTTTAATAATCATTATTTTAAGAGTATTTAGTTTCAATAATTCTTTAAAACTTATGTTAAAATATTACATTTTGATATTTTTAATTCATGAATGAGTATGAATTTGATATTCTCATCACTATATTATCATTATCCATAATTTTTTTTGTATATTAATTATTTTAGAAAAACTTCAAATTTAAAAAACCCTAATTTTTGAATCTCTTAACAAATATAAGTAATCATTTAATAGTTCATTTTTTTACTATCTTTTTGTAAAGTGATTATGTTTTAGTATATATTACTATTTATTTAATTGATAATTTTGGATAACATTAGTTTATGACACATGAAGATTTAGAAAAAATATGAAACTTTATTTTATAAATTAATTTTTAGTACAAGTTGTCTTATTTGAAATGTTAAGTTGTTTAAAAATTATAAATTATCTAATTTTATAACTATAAAATCAATAACAGATGATATTTTTACATAACTTATCGATTGTTCTTGAGTTGTGAAGTTCGTTTAGTTTTATGAGTAGACATATTTTACTTAAATTTTATAAATACTTGACTATTATATTCATAATATTTAAGTTTATTATATTTTCACAAGTTTAGTTATTTCTTGTTATAAAATGAATATTTTATATTTAGAAAATATATAATTAATTTTTACGTGATTCATAAATTTTATTTAAATTTATGATATAAATACATATTTTTATTAGAACATAAAAATTTATATTTAATTTAATATTTCACAATATTATTATTATGTTAGTTCATAAGCTTTTACTTAGTTTTATATCCTGATTTAAGAAATATTATGTATATTAATAAATATTATTATTTTTAAACCATCAAACAATCATTATCTCCCAAATTCAACAATAACATAATAAATATAATCAATACATATGTAATTAAGGTTTTTTTGTCTCCATGTGCAAAGAGCTATGTACATGTATACCAACTTTTCTCCTGCTGCTAGTTTTTTGAGGTTTTTCTTTTCGTAAATTATTACTTATAAGTTGCTAATAGTTATTTTATATGCATACATACACTTTCATTTTCAGTTACATTTATTTTTTCAAAATTACAAATAAAGTTTATGTATATTTTCATGTAATGATTTACATCTATTTTACATTTGAGTTATTACAAATTGAATAAATATATTCTATAATTTTTATTTTTTAAAATTTGTCTACTCACTGAGTATTTTTATTATTAAGCCTTTTTTTTTGTTAATTTTTCTCTCTCACGCAACATTAATTTTTGAATAAAGACTTATGTATTATCTTAATCAGAGACTTGAGTAGTATGTTACAAATAAACTTAAATAAATTTATTGATTTTATCTTGTATGAATTTTTATGCCTTCAAAATTATTAAATTTGTTGGTAACTTAGTTGAATTATAGACTGTTTTGTAATTATTTAATAAATGTTGATTGTATAATAGGTTAATGTTATTTATTAATCATTATTTTTTTATGACTGATTATATGAATGGTAAGTTTTAGAAGCTGTAAATAAATAAATATTATGTTCTATTTTATACAGGTTGGTTTAGTATATAAAAACAAGAGAGATTATGCCTAATTTTTTTTATAGATTCTAATATGTATTAGGAAGTACTTAAATACTAGTGAACTTGGGGTCTTATACTTTAAAACTTCTATAAATTTATTTAATACTATTAGTTAATTATGTTAGTGATAAATATATTTTTGACCTAAAGTTACTATAATTTTAAGTATTAATTTTATATTTTATTCTAAAAATTTATTACTTTGAAAGTGATTTTTGTATTGATGAACCTATACAACACAAAAATCTCTTCCAATTTAACAAAATTCTTTAAGACTTTTTATTTAATTCATTAAGAGAATAATTAGAATTTTAAAACCATTTTAAATTTCTTTAGAGTTTGATCTCAAAGTTTACTTATTATTAGCTAAAATAATTCTTATATTTGCAATCAATTAAAATTTGTGCATCAACCATCATCGGCTAGTTTTACATTTTCTTGGCTTTTTGTTATACTCTAAATTTAAAAAAAAATTAATCAAACTTAACCTTATTGTTATATATAATAATATAGAAAGAGGTGATAGATATTTTAAACCTATATGACGTGAGATTAACAAATTATTTTTGCATTATTTAAATAAAATTGTGTTCACTTCTGCAACCTACCACCTAATAGCATGTGTTTAAAATTGTAAAGTGCATGAAATGTGTTTTAAATAAGATATCCAAAATCCTTAAATATTGAATATGTATTCAAAATATGTTTTTTGAAACAATAACATTCAAAATAAAATGTTTAAAAGATAGACTTTAAAATAAAAGGTTCCGAACTGATAAAACATGAATATAGGTTAAAAAGGAGAAAAATACTTATTTAAAAACAAATAAAAAATGATCAACAAGTTTGTAATAGGAATTACAAATATGATCATACTAATAATCATAACTAATTTGTATTAATTTTAACTATATTTAGTTAATAGTCGTTGTTTATAAGTCAATAATAATTTTCCGACGATTTAAGTGTAATTCTTACTTTTAATATTTATTTAAAAATATATTTAATTTTTAAATAATAAATATTAAAATATTTTTTACTCTACTATATTATTTTAAATATTAAACATTAATTTTTTATTTTTTAACTATTTATCACATATTTATAAATAAAATAAAAATATATAAAAGTAAGAATAAATAAAATTTAATATAATTATTTTGTGTGTTTTATTATTAAAAATGTATTTTTATGTAATTATACATATATATAAACATAATATTAAGATATGTTAAATTTCGATTAACTACAATTTTAATATTACAATAATCATTCACATTCCATATTTCATCTGTTAAGATAATATTTAGGAGAAAATTGTCTAATTTTTACAAATCAGTATTATTTTAGTTATACTCAATTAAAATATTCATACTTAGTTTATAATTTATTAAGACGTAACTAAGTATAAAAGTTAGGGTTCACAAGACATATGAGTAATATAAAATCAAAAGTTTATATTATTTTAAACGGCCTCTAAAAAATCTCTCTCTCAATTCTAAGTAAATAGTATCTTTCAAGCTAAATAGATGCTTTAGCGAACGAAAGAAGTGAAGAACTACCATTGGTTCTTTAATTATTAAATATGGAAAATGGTCACGTTATTGGTGTCTTTTAAAGCTATTATTTATAAAATATACTTTTAAACCTATTTCTTTATAAAAAAAATAAACCATTGAAGAATAATTTAATTTTTTATGAATATTTTATTATTAAAATTATAAAAAACATGTTACATAATAATAATAATAATAATAATAATAATAATAATAATATAAGATTAATTAAAGGTAAAAGATGCCTTACATAAGAATTATTTATTTAAGTAGGAAACAAATATAAGAATTATTTATATTTTAAAAAATAATGCAAAAAGAAAAATATAGATACAACAAAGACACATAATTTAATACTTATACATATATAAATATAATAATCTTTACATTAACCTGTACGACAACCTAAACAAGAGTATTAATTTGAGTCTTCAACCAATTAAATATTATCAAATATTCGATAGGAAATGAACGTACCTTTCCTCATTGTATAAATGATTCCTTAATTTGAAATGGGATTAATAATAAGCTTCTTTTCTCAACTTGCAAGGCTTAATTAGAATATATTTAATCTTCTTCTCAAAGTTTTCTAAAAAGAAGATCGAGACTTACTAATAACCAAATTTGGGTGCTCATATTGTAAGTTTTAAGCTCTCTCTAGATAATAATAATAAATAAATAAATAATTTGTAAGTTTTTAAGGTCGATCTTATTAATTAATTCTTCTTATAAAAGAACAAAAATGGCAAATATATTTAGTAATTTCGGACTAAAGGGTAAATATGGAGTAGTAGTAGTACCTTTGGTGATATTTGCAAGTGTGTGTGTTGGATATAGTTTGATGAATCAATTTTGGAAAAAGAACAAACAAAAGCATCACAAGAGGTCTGTTTCGCTTGCACTTTTGAATGGAGGTCACTTGGCCTTACAGAGATTGATTGATTATCAAGAATCTCGAGCCAATTCTCAGTATTTGGCTATAGCTGAATGTGAGTTGAAGGTTATGCTTGAATCTCACCTACCTGATTTCAAAACTCTACAGGTTAATTTCCTCTATTTCTATATCTATATCTATATTCTTTTCTATATATATATATATATATATAAAAAAAAGGGTGAAAAGCCATGGTTTTGGCTCTAAACTTAATTTATCCTCGTAACATCGATGATAATTTAATACATACATACATACATCAATTCACATATTACAATCTAATTGTTTTCACGTTATTAAGCGATTTTATAATTATTTTTCTGTTTCACATCTCTACTTTATATTTGATCAATAACTAATAGATCACTTAATGTATATAACAACTTAATATATATAACACTACTAATCATATTTCTATAAAAATATTCCTAAGCTTAAACTATTTTATTCATCACTAAATTTTGGTTAAATTTACATTTTAAACTTAGATATTTAAAACATACAATGTAGTTACTAAATTTTAAAATTTTACGTATAGATCTATAAATTTTTAAATCGTATTATTTAGTTTTAAATTTTTAAAATTTCATTAAAAAAATTTACAAATATTTTAATAACAAATATTATGTACGTAATAATCAAAATAATACCTAGGTATCAAAATTTGTTTAACAAATTGAAAGTGTTGAATATATGTGTGAAATTTGTTTAATAAACTGATGAGTTGAGACACAATATAACCGGTCTGGCTAGATCCAAGCAGGCCCTATGCAAAACTTATTATAATGTCTTTATCTACTACATTTAAATTTTTATTGAAATTTTAAATTTTAATATATTTTATTTTTCATTCAAAATATAAATATTAGAACATTAAATATAAAAATAGAATTACACATGTGTACTAATTTTTTATTTAGATTATTTTAAATATTATTATATTTATAAAATATTATGGGAATAAATAATATTTCTTAATTTTATAAATCTCTTAATTATATAAATTCATAAATTTAAGATTATTTCCAAAATTGATTTTATGAATACCATAAAATATTATTTTTCATAGATAGCTTCAAAATTTAAAATATTAATCTATATTTTTTAAATTTGTTTTAAAAAGATGCTCAAAATTTGTGCTAGTTTGTTTTAGAAAAAAAATCTATCTTTATCATCTTGCTTAATTATGTATCTTTTAAACTTTAAGTAGTTTTTTAGGTTTTACAATAGTATTATGTTTAACCGGTATCGCGTTCACATATTAGGTTCGTGTATTGTTATATTCATGTTGGTTGAAACAATTATAAATTTACATAATTTATTAAAGTAAATTATATATATTTAGTGTATAAATAATTCAGTTATTCAACATATATTTATTTTCGTACAATGTTAAAATACATATATTTATTTTCGTACAAAATTAAAAAATATAAATTTATTTACTTTTGAAAGAAAAATAAACATATTTTTTTATAGAATTAAAAATAAAATTGTATATATATATATGATAGTTATTATGTTCTATAATTAAAATAATTATTTATAATAATAATAATAAATAATATATGTTTAAATTTATAAAGGAAATAGTTATAAATGTAATTCAATTGTGTTTTAACTTTATAACAACTGTATTTTGGGGTTGACATGTGGTATGATGGTTACCATTTACACTTTAATAAAAAACATGAATAAAAGAAAAACTAATTTAAAAAATCCATTTAATCAAAACTCTTTTTTAGCTAGGTCCCTAGACACGCCTAGACTATACTAACCTTGGATCGGCCCTGCAATTAAATGAATTTTTTGGTTAATTATCTTTTGGGCTAACAACTTGCAAATTATATGTAAACAAGTTATCTTAAAAATTATATATATATATAAAAATAAAACAGAATATTAATGATTGAAGAATAAAAGAAAATATTAATACTTTAAAACTGAACTCTTAAAATAATAAAATAATATAATATAAAAAGTTATTTAAAAAATTAAAATTATTAATTATATATATATATATATATATATATATATTATATATTATTTTTTATTTTTTCTATAATAAGTATATGACACATTGTTGTGTCTTTTTAGTGTGATTTGCATCCCGCGATGTGACAAAAGTGGGACACAATTTCATTACTTTTGCAGTTAATTCCTTTTTACCAATTCAATACAACACTAACACAAATAACTCAACGCATATTCACATAGTATGTATAATTTATTTAATAATTTATCAAATAGAATAGAAATGATAAATTCAATAAATTTATTTAATTAATATTTTATTTTATTATTTAATATGTTTACCCAAAATGAACAAGACAATAACGAAATGAATTTAACAAATATTTTTTTACTTAAAATAATGTATTTTAATTAGCTATTTTTTTAGTTAACAATTTATAAACAGTTATATAAAATATGGTTTATACAATAAAATTGATATTACACGACAAATTTAACTACAAAATCGAAATGAATTAAATAATATTTTTTTAATTTAAAATAATGTATTTTAATATACCCAACAAAATCTGAATGAACTAAACAACTCTTTGTTTTTTAACATAAAAGAATGCATTTTAATTAACTTTTTTTTAACTGATGATCTATTATCTCAACACAAATACAATAGGATAAATAAAATAATAAATATTCAAAAATAAATTTATACTACACAATATGTTTATTAAATGATTCGATAAAACTTATATAAATTACCAGCCATACATTTTATACTAAATATTAACATTCTAACCATTAAAATTAAATGGTGCACCTATACTGAAGGTTCCACCAGTCCTAGTCTTATTATAATTTGCTATAAACTCGACCTCCTAAAACTTAGCATATCGGATTTCAAAAGAGGAGAGAGAGAAAGAGAGAGAGAGAGAGAGAATTATCATATAGTTAATAGTTCAATTAGGTCCCAAAAGTATAAACATTATAGTTTCATCCCCCAAATATTTTAAAAGGTTAATTATACTTAGGTCATATTTTAGTTAACATATAGATTCATTGTTCTTAACATATTCTACAGGAGCCACCTATCCTCTGTGGAATTCCAAAAAAAAAAAATAATAAAGAAGAAAAAAACAAACAAACAAAACAAAACAAAAACTTATCCTACCTCAAAAATTAGTTATAATTTTTATTTGGAGTATTTAAATATTTGAATTTTCTCATAAATAAATAAATATTTGAATTGTGTAAAGGTATGAATCTACTGAAATATATTTTAGAGCTAATCCTCTACTATGCTTATAAGCTTGGTAATTATTGAAATAAAAAAATTATATTAAAATAATTTTAATATACGAGATTAAATTAAACAAATATAAAGATACATGGTGGTGATAATCAATGAGAAATGAAATGAGAAAAAAAGAAGAAACTAGCTTGATGAATATACTAAATGCATTAAGTGAATCAGTATTGATATATAAGCTACTTATAACACAACTATACATTCTTTTTTTATAATGACATGGAATAACAATTCCAAGAAACTCTCTTTATAATATTGTTTTATATCTTCCTATAAGTTGAGGTATCTTCAAGTGAGTAAGCTTATGAAACCAAAAGCCTGCGAGTGCTTTTGTCATAATGTCTATTGTTTGTTCCTTGTTTGGTTGTACTATATATGCAACTATTTTGCTTTAACTTTCTTACAAATAAAATATAAATCATTTTCAATATGTTTTTCTCTTACATGGAACACAAGATGCTTGGCTAAAAATCTAACACTTATATTATCATAGTAAATAATGGGTAGATGATGAAGTGAGATTCTCAATTCAATAAGCACTGTTTGTATCCAAAACAATTCATAGACAATTGAAGCTAAAAATCTAAACTCAGTTTCAATACTTGATTGAGATACCACCTTTTATTTTCTTGAATTCCATGACACCAAAGAACTATCAAGATAAACAAAATAGTCACTTATGGAATTCTTATCATCAATATATAATCCTCTGTCTGCTCTATCTAACCTATTACACTTAAACTTTTTGAGTAACTTAACAATAAACCATACTCTACGGTACTTTTAATTAAGGTATCACAACAACCTTTCAATTGCCACCCAATGTACATCAGTTAAACTCTATAAGAACTGGTATAACTTGTTAACAGAGAAGTTGATTTCTAATCTAATTAAATTGCAATATTGAAGAGCTCCTATGATAATTCTATATTGAGTTGCATTATCCAAAGGTGTGCCTTCAGTTTTAGACAAATTATGCCCAGTGTCCATTGGTGTTGTAGTAGATTTAGTCTCATGAAGTTGCATTCTATCTAGGAGGTCATGAATGTATTTTGCTTGATTGAGATGAAAACCATTCTTAGTTCTAGTAACTTCAACACTTAAGAAAAATTTAATTCACCCAAATCTTTCAAAAAGGATATAATATTGAGCTTAGTGATCACATCCTTAATAAAAGAAGCATTATTTTTGGTTACTAAAATGTCATCCATATAAATTAAGAACACCACAAATATGCCACTACTATCATACACCATCATCGAGGCATCAGAATTAGAGCTTTTAAAGTCCCAAGTACTTAGACATATGTTGAGCTTTAAGAGCAAGCTCTTGGTTCCTAGTTCCTGGTTTAGGCCATAAATAGAATTTTTCAATTTGCATACATGATATGGAAAAGCTTGTCCAATGAAACCCTCTGATTAAGACATGAACATCTCTTCCTCTATATTCCTATTGAGAAAAGTTGTGTTGACACCAAGTTGTCTCATTGACCAATGTTGAGCTAATGCTAGTGTGAACACTATACGAATAATGGTAAGCTTGACCACTAAACTAAAAGTCTTAGCATAGTCTATTCCTTATATTTGTTGAAAGATTTTAGCCACCGCATGTGAGTTACTAGTGTTCTATCCGATTGAACTTGGTTCTAAAAACCCATTTGTGATCAATAACCTTTACATTTTTGGGTTTAGGAACAAGTTCTTAAGTTCCATTCTTCATCAATGAATCATACTCACTCTTTATAGATTCTTGCCATTTAAGGTATAAAGTGCTTCATGAACTAAAGTTGGCTCAAGTATGATAGAAACAGCTAAGTAATCTTTATGTTTTAAAACACCCTTTTTAACTCTAGTAAACATGGGATGTGTGTTAGTAGAGGTTGGTTAATGATGAATGGAAGTGTTAGAAGGTTCATGTAAATTAATGATGAGAGAAATGTCACTGGAATTGAGCACCTCACTTGGTTCTAAAGAGCCAAAAATAATATAAGCTGAAGAAGTTGTAAAAAGTAAAGATGAGGATGAAGAATACAAAATGATATTGATTTGAGAACTAGGAACTTGGATTGAAGAGAAATAAGTAGGTGACTCATTTTGGTTAGATGTAGACTGACTAAAATGAGAACCAATGAGTTGAGGTGGTGACATATTAGTTGAAAAAGGTACACTGAAGGTAAGAGTGCTACTTGTAGGTGCAAGTGTAGAAGAATAAGTTAAAGTTGTGTTCTCAGTAGTGCAAGATGTATTAACCTCTTATGTATTTGTAGGTATATGCATAGTATTAAAATAAGAGTTAACATGTAAATAATAAATAGAAGTGTTAGCCAACGAATTTTTTTTAAGAGAAAAAAAAAGAAAAATAATTTCATTAAACATAACATGAGAAGAAACATATTTTGGTAATAGTTGATTTTAGACACCAAAACCACTTATATTGAGTAGAGTAACCAAGAAAAATACAAGTGATCTAGGCTCTAACATATTGTGATTATAATGTCTGAGAAAAGGATAATAAAGTCATCCAAAAAATTTGAGTTATGAATAGTTAGGTTTGTGTTGTATAACAATTCATAAGGGTTAGCAAAATTAAGAACCTTTGATGAGAGACGATTTATTAGATAAACTAAAGTCTTAAATCCATGATACTAATAACTCAAAAGCATATATAATCTCATTAGCATAGCCAAACCAACCTCAACTATATGTATGTTTCTTCTTTTTAACTACACCATTCTAAGATGGTGTATAGGGACATGAATTATTCTCACACAACCTTCTTGAAACAAGTGTGTTTCTATAATTTTAAGTTTATTACTACCATCACTTTGAAGCATTTTAATCTTAGTCTGAAACTATCTATCTATTAAATCTTCAAAATGTAAAAATATGTGAGCTGCTTGAGACTTATTGTTAAGAACATAAATCCATTAGAATCTAGTGCGATCATCCACAAGTAGTAAAACAATTTCATTCCATGTAAATATTAACATGAGAGGTCCCTAAAATTTAACATGTATTATATTAAATGGATTTATTGATCTAATATGCATATGTGTCACATAGAGTTTGTTAGACTTAACTAACTAACATAAGTTACACATATCAAGAGTACCAGTTTTATCTGGAGTTTTATTCATACTATTTAATATATGTTTAAAAACAACATAACGTGGATGACCAATATAATCATGCCACAAATATCCTCTAATAATAGTAATATTACAATCAAGAAGAGACTTTCCTTTACCTTTATTAATAGTCTTTAGTACTCCATAAAGTCTTTCTTTAGTTTTCTCCATCAAAATGATAGTCCCAATGTCCAAATCATTTACACTTAAAGTGTTAAAGAAAGAAATCCACATAAAATTTATTATATTCACACAAATGTTTCACTAAAATTATTTTTATTTTCAATTGAGGCACACACAACAGATTTTGCAACTTCAATTTCTAAGGAGCACAAGACAAACTAGTACTACCAGGATGAGTGATAGGTATTTTGTAACCATTACCAAGTAATGTAGAAGGATTACCTATTTAAGGATTAGATTGTTCAAGATAAGTCTCATAAGAGGTAAGGTGATGTATGGTACCAATATCCATGAACTATTATTGAGGAACAAGAGGCATTTACATGGCTATAGTTAGCAAAGCCTATAGAGAAAAAGGAAAATCAGATGTTGAATAAGGAAAACTCTATGAATAAATTAAGAAAAAATCAAAAGACTAAAAAATAATAGATTCTAGAGTGTGAGAAAGATGTGCTTAAGGAAAAGGTCCTCAAGGTTTGTTTTTGTCGGATGTACGACCACATTGTCCAATTTTGCCATTGTTTCTTGATTGAGTATATCTAAAATGACATTTGATAGCCTTATGACTATACTTCTTACAATATTTGACACTGGATAGTATCAAATTTCATGTTCTTAGCATGATCTTGAGAGGAACTATTCTAACATGGTGTATTGTTTGTTATGAAAGAACCAGAGGAGCCTGATACATATCTTTAAGGTTTAAAGGAATTTTCGATCCAATTAGCCTGAATAAATTGAGAATCAAGCCAATCCATACATTATTGTTACCTTTCTTGCATCCTTATACGTGTAAAAGCCTTATAAAGACTCAAGACTCTATTATTTCTTTCGAGTTACATTAGTAAGTAGTGAGGAGTAACTATGATCTAGCCCTCCAAGAATATATAAAACTTATTCTCTATCTCATATTACATCACATGTTGCCATTATATGATCAATCAAGTCCTTAGTAATACTAATATAATTTTCCATAGACATATTGCCTTTACTCAAAGTTCATAACCTCTATCTCAGATTCATTCATAGTGTTTGAAAATCACCATTAAAGACTTTAGCCAAGAAAGCCAATAATTTAATGCAATTTGTTTACTAATCAAGTATTTCAAGACACTAGCAGAAATAGATGATAAATCCAACTCTTGATTGTGCAATCTTTCCTATCTCATAGCATATATGATTGATTTTTCTCAAGAACATCATAAGTTTTTATAACTACAAATGCATCAATTGTAGTGATTATTTTCTTAATAGAGGAAATGGGAGGAACTAAGCATTCTCTTATTAGTGCTTGAAGTCCATGGACAGTAATATCATAGTTTAGTTGTTCTTTACAAATCAAGTAGTTAGAGTCATTAAATTTTACAATAAAGATATGGTTGATAGGATAGTTAGGAAGTGAAGAGCAAATAATTAAAGAAGATGAGTGAACTATAGAAGGAACTAATTGTTAGGTCCTCAATAGATTAGGTGCAACACCTACATCTATCTTGGTTGCTTTGTGTAATAGGAAAAACTTTGATCGTCCATAGTTGAGAAACTTTGATACCATGATAATCACATAAAAATAAATGAGGAAAAAAGGAGAAGCAAGCATGATTAATATAATAAATACATTAACTAAATTAGTTTTGATACAAGCTACTTATAATACATGCTTGCATTTTGTTTTATGTATAGTGACATGGCATAACAACTCTAACAAACTCTATTTATAATATTATTTTACACTACTAACTCTATAAATTAAAATGATCATTGGGCTATTCTCAATAAAGTTCCTTTTATTGTAGGTATAGTTAGAAATCAACTAATCCATTTTATTTTTTTACCAGTTTTTTTTAATTAACACAATAATCTCATTACAAATATCTCATATTATATGCAAGTTTTTTTAACAAAAAATTCATAAAATTACATTAATCTATATAAAATAAATGTTTAAAAAAAAGCAAAAAATTAAGAGAGATTAGTTTATTTCTAGCCATACATATCTGTTGAAACAAGTTTGTTAATAACAGTACTGAAACAATATTACTGGGAAAATTGGTATGAACTGCTTGGGTTGAGTCGCGGACTAGGTTACTCTCTTTAAGACGTTTCGCGGCTCTGCCCAATTTGTGCAAGCAAACACAGCCCCGTCGTCCCCAGGATAAAACAACCTAGAATCTTTTTTTTCTCTGTCTCGAAACTTCACTACATTGATGAAGACCGGAATGCTACACCTGAAAAAATTTGTTACTCGGAAAACTAAAAATAACTTAGAGTTGCAGAGAGAATTGTTTGTAGTGAGAATTGTTTGCTGAGATTGTTGTATTGTAAATGAGAGCTGAAGCCCTCTTTTTATAGGTTTTAGAAACCATGTGGAAATTATGAATAAAACAGTAATGTCTGGGAATTAAGAGCGTAATGGTCATTCTGAGTAATGAAGAGTAACGGCCATTTTCAGATTAAAGACGAGTAATAGATATTTTTGTGAGTAAATACGAGCAACGGCTCTTTTCTAAATAAAGAAGACAAATGGCCATTTAACGGCCATATTCTTAATAAAAGAAAATAACGGTCATTTTTCTAAAGAAAAAAATATATATATAACAACCATTTTTGTAAGTGGAAAAGTTTTCCTTAAAAGAATATTTTATCAAAAAATAAAATACCACCTCACTCACACGCACACGCACTCGGACTCGGCTCGGCACGACCGGTCGGTCGGACGAACAGTGGCGCGCGTGTGCGCGTGTGTGGTATCACATATGCCTAGGTCCTCTCCCCTTCCACAAAAATGGGTGCCCCATGGGGCCCAATCTCAATAGCCAACTCTTCACTATTTATACCTCTTTAAAATAGTGTAAAAAATCAATGTGGGACAAGGCACATTTTCCAACAATCATTTTTTTATTAAATTTCATCTTTTTCCAACAATCCCCCACTTGAATTTTATATAAAAATAATTTTCATAGAGCAACCGATCAATTATAAGATTGTGCATAAGTGAAAAGGTGTCTATCAACTTAAACCTTTGCATATTGTTGATGCTTTAGAATATACTAGAGTAACTCGTAGTTTTAAACTCTATCTCTAACAATCATCACACACACAACCTTTCCAAGGTGTAGTTCAAAAAAGCCTGTGCTTTATGGCCATGCACGTGTATCCCAGTATAGTGAATGCTCTAGTAAATTTTGCCCAAAAAATTTTCATAGGAAGCGGCCACACTTCCACATTCACAGAGGTGAGTCTATCAAGAGTACTCTTGTAGCTATGTACTCCACTCTACATAGAGTATAGAACTCATTAAGAGTTTAACAATTAACTCATCCTTTTCTATCCCTTCAGGACTTCATGCTTTTAACAATATAGAATAGGATTTGATAAATAGCATGATACATCTCATATCACTTCATGACTTGTTATTACCCTTTGAACTTATTTCTTGGGATCTCCAGTCTATAAGTTGGGTTACCATCATAAGTGACTCTTCATTCTAAGGGCATTAATCCCATTCCTTTTGAGGTTTTGAAAACCTTCTCTCTTGGTAATACTTTCGTCAAAGGATCTGCCAAATTTTAATCAGAACGTACATGATCCACTCTTACAGCTCCCGTAGAGAGAAATTCTCTAATAGTACTATGCTTACGACGTATATGTCGTCTCTTTCCATTGTAGTAACGGTTCTGAATCTTTGCAATAGCCACAGTACTATCGGTGTGGATCAAAACAGCTGGTATCAGTCTTTTCCACAAAGGGATCTCAACTAACAGAGTTCTTAGCCAGCCTACTTCTTCACTAGCAGTGGCTAGTTCTATCATTTCAGACTCCATTATAGATTGAGCCAATATTGTTTGTTTCTTAGACTTCCAGGAAACAGCTCCACCAGCTATGTTAAAAATATAGCCACTAGTTGCTTTGGAGTCTTCTGATAAAGTGTTCCAATCTGCATCGTTGTATCCTTCTAAAACATCGAGAAACTTTTTATAATGTAATCCAAGGTTCATAGTTCTCTTAAGGTATCTCATAACTCTTTCAATAGCATTCCAATGCTCTATACTAGGTCTACTGGTAAACCTACATAGTAGTCCCACAACATAAGCTATGTCTGGTCTAGTGCAATCAGTAGCGTAACGTAAGCTACCGATGATGCTCGCATACTCAGTTTGTCTAACACTATCTCCTGTGTTCTTGAACAACTTTACACTAGGATCGTAAGGAGTACATGCAGGTTTACAGTTAAAGTAATTATATTTCTTTAAGATCTTCTCAATGTAGTGAGATTGATCTAGAGAAATTCCCTTTTCAAACCTAGTTATTTTTATACCAAGGATTACACTTACTTCTCCGAGATCTTTCATATCAAAATTAGCTCTTAACAATGTTTTCACTTTATTCACAACATAAATATTTGTTCCAAAAATAAGCATGTCATCCACATATAAACATGTAATAGTGCAAATATTATCTTCTAATTTATAATAAATGCATTTGTCACTTTCATTTATTTTGAATCCATGTGAGATAACTAGATTATCAAATTTTTCATGACATTTCTTAGGTGCTTATTTTAGACCATAAAGAGATTTATCTAATTTACAAACTTTATTTTCTTGACCTGGGATAACAAAACCTTCAGGTTGATCCATATAAATTTCTTCTTCTAAATCACCATTTAAGAAAGCAGTTTTAACATCCATTTTATGTACTACTAAATCATGGATAGCAGCGAGAGAGAAAAGTACACGTATGTAAGTTATTCGTGTAACTGGTGAAAATGTATCAAAGAAATCTACATTTTCCCTTTGACTATATCCTTTAACTACAAGACGAGCTTTATATTTTTCAATAGTACCATCGGGTTTTAATTTCTTTTTTAGTATCCATTTACATCCAATGGTTTTGCAACCAGGAGGTAAGTCAACTAAATGCCAAGTCTTATTATACTCAAGTGAGTCCATTTCATCATTTATGGCTTCTTCCCATAAGTTGTCATCTAAAGAAGATAATGCTTCTTTAATAGTTTGGGGATCTTCCTCTAAGGTATAAGCATAAAAATCAGACCCAAAATCCTTAAGGGTTCGAGCTCGTTTACTTCTTCTAATTTCAGGGTTTAATTCTTCAGTTTGTTCACTAGTTCTAGTTATAGGTAAACTACTAGAAGACGAGCCCCCACTATTCTTAAATTTAAAGGGAAACCTATGTTCATAGAAGTCAGCATCATTTGATTCTATAACTACTTGATCTTTTAAGTCATAGAATTTATAAGCTTTACTATTCACAGCGTATCCTATGAATACACATTCATAAGCTCTACTAGCAAGTTTATTTCTTTTAGGATCAGGGATTCTAACATAGGCTAAACAATCCCAAGTTTTAAAATAAGTTAAATTAGGTTTCTTATTTTTCAAAATTTCATAGGATGAAATTTTATTTGTAGATTTAGGCACTCTATTTAGCACATAGCAAACAGTTAATAAAATTTCTCCCCACCAATGGGAAGCAGCACCAGAGTTTAATAAAATTACAACAACTAATTCAGTAAAAGTTCTATTTTTTCTTTCAGCTTTGCCATTCATTTCAGGAGAATAAGGTGCAGTTTTTTCATGAATGATTCCATGAGTTTTATAAAAATAATTGAAGATATTGGAATCATATTCGGTGCCTCTATCACTTCGAAACCTTTTTATTTTCCTATTAAGTTGATTTTCAATCTCAGTAATAAATATTTTAAACATGTCAAACGCTTCACTTTTATTTTTCATTAGATAGACATAAGTGTAATCTCAATAGTCATCTATAAAAGTTATAAAATAACGTTTTCCATTTCTTGTTAAATTTCCATCAAGTTCACATATATCAGAATGAATTAATTCTAAAGGTTCAGATTCTCTAACTACTGATTTATGTGAAGTTTTGGTTATTTTAGCTTGACTACAAAAATCACTTTTTTCAAAATCATTTAAAGATAGTTTAGGAATTAGTTCTAAGTTACTGATATTCTTGATTATGCGTTTATTAACATGACAAAGTCTAGCATGCCAAATATTAAAAGAACTCAACATGTAAGCAGAAAATGAGGTTTTATTGATTTCAACGTTTAATTTAAACATGCCATCAGTGGCATACCCTTTTCCAACAAATATATTATTTTTAGTTATAGTATATAAATTAGCCCATATAGTTTGAGTAAACCCAGCTTTGTTAAGAAGATATCCTGAAACCAAGTTCTTTCTCATCTCTTGAGTATGCAGGACATCTTTCAAGATGATAGTCTTTCCAGAGGTAAACTTCAATACTGCCTCACCAGTACCAACAACTTTAGTGGAGTGGGAGTCGCCCAGTAGCACTTTCTTATCCTCAGAATTAGAATAGGAATTGAACATGTCTCGATCATAGCAAATATGGCGAGAAGCACCGGTGTCCACCCACCACCCTTCGGATCCACCAACAAAATTGACTTCAGATATCATAGCAATAAGTTGATCTTCGGTAAGGTTCGCCTGTGGGGTAGGACAATTCCTGTTCCGGCAGTTTCTAGCCAAGTGGCCAGGTCTGTTACAACTATAACACATGAATGTGTTATTCCTTAAGGGGGTTGAGGTCCATTCTGGGGAGGATAGTTTCTATTTCTATTTTGGTGGTTGCGGTTCTGGTTATTATTACGATTCTGAGTTTTCATATTTCTACCTTTAGGTTTCAGAATTGTAGAGGAGGGTTTCTTATTGGTACTGTTATTTGAGACTACGAGTATTTCATCTCTTTGGTCTTGTTTTCGGGCTTCTTCTTCTATTCTTAACCGGGTTATAAGACTTTCTAAAGAAAATTCCTTAGTTTTATGCCTAAGTGTATTCTTAAAATCTTTCCAAGCAGGGGGTAATTTATCTATAATAACAGCTACTTGAAATTGTTCATCTAAAGTCATACCTTCAGAAGTTATTTCGTGTGCTATCTTCTACAGTTCGTGTGATTGAGCTTCCAGATTTGCCATCAATCATTTGAAACTTCATGTATCTACTGACAGCATACTTCTTAGTTCCAGCTTCTTCAGTGTCGTACTTCTTTTGAAGTGCTTCCCAAATATCCTTAGCAGACTTATCAGAGTTATAATAGTCATACAGATCATCAGCTAAACCATTAAGAATATAATTTTTGCATAGAAAAATCATTTTGCATCCAGGTGTCTAAATCCTTAGTTACATCTTCAGTAGGAGGAGTAGAATGTATTGGTTTTTCAATAGTAAGGGCAGAAACGACTTTTTTCATGGTTAAGAAAAATAAAATTTTTTGTCTCCATCTTTTAAAGTGTAGTCCCTCAAAACGGAATGGTTTGTTTAGATCAGCAGTTAACATTTTAGTAGACATGGCAGATTGAAACCGTCTTAAAATTGTTGAAACAAGTTTGTTAATAACAGTACTGAAACAATATTACTGGGAAAACTGGTATGAACTGCTTGGGTTGAGTCGCGGACTAGGTCGCTCTCTTTAAGACGTTTCGCGGCTCTGCCCAATTTGTGCAAGCAAACACAGCCCCGTCGTCCCCAGGATAAAACAACCCAGAATCTTTTTTTCTCTATCTCGGAACTTCACTGCACTGATGAAGACCGGAATGCTACACCTGAAAAAATTTGTTGCTCGAAAAACTAAAAAATAACTTAGAGTTGCAGAGAGAATTGTTTGTAGTGAGAATTGTTTGCTGAGATTGTTGTGTTGTAAATGAGAGCTGAAGCCCTCTTTTTATAGGTTTTAGAAACCGTGTGGCAATTATGAATAAAACGGTAATGTTTGGAAATTAAGAGCGTAACGGCCATTCTGAGTAATGAAGAGTAACGGCCATTTTCAAATTAAAGACGAGTAACGGATATTTTTGTGAGTAAATACGAGCAACGACTCTTTTTCTGAATAAAGAAGACAAATGACCATTTAACGGCCATATTCTTAATAAAAGAAAATAACGGTCATTTTTCTGAAGAAAAAAATATATATATAACAACCATTTTTGTAAGTGGAAAAGTTTTCCTTAAAATAATATTTTATCAAAAAATAAAATACCACCTCACGCACACGGACTCGGCTCGGCACGGCCGGTCGGTTGGACGGACAGCGGCGCGCGCGTGCGGTATCACATTTGCCTAGGTCCTCTCCCCTTCCACAAAAATGGGTGCCCCTTGGGGCCCAATATCAATAGCCAATTATTCACTATTTATACCTATTTAAAATAGTGTAAAAAATCAATATAGGACAAGTCACATTTTCAAACAATCAATTTTTTATTAAATTTCGTATTTTTTCAACACTATCGTAAGGATATTTTTCTCTAATTCACATATAATAATATAAACATAAACGAATTTATTCCTCTTTTAAAAACAATCACTTAGGGGAAGCCACTAAAAAGTAAAATAACTATAGTAATACATTTGTAAAAGAAATTGACTTATAGTACACATCATCCTATATATGTGTGTCAATAATAATAAAAATATGTCATTTAATCATATTTTATTATAATTAATAAGTAAAAATAGAGTGCATGCATATTTGTACATTAAGTGATTATGTTTACATAATAATAATTTCGTGTTTGTTTAAATAATTAATAGAGGAATATAGGGAGGATGGAGATGAAGGGAAAAGAAAAGGAGGCAGTTGCATTACTAAGAAGAGCATTAGAGAGGGCTCTACAAGAAAGAAAACTACATGAAGCCTATGAGATTGAGATGTTGCTCGTTGAAGCATTCATTTATGCAGTAAGATATTTTTTTTGTTTGTTTATTGTTGTTGGTGCATTTTCTAATTTTATTTTATTTTTTATTTGGATCATTTCTTTTTATAGATTTTTTTTAATCATGCATGTTCAATAACATATTTTGATTTAAATTTTACATTTTTAAGAATCACTTGCAAAATGAGATTATAGAATGATTCAAAAATCTTTATTCATTGTTTATTTTTTCAATTTTTTGTTTTTTATTCATTTTCCAAAAAAAAATTGGAGGGTCAATGAGTTTCGTGACTTTCGTATAATTACTAGTTGAAAATAAATGATTAAAAAGTGATACTAAATAAGTTATAAATAATTTTTAATTTTATTTCCAAAAATTATTAGGTAAATTTTATTCTTCAATGTATAGATGATTATTTTAAAATAAATTAAAAATAATCAATTTAATTATTCAATCAAAAAATAAAATATATTAATGTTATTAATCATTTGAAAACATGACCTAAAATTAGAATAATGATATTTACACAATTATTTTTGTTATTGTTGTGTATAAAATATTCATATTATACACAACAATAATATTATAAATAAATTATTATTAATGAATTATTATTGTGATAATAACAATTTAAATGTAAAAATATTCACATCTTAAAATTATGTGATTATATATTTTTTAAAATAAACATATACTACTAATTAATAGTAGTATATGTTATTCTGTAAATAAACTCAAACTTTAAAATGATGTATATATACATAGCTCCAATTAAATACAATGGTAAGATTATATTACATCTTAAATTTAAGAGAATATATATATTTATAAGAAAAATATTAAGAGTAAATACCACATATAAACCTAAAGGTTTGAGAAATTTTCCATTTAATTATCATATTTTATACCTGCTTACTTAATTTTTTATTTGATAAACACAATTACATGGTAGATTTTTCCTAATTTTTTATTTTTTTATAACTTTATGTTATTACTCAAGTTATAAAAATTCTACATTTGTCAAGGCCACGATAGTTATTGAAAAATGTATAAATATTAATTAATCATTTTTTGAATAACTTAATTTTTAAAAAAATTAATTTTTAACAATTTTAAATATAATATTAAAATATCTCTCTTAATTATTGAAAGTGTTTAATATATATGGTACATAAAAATAATATTTGTTGAGAGTGATAAATATATAAAAATATCATAGATTCTTCTTCAACTAATTTAAATTTTTAAAAGAATTTATTTTTTTAATCGTTATTTATTTACCTAATTTTTGAGATAAATAAGTAATAAATGTGCAATTTATTTTACAACACTTAGAATGCAAAGAATTTGAAGTAATAAAATGAGCTTAATCATTGAGATATGTGTCCTCATAAATTTCCCAGGGTGATTTTAATGATGCTCTAAATTGCGGGTGTTTGAGCGACGATTATGAGATTTTGACTGATCCACGTCGTCCAATGTATAAGGTATTATATATATATATATATATATATATTATTAATTAATTAAATTATTTTATTTATATTATTATGATATTTTAATTATTTAATTTTTATAAGAGATAAATCATTTAATTTTTTAAAATTTAGATACATTAATTCCTAATTATACGACTGAAGTATCATACATTTCAATCGTATAATCATAAAGTTATATGATTGAAGCATATTAATTTTAAAATTTAAGTAATTTATTTATCTTTTAATATTTTTAATAATTTTGAAATAATTTTTCCTTTTTATGAAATATACTAATTATTAAAATAAAAAAATATATACTTTATCCGTTTACTTATTATTAATATTAACAACTTTTGAGTTACTTATTATATACAAATGTACTGAATATTTTTGTGAATAGTATACAAACTTTTTATCTGTTCAAACATAATTTTTTAAAGATTAAACAGATTAAGTAATTAATACCAATTAAATTTTATCCTAATATAATTTAATTATAAAAAATAAAATATATGTAAATAAAATAAAAATAAGCAAATAAATATACAGAAAAAATATATTCATTTTATTGTAAAATAAACGAGATAGTTCAGCTTCAGTTTGTTATTAAAATATTATTCGAAAATGACAATTTAGGTAAAGAATAAAATTCTCAAGCACACCTCCAAAGAGCTTATTTTTATAAGATGTTAATTTGAATATAATACTTGAAAATAGATATGTAAATTGAGATTAAATGTTATCTTATGTTATAATTTATTAATTTTTAAAGTTTATCTCATCTTATCTCACTTAATTTTTAGTAAGTTAAGATAATGTTGACACGATATTAATTGAGATATCTCATTAATCTCTAATATACCTAAATGATACAAATAAGAATATAAAAATAATAAAAATATGATACATGATTATTTATAATGTGAGTTTAGTAAAACATAATATAACATATGTTTAAAATTAATCCTATTATGACTATAATTTAAATAATATAAAATAAAATCAGATAATATTAAAATAAAATAAGACAATATTATACTACAAATCTATTAAAGACACTAAATATGACATAAAATAGGTTAAAATAATATTCTTTACATCTCTTATGGAAAGCAACTTGAGTAAAATGTATGATATAAATAAAAATGAAGTCATATAAAGAGTTGGTATTTAATTATATTAGCCAAAAGAATAAATGGAACATTATAGTTTTTATATATTGTTTCACTTTTGATAAAAAAAAATATATATTTATATTGTATCTTTAAATACGTAAAAACTATATATTTTTTAAATTACATGGGAAAAAGACAAATATATATCATGAGAATGTGGTTAAAAATCAAATAAGTTATGTAATTCAATTCAACCTAAATTTGAAAAAGAAATTGTATGCAGGCTATTTTACACATAATGTTAGATCATCCAAGGGAAAGGAGTTTTGAATGTTGGGAAGAGTTTGCAGAGGAAGGAACAATCTCACACTGCCCACCTGATTTTCAAGAAACCATAGAAGATCATGATGGATTCCACGCTACTCTTTCTACTAATTTCAATGAGTTTGAGAAATTTGTCATCAAGCTCAAACAAGATATCATTAAGGCTAAACGAAAGAAGACTTCGGGCTCAAAGATCAACAAATAATCCAAAATTAATTATTAATTATTATTAATTGTTATGATATCTCCTAATTGTATATATATCTCCTATTTTTATGTACAGAATAAACCCACTAAATATAATATTGTACATAATACAGAGCTAGTGTAGATATATAATTGGGTTTAATAAATTATCCATTTTTCAAGTAGTTAAATTCAAAAATAACTACCAACCTTTTATCCCATTTCACACAATGGTAAACAACAACAACATATGTTTAAATAAAATAGTTGCTCAAAATATTAAATAAACATATAATGATTAAATATTTACAAATATATATATATATATGCATTTACATGTATGTGAATATTACACATAATTTATTAAAATGTTAAAAATAATTATTGTTAAATTTTATTTTAATTATAATTATAATATTATAATTATTAATCTAAAAAATTTAACATACGATTAATATTTTAAATAGACTTTAATATAATTATCAATATTTTAAATATTAATAATTTATTATTAAATTAATAAAAAATAAGAATCTTAAATAAATTATATAATTACTATGATCAATTGTAATACTTATTCTAAAATATATGAAAAAATTTATCTTAAAATTTACAAGGCATTATATATGTGTATGTGTGTGGGGAACATGGTAAGCCTATCTTTCTCCATATGGAAGTGTTGTGCATACAGATGTGGGTAGAGGAAGCCTAAAAAAGCGAATGATGAGCTCCAAGGCACATGACCTACAACGAGGTGGTGGTGGACTAGGCTTTTTCCTTGATCAAAGCATATAAGCTCGCCTTCTTGTTATCCAAAATTTGATCAAATTGGGCGCTCTAGAACGTCGAATGAAATAGGTGGTTGGGTTCTCTTTCTACAACCCTTTTGATATAATAGGCCCCTCTATCTCTTAGGTTTAGGAGCGAGATCCGCCCAAAAACGACCAATCCTATAGTGGTACGGAAGGCACAGATTTCGCAAATGTCCCACACCCTCTTTACTAATAAAGGAAAGAAAGTCTCAATCAGAACCACATCCCTTTTTGTGTTGATGTAGCTAAGTGTCTGACTCTATTTATCATAATTTTCGGTTGTTGAGGTTGGTGCTTGTTTGCACGCGTGTGTAAACCAACCCAACAAAAAAGGAAAGAATACCTAGCTCAAGTGAGAATGATAAAATTTACAAAACATTATATATAGAGAGTGTGTAGCTAAAGTGCATTTTACGTATTAGTTTATTACTTATTTAATAAACAAAAAAAATACTTAAGATAATAAATTGAAGAAACAATTATATTACTTAAGATAAATAGTATTATATGAAAAAGATGATAAGTAATTGTAAGATAATTACATTGTATAATAAATCATTTTAAACTAGATAATTGTTGAAATTTTAGCTATTAACAATTTATTACTTAATTTAAATTAATAAAAAACTTAAAATAATTAAATCGTGTATAAAAAAGATATGCAATTGTAATTTAAAAATTTATTACTATTTTAATTGTTAATAATTTATTATTTAATTGATAGAAAATAAGACAAGATAATTAAGCAGAAAAATAATAATTATTTATGTTACTTAAGCTAAATAATAACCCTATATAAAAAAGTTAAATAATTGTAATAGAGATAATTATTAATGTTTTAACTACTAATAATTTATTACTTGATTTGTGTCACTTAGTTGATAAAAAAAGACTTAAAATAATTACCAAAAAAAATTATATGTTACTTCAAATAAATAATTTTGTATAAAAAAGAAATAATTTTAATCTAGATAATTTTTAAAATTTTATTTATTAATGATTTATTACTTAATTGATAAAAAAAGTCTAAATATTAAATAAATTATACAATAACTAAGAAAAATAATAATTATTACTTTAAAATATTTTGAAAAATTTGTCAAAATATTTATAAGTCATGATGGACATATTTCTATATAATTTAGACCAGTGAAAATGACATGCTCACATGTGTTAATTTAACATAATTAAAAGAAAAAAATTTATATTACTAAGATAAATAGATTTGTATAAAAAGTCAAATAATTGTGATCTAGATGATTTTTAATATTTTAATGATTAATTGATAAAAAAATAAGATTTTTTGTAAATAATCTTATATAAAAAAGATAAATATTTTTTTGTAAAAAAAAAATATAATCTTAATAATTATTAATATTTTAACTACTAATGATTTACTATTTAATTGATAAAAATATAAATCTTAAATAATTATATAATAACTAGTAGTAATAGTAGTTACTATTTTAAAATATGTAGATAATTTTATACAAAATTTATAAGATGCGAGACTTTTATATATAATATAGGCTAGTCAAGCTAACATGTTTGGCACACAATAATTTATTATTTAATTAAAAAAATAATACTTAAGTTAATAAATTAGAAAAAAAAATTATGATGTATACCTAGATAAACATTGTATAAAAAGTATACAAGGAATTATAATCTAAAAAAATGTTAATATTTTAGCTATTAATAATTAATTAATTAATTTACATTATTTAATTGATAAAAAATTAAGTATTAAGATAATTAATTGAAATATGATAATTTTTTATATTACTTAAGATAAATAATCTTGTATAAAAAAATTAATTTAGATAATCATCAATATTTTTGCTATTAATAATTTATTATTTAATTGATAAAAAATAATGTAAGTCATGTTGTAGTCATGTTGTGTGTTGGCTTCCCGCATGCAAAGCACGGTGTTTGTTTTATTTTTACTTAATGTATTTTTCTTTCTCTATGTAAGGTTAGTTACTACATATCAGTAATGTACACGCACATAGTAAGATATATTTTGTATGCAAACATGTTTACACATACCATGTGATTGATTTTTGTGGAGTGCATGTTTGCACACATCATGTTGTCACTTATATTTTTCGTTCATCATGCTTATGATTTGTGAATACTTGAGATAGTGTTTGTGAATAGATTGTATGTGAGCCGTGTATGGGATGCTAGTTGTCCTCATACAACTTTTTCTTATGTGAGGAGCATGTGTGGCTATGAGCCATATGATGGCTAGTGGTTGCATGCAACTTTTTTTTATTCAATTTACACATTATTGGTTTTTGGTTTTTGATCACACCACTTTGAATGGTGTGGGTTTTGGAAAAGAATTGGCTTTTTGTCTCAAACTAGGTTGTTACGGAGATAACAATAAGTGGTTAGGGTAGGTGTCTTGACTGATAGAGATATTTTGATTTATACTTTTATATCTAATTGTATTCGTTTATTATTTTTAGTGGATTGTTTGCTACTGAGTGGTTGCCTTAAGCAATCCGAGGATATTACCACATATATAAGATTTCTATGTGAGTTTACCTCATTATATCTATTGTTATGCATGCTCGAATGTGTAGGTAATATAATTAGAGTTTAAATGATTTATGTCTCTACATACTGAAGTTTATACTCTAATTAGAAAGCTTTTATTGTTTATTGCATGCTTTTTGCTTACTAATTATACTATTGTTATGATTATCAATTATGTGTTTATATGTTGGATGTTATGCATGATCTGATTACTTTTAGTCTAATATGAATGTCTATCTTGTATGAAGCAACATAATAGATGTAGATTCTGATGAGATAGGGAATTTGTTTTATGTTGTCGTATACTTTTTTTCTATATAACATGCCTACAACTTTTTAATCAATACTTATACTGTAATTTTATTAGTGCCTTGATTAATTTATATTACTTATGTCTACTATGTGCATGCAAGTTTGATGTTAGTTTCTAAGGGATTTGTATCTCCTTACCCTAGTTATATCACAAGTGTCAGACTCTCTAATTGGTTTGCTATAAGATTGAATGCATGTTGTGAGAATACAATCCTCATTTATTGAATATGTTTATACCTATAAAGTCTTGAAGTAATGAAAATCCTTTGTTGTTCAGTATGCATTCTTATCTTACTTACTGTTAGTTGTTTGTCATGCATATGTTTGTTGCTAGTCTAGACAGAAACATGTGAAGCACACAATCACTAGTGTGTTTATCACAGTTAGTTCTTTCTTACTGTTGGTCGTTTTTATTGTCTTTTGAATTGAACATGTTGTTTTGTACTTTCGTAGTGTTAATTACTTAATTCACATTGTGAGGCATGCTTGATAGAATTGATACAAAACTCGTGAATTTTTTTTATAGGTTGATGTTTTCACTCTTTATCTAAGTTTACATTATCTATTTAAGTTGAAAAAATAGTTGAGATTCGTGTAATTTAAAACTTGTAATAATTAATTAAAAAATAATTATTATTTATGTTACTTAAAGTAAATAATCTTGTATAAAAAATCATAAATAATTATAATCTAGATAATTATCAATATTTTAATGATTAATAATTTATTAGTTAATTATTAAAAAATATTGAAAATAATTAATAAAAAGAGATAATTATTTATATTTCTTAATAAAAAAAGATAAGTAATTATATTCTAAATATTTTTTAATATTTTAACTACTAATAATTTTTTAATTAATTTATATTAATTAGTTAATAAAAAATAAGATTTAAAATAACTAATCCTAAAATGATAATTATTTATATTAATTAACGTAAATAAATTTATATAAAAAAGGATAAATAATTATAGTCTAAATAATTATCAATATTTTAGCTACTAAGAATTTATTACTTCTTTTATATTATTTAATCTATAAAAAATATGACTTAAGATAATTAACCAAAAAAATAATTTCTTTTTGTTACTTAAGATAGATAACCTTCTAAAAAAAGAGATAATTTTTATATGGATAAATATCAATATTTAACTAAAAATAATTTATTACTTAATTTATAAAAATATAAATTTTAATTAAATTATACAATAATTAAAGATAATAATAATCATTACTCTAAAATATATAATTTTCTCTAAAAAATTAAATTTCATGATTTAGACTTTTATATATAGGAAGTATAAGTATAGATGATATAGTATAATATAAATAAGATTTAAAGACAATTAATAGAAGAAAAAATGATAATTATTTATGCTACGTAAGATAAGTAACTTTGTATAAAAAAGATAAATATTTTTAATTTAAATAATTATCAATATTTTAGTTATTAAAAATTTATTAGTAAATTGATAAAAAAAATATGAATCTTAATTAAATTAAACAATAAATAAGAACAATAGTAGTTATTATTCTAAAACATGTGATATTTTTGTCCAAAAATTTATAAGGTATGATTTAGATTTTTATATATGCTACACATAATTATGTATATTGTCTTTTTTTATATAGGTTGTTTTAACAAGCTTCATTACATATGCATTGAGACATTCCAACTATGTTGGAACTTCCTTAGTACCATCATTATCTAGTCTCTCAATTGTAAGTATTATTAAATATAAAATAATATAAAATAATTTTATGTAAAACCTAAAATTAGATTTGTTGTTGGAATTCAAATAAATAAAAAGTCTAGCGAGTGATGTGTCATTCATCCACCAAATCATTGTATAAATACTAGACCTTAGAAGCTATATTATAACTTGTAACATTAATCTTTCTATAAATATGAGAATTATTAGACCTTAGAAGCTATATTATAACTTGTAACATTAATCTTTCTATAAATATGAGAATTACTAGACCTTAGAAGCTATATTATAACTTGTAACATTAATCTTTCTATAAATATGAGAATAATGAAACTTCATGCAAGCATTTTTCTATAAGTAGTTAATTTAAGAATGATACCATTTGGCACTAAGACTGATCTAGTCCATAAAAGAGTAACAATATAAATCGAATCAAACTCCAACCATAGTCTTCTCTACATAAATCACCTTATGAATGACCGTCTTAAGTTTTGTCTTAAAAACATGTGAGACACCAAGAGGGATGTAAAAACATCTTTAAGAAATGATTTTGAGGTACGAAAAATATCCTCACAATTACAAAGGCCTGGTGATTCAAAAATATTACCATTTGTATTAGCAGTTATCAATCTCGAAAGTAGTGTCCTCCAAATAACCTTTACAATCCTTGAAGGCTCCCATCGTGAGAGGAATTGTATCTGCATATGTTTGTGCACATAAAGATCATTCATTGCATTTCGCATGGATCTTTGGTCTGTTCTCAAGACAACATTCATTTATGACTATCTAATCATCTAGATAACTGAAACAATCAATGTTTTTTATAAGTTGTCAAGTTGTGACCCAAAAAAATCCAAAATCATTTGATTTTGAATAATATTTTATTTTTTATCAAAATAACTTGAAGTTAAGACTTACTACAACAATGGTAAACCTTACCTCAAAATAATTTTGGTAAAACATAAAATTTATGATAAGACATTGGTCTAATATATAAATATATTTTTTCAGTATGGGAAGGCTTACCATTAGCATCCAATATCATGGTAAGGATTACTACAACAAGTCAAAACCTTACCACAATAGTGTTAAGTCTTATCTCAAAGCAAATTCAATAAAATATAGAATTCGTTATAAAAGATTTACCATTTACATCCAATATCGTGATAAGATTTATTATAATAATATTTAATCTAAATATTCTATTAGTTTGATAAATATTTTAACATAGTCAATTGTAGTTATCCATAAATCAAGTATAGAATAATACTTATGTAACCCGGTAAATAACAAGAATAAAATATCAGAGAGTACACCCGTAAAATGACAACATAAAAAAATAATTTATTTTTATGGTGTTATATGTCTACAACCAACTTTAAAATGTTTAAGTACATAGTTCCAAAGATTGATTGTTTACGTACAAGAGTACAACTTTTAAAAGGAAAAACATTAAAGAAATTTATTATCTTATTATTTTATTACTATATAATTACAATATATATATATATATATATATATATATATATATATATATTTACATATGTGTTATTTTTATTTTGAATAATTTTTTTAAACAATTTTATTCAATTATTTACTTTAATCACAACTTCATTTTCTAAATCAATTTCTTATTTATTTAAATAAATAGATAACAAGCATTTTGATAAATATTACTACACTTTTTTAAATAAAAAGGATACTCTTTTTTTAATATTTTTTTTATGTCAATTAAAATTACTTTTAATAATATTTTTAGCAATTTAAAATTGACATTAATTAAATGCATTATTAAAAAGAAAAAAGAAAAGGACGATTTTGCGATCGACTAACCCATAGTAATAAGTAACTTATGTTTTAATTTAATTGTTTACTTTATTGGTTATGCTCACATGACATACATGTTAAGTGAGAATAACACATGTATTATATTAAAATATTAAAAAAATTAAAATATGTTATTATAAAATATTTGATAACAAATATTTAAACAAAAGTTTCAATATGGATATTCAATAACAAACCTACTAAAACCTCAAACCTATAACAAATATTAAATAATTATTATAAAAATTAAATATTTAATATTGATTTAATCTTTACTATCTTACTTTTAGTAGGGTTTTTTTTGTTTTACGCTAACCTCTTATTTTTTCCTCTCATTGAGGGATTTCTTGAGCTAGTAATTTTTTTTTTTTTTTTTGCAGTTGTTATGATTATTCAAGCACGTACATTTTAGAATTTAAATATTTTTTCAATGTAAAAATAAAACCTCGTGGTATTTGTTACTTGTATGATCCTTTAGAGTATATAAAACAAAATATGAAGTTCGCATTAAAAGAATAAAAATAGTACACACAAATAATTTAAGAGAAGAAAATAAAATTATAATGCGAAAAGAATAACTATACTTATATATAACTTACTTTGTATATTATTGATATATAGCTAAGAAAAAAAAAAGGTATATCTCTAATTGATCACAACGTCTTCCTTCAACGACACACTAGTTTTTAAGTATTTAACTTATAATCGCTAACAATTCAAAAAAATTATAATAAAGCATTCAACCGAAAAATATGAAACTTAAATATTGAAAATAACTTCAAAAATATTTGATAACGGTGGTTTTGACAGCTCAACAACTTGATTGTAGCTCAATATTTTACGCCTATAAAGATAGAATATAAAATAATCTTATTTCATCATAGAAAAAATCAAGATAAAGAATTATAATTAGATTGAAAGTTTAAAATATTTTCATTTAATAAAAAGAAAATATAAAAATATTTAAAGATTGAGGTATTTAATACATACGATGATAATACTCTTATACATTTAAAAACAACCAGTTAAAAAATTATTTTATCTATCAGTATTCTTTATTTGCTTGTAATTTAGTTGTTATGATTTTTTAACTTATCAATTTAGATTTAAATTTAAATATCATCAGTATAATTTTTATTTATTTAATTAAAAAATTAAAACTTTATATCTCTTTTTAAAAAGAAAAAAAAAGTTATAGGACACATGCTTTTAAATAAAAATAAAAATTAATCATGTGTTATTTAATCAATTAGATATGTATTATTATATAAAAAAAAACTTGTTAATCAAATGCTACTATATATATTGAAAATAGATATAATAAACATTGTTGATTAAACTCATTAAATTTTGAAATTGTTTCTAATTTCTGCTCACATTTTTCTAATATGTTTCAAATGATAAAAAAGTAAGGATAATATATCCGAAAGAAAACTAATTTTCTCAATATTATAAAAATCTTTTAAGGTATTTATATCTATACTTATATACATGAAACAAAAAATATTTTTATGATTTTTAAATAATGACATATCTTAAAATAAAATCTATGAATATTATATAATTTTATCGACAACAACAAAAAAAAAACAATTAGAAAGTATAAATATTTAAGCGTCACACTTGAGATAAGATTATTAAAATTGAAAAAAAGAAATTACAAATCTGTATTTAAAACTGTCAAAAGACTTTAAAGATATGTGTTATAATTAGACCGTGAAAGAGTATGAGTACTATAATTAAAATTAGAGATAAATAGCATTATAACACCATATTTATTGTACAAATGATATTTATATCTTATATTTATATTTTGTAATAATTTAATTTTATTATTATTTAAAATTAACCTTATAAGTATAAAGTAAATTCTTTTATTTTTTTAACTATATTAGATAAATATTATTTTAACTTGAAATATTAAACTTAAAAGAATATAATAATATAATTAAATTGTCAAAAAAATAAATATAAAATCTAAATATTATTTTTAAAATAAATACAAAACTCATAAAATCACGTTCCTTTGAAATTAATCTCTATAAATATTCCAAAGAATGTATAAATATTTAAGATAGATAAGATTAGAACAATTAAAAAAAATACAAGTAGTTACTTAAAATATAATGATAAGCATTCTAATTAAAACAAAAATATCAAACTTGAGATAAGATTAGAATAATGGTGAAAAAAATTTATTATAAATTATAAAATAAATGAACGCATTTATAAATTTAAGCAATTGAGATTCATTGAAAAAATAAGAAAAAAATTATATAGAGTATAAAATGTCGGCACCAATTCTTATTTTTTGATATTGTTTTTATCATTATTATCGATTCATATATTAAAACCACTTCCATTTAGATTATTAAGATATATTTTAATTAATTTGAACAATAATATCACTTCTAAAATATCTTAATTTATTAGGATATTTTTAAAATTAACAAGAATAATACCATAACAAGAATATGATACTAATTCTTGAAATGTCAATCCATTAGACATTTATTTTAAATAAATAATAGTAATTAATATTATATAATTATTAAAAATAAAGATTGATAATTGTTTTACTAGTTACTAGGTACAAAATAATTCACATCGTGTGGTGTAATATGAGAGGTCTTAGGCAACAAACAACTTGCAATCCAACCCGATCAATACTGAGCCACTAGATAAACGTAAATATTAATTAAATATCTAATATGATATATGATCTACATTCAAACTCTTTATTATCCGATAAAACGATAATTAAGGAGATAAAACTTCAACATTTAAAGATGAGTCTATCACTAAAAGAAAGGATTATTAGTAAGTATATTATTTCCTATAAATATTCACTACTATTCATTATTAAAGATAATTAATTAATTACTTCTACATACACTTCTTATTCTCTCATTTATAGACATTAAAGGTAACATTTAGTTAATAGAATGGAGTCGAAACAGGAATGGGAATGAGAATGGAATGTAATGAAAATGAAACAATTTTATTTGGTTTGACTATTGGAATCAAAGAAGGAATTAGTGTTACAATGTTTGATTTACAACTAGAATAGAATAGAAAACATTGTATACTACCTTAATACCCCTATATTCAATAAAGTTTAAATAATATCATTTAATTATTATTTTTTCATGACAAAATACATTATTGAAATTATTATTTTTTTAAATAATTATTACTTAAAAATAAAATATATTATTAAAATTATTTTTTTTAAATAGGGTTTAGGATTTAGGATTTGGGATTTAGGGTTTATGGTTATATTTATGGGTTAAGGTTTAGGGTTAAAATTGTTATTTTTCTAAATAGGGTTTATGGTTTTAGGATTTATGGTTTTAGGTTTATGATTTAGAGTTTAGGGTTATATCTGTGGGTTAAGGTTTAGGGTTAAAATTATTATTTTTCTAAATAGGGTTTGTGGATTTAAGATTTAATGTTATATTTGTAGGTTAAGGTTTAGGGTTAAAATTATTTTTTTTCTAAATAGGGTTTAGTGTTTTGGGTTTTGGGATTTGAGATTTGTAGTTTAGGTTTAGAGTTTATGGTTATATTTGTGGGTTAAGGTTTAGGGTTAAAATTATTATTTTTCTAAATAGGGTTTAGGTTTTAAGGATTTAGGTTTTGGGGCTTAGGGTTTAGGGTTGGGATGAAATTGAAAAACAAATTGAGATGGAAATGAAATCATGATTTCTTAAGGGGGATAAATAATTTTGATCCCTTCTCTCTTAGAAATCAATTCCATTCTATTTTCACTTTTCAACCAAACTAAACATAAAATTAAAAGGAATCAATTTTGATTTCATTCCATTCTAGTCAACCAAACATGGGGTATTTCAGAGGTACTAATTCCTGAAATGCCAGCCCATTAGACATTTATCCTAAATAAATAATAGTACATAATGTTGTATAATTATTAAAAATAAAGAATCATAACTATTTTACTAGTTATTAGGTGTAAAATAATTCATGTCATATGGTGTAATATGAGAGATCCTAGGCAATAAACAACTTGCAATCTAGCCCTCTCAGTATTGAGTCACTAAATAAATGTAAATATCAATTAATATCTAATATGATATATGATCGGTGTAAAACTGTAAGTGTATAGTATCGTAGTTTTATAATAAAATGATAAATAGAGTATCATCCTCAGAGATTGATAACTTACTTTTGACGAATACCAAAATTATGCTAATCTCAATTTTATCTAGAAAATTCACTCAGGTTGTTGTAATTAAAATTTAAGATAAAATTAATTTAAAAAAGGATGCACAAAAAAAATAAAGATATTATTCAAAGATCAAATTAATTGTAAGAAAATTTCTAGGAAATCGATTTCACTTAATCCCTCCCTATGTTTTACTCATTTAGTTAATTAAATTTAATTCTCTCTATTTGTTAGCAATCTCTAAAAATATCCAAAAGCTTCTTTCGATAGTCAATTGGAAATAATCGTGTTCATTAATTTACACAAGAATATGCAATTTAATAAAGCAAGAAATCATTAAGACCAATGATTTTTAAAACTACACAAGTTCATACGAGTCTTTCGATCTTTATATTTACCTATGCTGAAATATTCCAGATCTAGATATAATTCCCTCTTTCGATAGTAAATCGCAAGACTAAAATTATTTAATTAATGACCAGTTAATTAAAAGCATTAAATTCAGAATAAATGAGACAAATATGAAGAGAAATAATTCAAATTAACATAGAAAATCAAGCATAGTTTGGAATTAAATTACATCTTTTTCCTAGAATAAAGATAAATTAGTTCATACTAAAAATTAAATTAAACATAAACAAATTTTCCATAATTTTCTCAGAGAAATTAAAAGAAAATTGACTCACAAAAAGAATCTGCTTTCATATCTTCTCCCGCGTTTTTATTTTTCTTTCTCAGTTTCAGCACTGTTTTTTCTATTTTTTTTCCTTCTGCGACTGTTCGTTTCTGCTATTGTTTCTTCTTTTTGTGTCGTCGTCCCTTTCCTCTTTTTTTATTCTCCTATTGTGGTGTATTTCTGTATCTCTTCTTTATCTATCTATCTATCTATCTATATATATATATATATATATATATACATCTTCAATTGTTTCCACTCTGCTACGTTTGGTCTACATATATATATATATATTAATTTAAATTTGATAGTTCTTAGATTATATGCTTCTAAAATTTTGGATATTCATTATTTTCAAACCTATAATAAAATTTAAATAATAATAATGGAATCTAAAATCAATAAAAATAAGTAAAATAGGACTAAAGTTAAAGTTAAGAAGTGATAAATTATGCAAGTCATCAATATATGATCGACATTCAAATCCTTTATTATTTGATAATGAGATAATTAAGGATATAAAACTCTAACATTTAAAGATGAGTCCATCATTAAAAGAAAGGGTCATCAGTTGGTATATTCTTTCTAGTAAATATTCACTATTATTCATCATTAAAGATAATTAATTAAATATTTCTACAGACACATCTTCTTCTCTCATTTATAAACATTAAGATCTAAACTTTCTTTCCCTAAATATCTCCTTGTATCTCTCTACATCATAAAAGAGACATCAATCCTCTCATTCTCCTCATTACTTAAAGTTATTTAAGTATCGGAGGGCCAAAGGACATCATATCCTATGATAGTCCAAGGTCTTAATAGTGTATTTTCTATTATTAGGTACACAAAAAGCAAGAGGTGCACTAATCATTGCAGTTGACAAAAAGTGGCATCAACATATGGTGCCATTTATAAAAACCAGTGTGCTTTGTTAGTTGAGACACAAATAGAAAGGAAAAGATTTATAGTGTCCCCTAACTTTCTAAACTAGGTGGTGCTAGGAAAAAAAACCTAAAAGTTCAAAAGAAAATTGCTCCATAAAAAGTTCACTCTACGCAATCTCTAATGGCCACACCTTTTTGTCTTTTCAAGATGAACCAACCTTTTGATACGAACAACCAAGCTTCTAAAATAGATAATTGAGGTCTCACCTTATGTCCAACAAGTCACTCAATCACTTGCATAATTTGCTAGAACCAAGACTTCATCCTCGATAAAAGACATAGAAAAATGGTTCATATTTCTTCTAGCCCCGTCAATAGGGTCACTAGATAGGCACACCCATCATATCATCACTGACTAATATATGTTCATATATGGACCATCAATAACCACCCAAATAGTGCAAGGAAAAAGTGTGCTATATACATAATGGTCGACCAAACTCAGTGATGTCACCCAAGCATCGCCAATTGACCCTACAAAGGTTATAAGCACCTGAACTTGAAGGCATCCCTATGATATCTTCCAATGCCCATAGTGTACCAAGTCTTTTCCATAACCACATAAGCTCAGATTAGAGATGCGACCTCCCCCCACCACTACAAAATGGGCTATTAAAGTCTGTTAAAAACCGACTTTAAATTGAAAGACTTAAAATTTAAAGTTGGTTTAATTTGTGAGCCGACTTTAAAATATATATTGATTTTTTTTACATATTTATATTCATTTTCTACTCTACTAATAACCTGTATTTGATTACATATAGCATAAAAAACCAAAATATGTTTAACAAAGTGTAAATAATAATACAAATAATTAAAAATTTAAATATAATTAATTACTTGATAATTAAATTTATTACAAAAATAATAATGTATATACAATATATATATATATAGTTAACTTAAATTATAAATAAAATGATGTCGTCAAAGTGTCATGGATTTTGTGATATTCTCACTTTATTTCAAGGAGAGCAAGTTTGGTTGGCTTAGAATCACTAGCATAGTGACAAAGAAATTGGGCAAAACGTAGCTGGTCCATATAACAATTCATTCCTCTATATAGATGAGCACGTAAACATCCATCAAACAAGTAGTATAAACTTTAGAGACATATAAATGGAGAAATTAAAGCATTATAAATATTACCATGGTGTTGTCCTATATTATTCAAGATTCTCCTGATGTTATAATTTGAACAAAGTGTTATGTGCATTCTTCTTGTAAATCTTCAAAAATATGGATATCATAGCACCACTTGTTTCAACCAAAGAAATATACGTAATTAATTCAAAATAAGAATGTAATATCATGAATTTACAAAAAATAACTTATATATGTTAAAAGATTAGTAAAAGAGATTACCACATCGACATCCGAGTGATATAATAATAACCTTATCCTTTCAAAATCATATTAGCACTTTATTAATCTTTTGTCTATAAATATGAAGCTATCTGGAATTAAGCTAGTATTTTTAATATTATAATGAGCTCTAATATGAAGTCAAGTGTAACTCCGATTTGTTACTTGGCTTGGTTGAGTTTTGGTGCCCTTAAACGTATGGAACTATTGTGTAATACATTTATGGGCACCAAAACTCAACCAAACTAAGTAACAAATCGGAGTTACACTTGACTTTATATTTAGAGCTCATTATAGCATTAAAAATACCAGCTTGATTTCAGATAGCTTCATATTTATAGACAAAAGATTAATAAAGTGCTAATATGATTTCGAAGGAATAAGATGATTATTATATCACTCGGGTGTCGATGTGGTAATCTCTTCTAATAATCTTTTAACATATATAAATTATTTTTTGTGAATTCATGATATTACACTGGAATGATGATTCTTGGGTAGTTTTCCTATACTTGGTTGGCCAGTGACTACCATGATGTTGTCATAAGGAAAGTAGGCAAGAGAGATGAGATGAAGTTTGGGCAAAAAATAGGTTCATAAAACAATGCACTCCCCTAAATACATGAGCACATAAACATCCATCAAACAAGGGACTTCAGACATAGGAATAGAGAAATTAAAGCATTATAAAAATTACCGTTATGTTGTCATATGCTATTCAAGATTATCAGAATCTTCTACTGATTCTTCACTTGATGATATAATTTGAACCATGTGTTCTGCCCATTCCTCTTATAAATCATCAAAAATTTTCTGGTCATAGCCCATCTTGTTTCAACCAAAGAACTACATGTATTTAAAATCAAAATAAGAATGTAATTTCATGAATTCCCAAAAAATAACTCATATATGTTAAAAATATTTATGTATATTGATAAAAGATATTACCACATCATTAATTGAAATTTTGATATTTGTGATGATTTCGCTCATAAAATTCATGACATAATAACCACACATGATTCCATTATTTTGTTGTATAACCTATAAAAAATAAGTATACATGATTTTTCATATTCGAACATCTTTATTATTCAATAGTAAAATTAATAAAATTATTAATATTCGCTTCTACATACCATAACTTCATGCCATATAAGCTTATGAGATTTTTTAAAGACAATGGCCCTAAACTTGTTCCACAGCTTCCATGCCTTATCAAAGTTTAAAACGGTTAGTTTTTTATTCAATATTACAAAGAACAATAGAAGAAAAATAGCTAGCTATAACTCTCACATTTCAACAACTACTTTTGTATCTTTACTTAGTTCTATGGAAGCTAAGTCACAATACCAAGCATGATTATTGAACAGATTAAGGATTACCAACATCCAATGATCTTGGCCCTCTTCAAACCTTAGTGGCCAAGGGATTATAAACTTTTGATTTCTGTTAAGCATAAATGCCCTATCACATAATTGTTTAGCTCTGATGCTAACATTCTTCTTTTGATATTGATTGACATATGAAGAATCATAAAAAATTACTAAATGTGATGAGTGTGTGATGAGTGATTATGTTGAAATCGATAATAACATGCCCTATATAAAAGAAATATATATAAGTAATTAGAAAATATAAATATAATTATATATGTTCTACATAAAAGAAAGAAATTTACTGATTGAGGACACACTTTGTCCACACTTGAATTATACTTAAATTGATCATTTGATATTCAAATAGTTACAATATGCACTCGATCGATATATAAGTTTGGCTGATGTCTACACCAGAAATTCTATAGGAAGTGGCATAGTTCATCCATCATTTATGTTAGATGCCCTCACAACAATAGTCATCAAAGAGCCAAGATTTCTACTGAAGTTTAAAGCATAATCATAACTATACTTTTTCCAAGGCTTCTTCTTGAATGACTTAGTGAGCGATGATTGGCCACTAGACATAGATTTACCACGAGATACTTACTTCGTATCTCTTAAATGTGCCGCATTTAAGAGTTCTGGTATAATAGACTAAAGAAGAAGTATTATGTATGTTAGTAACAATAAAAGATATAATAAAATAATAGTAGTAAAAAAAGTGTTATCTTTTAAGTAAAAAAAGTAGTACCATGTCAAAATTTAGAACAACTTGAATCGATGGCCAAGCCACATATTGTCCAACCGCATCTTGGATTGTGGTATCATCAGAAGGCACATGTAGTGGATAATCATGGAGCAATGATTGATCAATTACTATTCGCTAATGATTTGACAAATATTGATTATGAATCATTTTATCATCGCTCAATTGTTGTACCGTTCCAATTGCAACAAAGTCCGTTGATGAAGGATGTTTCAACAAACATTTCATATTCTATAAATAATTTAAGTGTTATATATAATAAATAAAACATATAATAAAAATAATAGATTATCTATAGTAGAAATTAAAATCTTACCATATATGATTCATCAAATAGAAGAGAACTCCCATGTGGGGTAGCTATTGGATGTACATTCTCATCAAAACGTTCATCGTTATGTGATTGATGGTAAGAATGTGCAGATTGTATTGGAGAAAATGAACCACTACTTGATTACATCTGCATTCTTGGCATAAAGGGAGGACCGATAGGATGATTATATCCCATACTGGATATAGGTTAAGCGCCATAAGATTGCATGGGTGGCATGCCTGACATTGATGGTGGCATGCCTGGCATGGATAGTGGTATGCCTGGTATGGATGGTTACATTCCTGGCATGGATGGTAGCATGCCTAGCCAATATGGCATGCCCTGATTGTAGTATGATACCATGCATGACATGTGTTCTGAATGATATTCTTTTAAAGTGGCAATCTCACTTAACATTGAGTAACCATCAGGAATTTTCACACCTGCCAAACATTTACAAAACACATCCTTCTCTTTTGTTGACATTGTATATGATATTGGTGACAAGTATGTTCGATTCTTATCATTTTCCAGGCTTTGTGCCAATTCAGGTCGCATGCCTAGTTTCTTTAAATTCAGTCTTGCTTTAATTACATCCTTCGTTTTTCTAGGTATATTAAGTAATGTACCAATCAAGCTCTCACATATATTTTTCACAATGTGCATGAAATCTAAGATGTGACAGATGTGTAGGTCTTTCCAATAAGGTAATTCCCAAAATTTTGATTTTTTATTCCAACAACCATAGTCTACTTATTCTCCTCCTTTTTCATTTTCACCCCTTTCATTAGTTGACCTCTTTCGCTTCCCTACCTTAGTGAGTATTATTTTTTTCATCTTTCCATATAATTTGAATATTATACCATTCAATTGCGTTAATATCTCAACACCTCGCAAAGGTCGGGGTGCATGATCATGATCTTCTTCACCATCGAACGGTTTATTTTAATATCTAAACTTGTGTCCAGATGGAAAAAAATCTTATATGTCTTCTATAAGACATCTTTCATCCATGAACAAGATAAGTTGCAGAAGTGTCATCACTACATATAGAGCATCCCTTGTAACCTTTTGTTGCATGTCCTGATAAGTTCCCATAGGTAGGAAAATCATTAATTGTCCATAAAAGGACCCTTTTAAGTTAAAATGTTCTTCTTTATGTGTATCGTAAACATTTACATCATCATTCCACAATGTCTTTAAATCATCTCTCAAAGGCTGCAAATATACATCAATATCAACACAGAGTTGTTTCAGTCTTGAGATCAATAATGTTAACATCATGAATTTTCTTTTCATACACAATCAAGGAGGAAGGTTGTATGTTACCATAATTACTGGGCAACAACTATATCTACTACTAAGGGAGCTATGTGGATTAATTCTATCAGTAGCAATGGCAAGACGAATATTGCGCAGATTAGATGTAAATTGAGGGGACAAATTATCGACTACTTTCCAATTTAGAAAATCACAAGGATGACATAGCACCCCATCATCAGATCGATTATTTGAATGCCAAGTCAACATTTTTTATGTCTCTTTACTTTTGAACAACCTTTGAAAGCGAGGAATCGGAGGAAAGTACCAAAGAACCTTTGCAGGCATGTCTTTCTTATGTGTTGTCTCGTTTGTACCATGCTTCCATCTCGATTCTTTAATCATCGGACAATCATCTAATGTCTCATATTCTTTTCTATAAAGAATGCAATTATTTGTACAATCTTGAATCTTATGATATTGCATGCCAAATCGACTAAGATATTTCTTTACTTTATACATTGAAGATGGCAATTCAATACTCTCAGGAAACATATCAACTAGTAGATTTAATAATTCTGTGAATCCCTTATCATAAAAACCATGTTTTTCCTTCACCTTGTACAAATGAACTAATCCCGACATTTTAGTATATTTTTTGTATTTTGGATACAATAGTTTTTCGACATATTCTAGAAGTTTTTTAACGGGACCATCCTCACATAGTTCATCTTCAACACCATGAAACATATTTTATGTCTGTACATTATGATAAGATGTATGTAATCCACTCACATTCTTATTTATCTATTCCTCAAGAGTATTATCCATATTTACTCCATGATAATACCAACATTTATAGCTCAAAAGAATACCACTATAGATAAAGTGATACTTAACCTCGTCAACTTCATGAAATCACTCCCTTTTACATTTAACACATGGACATCGAATCATACTAATTTCATTATTACTATTTCTACAAGCAAATTTTATGAAACTTTCAACTCTAGAAATGTAGTCCTGCTCAATTTTATACTTTGACATCCAAGATTTGTCCATTTTCTATTAATGACATTAATTAAGCATATTAATTATGTATTCAATTAATATATTTTAAGTTTTATTATACATGAATTTCCTAATTATTAGAATATATACCAAAGCATACATAATACAAAAACTTATCATTTTAATCATTTTTTAAAATTGTATTACTTTTACTTAATAAAATATAATTATTTATATGTAAATAAATTTATCCACGTACGGTAAATATTCTAGTCCCTCAAACCCACAACATCCAGATATTATTTACATAGAAAATCATCCAAACATATAATAACAAGCATAATACAAAATACATAAATCAAAAATTTATAAAAAAACGTAAACTGAATAATAAGTGCATAGGATTAATAGAAATACTTACAAGAATAAATAAAGTGACTAAATGAAGAAAATGAAGAAAAAAATTGTGTATAAGTGAGAAAATGGGTATAAAAAATTTAAGTATTTCACTCAAAAAATAGGGGATCTGAAAGATTATTTGGAGAGGAAGATAACCCACTAAACGTCATTGAAAATGGTGGTCGGCCGGAAAATGAGAAAGAGTGGAGGAGGTGAGCTCAGTTTTGAGTTTTTTTGGGTACTGAGTGCAAATTAAAAATGATGTTCTAACGTGTTGAACCGACGCTAAACACGTGGATAGCGTCGGTTGACACGTAGAACCGACGCTATCCACGTGTGTAGCGTCAGTTCAACACATCAATCGATGCTATCCATGTGTATTTTTTTTATTTTAACAGTTTTTAAAATTGAAATTAAACAATACAATTTTTTTGGTCAATTATTTTTTAAGATTTTAATTAACTATAGAGCTTTTATATTTTTTTGAAAACTTTTCTGTATTGTGTTTTTCATGCTATCCAAATTCGATAACTATGTAAGGAATGCATGTACATAAAATTAAGTACGTATCCACATACACTTTTTTATTTAAACAGTTTTTAAAATAGAATTTAAACAATAATGTTTTTTATTTTTTTGCTCAACTATTTTTTAAGAACTTAATTAACTATAGACTTTTTATATTTTTTGAAATTTTTTCTATATATTGTCTATTTCATGTTATCTAAATTTGATAACTACGTATGAAAAAAATTTACATAAAATTAAATACGTATCCATGTTATCTATGTTTTCTATATATTGTCTATTTCATGTTATCTATATAATTTTTTTATTCTAACAGTTTTGAAATTAAACAATAATTTTTTTTTACTTTTTTGGTCAATTATTTTTTAAGATTTTAATTAACTATATATAGACCTTTTATATTTTCGGTCATAAAATTTTATGTATTATGTTTTTCATGTTATCCAAATTCGATAACTACGTATGAAAAACATGTACATAAAATTAAGTACGTATTCAAACAAATACATGAAATTCTATAAATTCTATAATTTTAAAAACCAATTGACTAAATAAAAGAAGAAAAAATTATACTATAGATATCCAAATTTAATTTTAAATAATTCAAATAAAATAATAATTTATAAAAAAATTACTTACGTGGATAGTATCGGTTCTACATGTCAACCGAAGCTACATGTAGCTTCAGTTTTTTACCGAACCAACTTTAAATTGATTATACGTCGATTTTATCCAAAAATCGACTTTACATATCGACTTAAATGCAACATTTTGTAGTAGTGCTCTGACAAGGTCTAAGCCTATAGGTCAAAAAGACAGGTTCAATCCATGAGCCAATGTGTGTGCATTATAGTCATTATCACCAAATAGTGACTCAGTTTTTGACATCTCAAGAGAGTGAAGAATCCTTGGCTATTGAACATGAAATCCTAATCAATCAACCACAATGGCTCAACCCAAAAGGAATCCACTTTTCACTTTTCTATCCTACTGAGTGCTCCATATCAGATCTAAAAATCTGTGCATCACCTAAAAAATCCAAGACCATAATCAAAAAGCTTACGTGCAAAACAATTTCCCCATAAAATTTCATGTTGGATAACCATTAGAAGAGGCTTCAGATTCCATCATATGCCACTAGTGTAAGTGGGTACATAGCAAAATATTAGCTGCATAAAATTTGGCCAGACTGATCCAGTTTATTCGATAGATGCAGAAATAGGTTTAGGGTTGGTTCACCCACTTTCCGATTGGTTCTCAAGGAAGTAAAACCGATTCTGAAATCCTCTCAATGAAATGATTTCAATGACTATACATTTGATTTTTTTTATATGCATGGAGAAATAAATAAGCAAAAATGTGTGTATCCATTCATTTAATGCTCACACATACAATTCAGTCAAAATTGTGGGAAAATGATCACCTATTGTTCCATTCATTTAATGCTTCATACAATGTTTGGAAAGATATTTTTGAATCTCTTAATCATCATCATCATAATGTTACTAAAGATTAACCAATCGTTCTTCAAAAAAGAATGAAGTAATAAACTAGTTCCAATACGCAAAATAATAAAGATAGTATTCTATGTTATCCTAAAAATGCTTCCCAGGACCACAGAGAATGTCCACATGGCATATTTCAATGCCCATAGTGAACAAGATTTGATCCATACCTATACGGAGTTTGACCATTGATGCAACCCACCATGATAGGAACCAAGCCTCATGACCTACCAAACTGAGGTTGCCAATAAAGTATAAATTCATGTGACCATCTTGTGGCCTACATGTAGTGACACTTTGTCTAAGCCAACCATGTTAACTATATGGGCTCAATAGCTAATGGCTGCCCTAGAAATCACATATGATTGTACTAAAAACACTTGGAATACATGGAAAATTTCAAGGGGTAGGACCATGTGTCAACCTCGACATCACCAAGAATGCAGTCCAAACTATTTTAGAGTGCCTCCATAATCTATAAGAATTATAACTATTTTTGTTAACGAGAACCCCCTGTGGCATCTTCTTATGCCCAGAACATTATAGTGCCCACTCATAGGCCACATGTCCACAGTGATGCTCCAAAGGCCTACAATTTCACAAATAGATGAGACTAAGGATACATATAATATGTTTGAAACATTTATGTAAAGAATTAAAGTGTGTAACCTAAAATTGCATCCCACTAACAAACTAGGTTGTGAGGTGTACAACCATCATATATCATCTAAGGATACATATAATATGTTTGAAACATTTATGTAAGAAATTAAAGTGTGAAACCTAAAATTGCACCCCACTAACAAACTAGGTTGTGAGGTTTACAACCATCATATATCATCTAAGGATGCATCATGAATTATTTCAAAAGGATTTCTATGAGAATGTTCCAGAAGTACACTTTAAAAATCCACCCAAGTTCCATATAAGAGTACTTGATGAGATCAACACAATCAACCAAGTCTATACACAAACAATGAAGTGACATATCATGTCCAACTATGGAACAAAATAAGTGTCCATTCACATATCGAAGGTCTAGGACAATGTTCTAACTCCTTCAAGATCACATAAGTTCACACGATGCTTAAGAGAAATAAACTTAAGAGGTGAGTGTGGACCAGGAAATCCCAACAATAATGTTTCAAAAAGGCTATTCCTACATAAGGCCACGAGATCTTATCCCTGCATATCATATCCACCAAAATCTCTAGAGATAGTAATTATCTTGAAAGAGAAAAATATGACACAAAATGCTACTCATAAGGAACAACATGGAACAAAAACAATGCCCCACTACGATAAAAAAACAAACAATGCTTTAGGTACACCTTTATTTTAATAAGAATTGTATTAGTAGGTAGTTGGGCCAAGCTCATCTACATTCATGGAATTCGAAAAAGACAGGTGAAGTCTAAACTATAAAAGGACTAGTGGTGTAAATTGTGAAAATTCAAACGCCAATTTCCTCAGGGTTAGGAGTTTCCACAACTTCTACGCCCCACTTCTACGAGCCATGCTTAACCTTTGTATAAGAAGAAATTATTCCTTAGATTCAAAAGTGGCTATAACTTCTATACCCCTCATTTACGGGTCATGTTGGGCCTTTGAATAAGCAACAACTAAGCCTCAGGTTTAGAAGTTATCAAAAATTATACACCCCACCTCTATAGGCCATACTGGACCTTTGAACCGACAACAACTATACACTGGGTTTAGGAGTTGCTACAGCTTCTACACCCAACCTCTATGGGCCATGTTGGACTTTCGAATAGGCATAAACTACACCCCAAGTTCAAAAGTTGCTAAAACTTTTATACCCTACATCTATGAGTAGTGCGGGATCTTTTAACATGTAGTAACTACGCCTTAGGTTTAGGAGTTGCTATAAATTTTACACCCCATCCATGCAAACATCAGATTTGCTCATGTTGGGAACCTTGAGTGTCCAACCTTAGCTATTGATAAAAATTGTCTGGCATGAATAGAGTGCAACAATACTAATGATAAGATGGAATAATCTACCAAAGACTATAAAAAATTTGTAAGTCTGAAGACTTAATGCTTGGATGACTTGATATACTCAAGCATACCAAGTAAGGGACTAGTATACTAGGCATATCTCGGTTTAAACAAACCACCCTTATTTAGACAAAATGAAAACAAGTCATATAAAGTAATAAAGTCCATGCACAAGCCCAATGGGTAGACGATCCAACTGAAAGTGATCAGACTAGCTAATGGACATAAAACAAATTAGGCTAACAAGACCTACCAAATGGCACAAAGTTAGACACAAACCATGTGACCAAATATGGTACATGGTTGGATGTAAGACATGTGACCCAACACGGTTCATGGCCAAACGACATATGTGACTCTACATGGTACATGGCTAGACACGACACATGTGACCTAACATGGCACACATGACTAGACACGACCTATATGGCTAAATAAGGATAACACATCGCATATGTAGTGGGATACAATGTGTACGGTTAGTTAGGGTACATATGCATGGACAAACATCCATCTATATCATTATGGACCTGCTCCCCAACAAGTAAACACCATTATGTACCAATATAGTAGATCACATATCCAAACAAGTGACGTGCTCAAAGAACACCTACCATGTCAAAACAGATCAGAGATGAACCTCACTAAAAAGTAAAAAAAAAGTATATGGATGCAACACAAGTATAGAATCATAAGTAAATAATTCAAAAGTATAGAAATGGTAGAGTAGTATAGCATATACATATGTCCAAAAGGTTCATACAAAGACTTAAACTCTAACTAGGCATACCATAGTTCACAAGCCCAATGAACTTTGAAAATCTAAAATAGGGAACGATATCATTGAAGTCGCAATGGGAGCACCCAACTCAATGGGTTATGAACCGTGATAATTGTATTTTATATAGTTATTTTCATCAATTTTAGTAATGATAATTGCTATGTTCTTTTAATATTTAGTTAATTTTTGTTAAATAAATTAATATTTTCCTTTTATGTGCTAAAAATACATTTTTAATAAAATTAAATAATTTGTATCGAAAATGTAATTAATTTCATATTTCTGTCCACAAATATAATTTATGATAATATAGTTTTTTAATTACAATTTATAAAAATAAAAAATATAATTTAAATTAAATTTGGGCTTAATTATAATTATTAAAAGTTTAAAAATTTAATTTAAAATTAGCATAGGGCTTAACTATAATTTAAGAAAGTGCAAAATGTAATTTGGATTAAATTTGTGAGTCAAAATACAATTAATGGAAGTTTAATTTTCGCGCAAGAGAGATGAAGTCCACGCGCAAGATCACACTCGCCCAACGTGGACCGTCCGATCAAAGAATCAACGGCTCAGATTCGCGCGTGTTCATTAAGCCCGACCAAGGAGAGTGGGTACAAAGGTCTTCGTTCGCGTGGCTCGACGTGCCAGTGGGGCCCACCTACCGTGCAGGCCGGCGTCAGAATGGGACCCATATGTCGGCTACGCAGATTTCCCCGAGGCGCATCGCTGACCGTTGGATCTCTTGAACGGTCCAGATTGAAGCGCGTGGAACCAAGCTGTCGCGCACTGAACCGTTCGTGTAACAATCGTGTGTGACGCGGGTTATAGAAGCAGCGTGCATCCTCAGTTTTTACAGAATAAGAATCTGCCACGTGTCCCACTAGTATTTAAGCAAATCATGTTCCGACACGTGGCTGTTGATGAGTGCTCAAAAAGCACTAAAATAACCATGATTTTATGCACATTAATTGATTAAAAATATATATATTTATATGTTTTATCATATATTTATATAAATTTGTCTTTTTCGAAATCACGGGTATTTTTATTGTTTTTCAGGTATTTTGGCTTAAAAACGCAATTTAAAGACTCAAAGAAGAATACTTGAAGCAATACATCACAAATATATTAATAAATAAGTAGGAAAAGGTCAACAAACATGGAAAAATTGGACAAAATGGGTCGAAAAGGTCAAAAATGTCCAAAAGATGGAAAATCGCGCGCCATAGCCCAGCGCCCCAACGCCAAGCCGCGCGCGCCAACGCGCGTTGACATCCCCATCCGCGCGCGCCGCAGCACGCGGGCACTGTTCACGCGCGCCGAGGCCGCGCAAGAATGCCCCCAAAGACGCGCGTGCGTTGCCTAGCCCGCCCTCCGCGCGCCCAATGCGTTTTCACCCCATTTTTCACGTGCAGCCTCGTGACGTCACGCCGACGTCATTGATGACCTCAGCATTTCCATTACACGTTTTTTAATTTTTTAATATTTTTTAACATTTATTTACTCATTTTTTCTCTCCATCCTCACCTATAAATACCCCCTTCCCTTCACTTCAAATCACACCTAAAAACCACACTTCTCTCTTCTTTCTTTCTCTCATTTCTTAGTTTTTGAGTTTTTCTTAGTTTCTTTCTTAGTTTCTAAGCTTTTCTTAGTTTTTCTCTTAGTTTTTAGTTCAATTCTCTTAGTTTTAGAGTTCTTCTCTTTTTGAGAGGAACTTGTAATGTTTTTGTAATATTTTAGTTTTTGATTCAATAAATGGAAGTGCAAATTCCGCTTGGAGGTTTTCTAGCAACGGGAATGGCATTGAAGTACTGTAAGGATTTTATTTTCTTTACAGATATTTTTTATGCTTTATTCTTACATGTTATATTTAATTTGTCTGTGATTAAATTTAACTGTGCTATCTGTTTATAATCATGATATAATAATAACGTTGTTATGCTTGCGAAATATTAAATAGGTGAAAATTTCTAAAATGAATTGATTTTATTTTTATTCAAGATTTTATATTAAGAATGTTAGAGAGAAATATATTATTTTTCATTACAAACTTAAATCTGAAAATTAGATTTTAAGGTTTAGTTATCCTGTCTAATTTAGAGTAGTGCTCTTTTATTTGTTGGTACAATCGCCCGGTAGTTAGAGTGAAACTCTATTTCAAAAGTTTTTATAAGAATTATTATGTGAAAATGTATTGACAACATGTTTTCAATAGTGGTTTTAAAACTTGAAAGTTAGTACTCGGATAACTAAATTCTTAGGTTTAATTTGGACACCTTGAATAAAGTTTAAACCGTCTAACCCACCAAAGGTGGCATTTAAATGGTTCATTTTCAATCTCTTAGAAAAAGGAATTAATTTAATTAACCAAATTAGTTATCAACCCCACCCATAGGTGTTAATTGATTTGTTTAGTTAACAAAAAATATCTAAGCCGACCAAAGGTGGTATTCAATACAAAAAGAGAGAATCAATAAAATATCAATTTATATCTTTAATAACCTAGATAATATGAGCAAGCATAATTAATTTAGTTATTATATCCATAAATACTCCACTAATATAAATGATAAAATTTGCATGAATATTTATTGAATCTGTATTTATATTTATTTTTAGATAAATATTTATTGAATTTGTATCTATGTTTATTTTTATGATTTTTTTAGATTATATTTAATTAATCTGTATATATGTTTATTTTATGTTATTAGATTAGGAACACAAAAACCAAACTATCGTGACAGGATGTTTAGGATTTAATTTCATTTTTAAAAGTTTGAATAATAAATTAAAAACCACATACATTCCTTCCTTAGATCGACCTTGGGAGTATACTTATCATTTTTTACGAAATGATTCGTGCACTTGCGAGAGTTTTACAAATATTAAAACCAAAGTATTTGCGAGAATCGGCGATGCCGCTTTTCGCTCATCAGCTGTTTACAATGAATGCGAATGCACAGGATCAAGTCCTTGTTCTAGTCGTTGCCTCACGTTTCGCGCGCCCCAATTCCGTGCAACAAGTTCTGCGTGCGCCCATTCTCTTCAACGAATGATATGATGCCATGTGTCCCACTAATTTTTCCACGAATCATAACGCGACATGTGGCAGCGTGAAAAAAAAAAACAGAAACGCACAGCATTCTCCACTCACTTTTTCGATTCCATTTTCGATACAATTTTTGTCCCCCCATGCGTGTAATTTATTATTTTCGCCATACTTCATTGTCCCCCGCGTGTATTAATTTTAAATATTTTTGATGTATTTTTTTAGGTATAAATAGTTGATTTTATGATAGATTTAAGAAGTTTTTTTTGGTTTAGAATTTTTGTGGTGTTCGGTTTTGAACTACAGAACACGCAGAAGCCATTTTTTGGATTTTGTTGTGTTCTACGTGTGCCAAATATTTTCGTTACTTGATGTTTTAATTTTCTTTCTTCTTCTTCTAATTTTTCTGCATCTGTTGTAATTTTTATTTTAATTTAATGAAGTAATTTAATTTTTCTAGGGTTGCATTTGATCTAAATTTATGAAGCTTTGATTTTAATTATTTTTTTTGAAAGATTTATAAGACGTTCGATTTGTTCATTCTATTTTGTGCTTAATGCTTTTTGATTATTTACGAATTTTATCAAAACGATTTGTGGCATAAAAATAAACTTGAGAAAGGCATTTTTGTGTATATTGCTCGTAAATAGAATGACATGTATGATGAAGGATAGGAATATACCCTAATTGTATGTGTGGCCATTGGAAAGCTTAGAACTTAATGAATCTTATTAAATCTAATTCTCATAGAGATATAGTGAATTAATTTAACGAGGTGTGTTTATACGGAGCTCGGAAGAGATGTATGAATAAAAAAGAAGTTTTCGGTTGACAAATTAAATGTACTAAAAAATATAAATCAAAAGAAAATAACATGATTGGAGTGGATTAGTTTAGTGAAAAATTGCAATCCTAGATTTCTTTTATTTTTTTTTGTTACCTTTTTCCATATCAACGATTATTTTGGATAAAATCAGAGAGATACAATTTTAGTACTCAACAAACTATAGTAACAAATCCTCGTGGGAACGATACTCTACTTACAAATCTTTATTACTTGTGACCGTGTATACTTGCACGATTTTCTGTGTGTTACAAAACACACAACAAACCCATACCATATAAAATTAGCACTAAGTATTTCAAAAGTACTTGAATAAAATAAAGTGCTAGAACAATTCAAGCCCAAAGGTCATCATACTCTGGTATGGTCACTACATGGTGTAAATTTTAGTAAGTAAATCACTTAGGAAGTATAAAATCTGAAGCGCATGAAATGTCAAGACATTTCTAGTCTCTAAGACCAATTGAGTGTTACGAAGCATAGACTTCTACTTCACACGAGCTTTTATCTGATGGGCCACGATGCCCTAGCATATTGGTCGTGCCACATCATGTGTCATCCCTGAAAATGAATACATCTAATGGTGCACTTTTACATGTCCTCCCTTATGTGGTACTTTCTTAAAGTGTTCAACCATGTGTCAATATTCTAGATAAAATTCGGGCATGAGTTAAGCATATAATTTATTAAGAAGACTAGCATATTGGTTCTACTAGAACTTGAGCTGATGAAGACATAATCCTTGACTACCTAGATCCCTCAAAGAAGTTCAGACCTCTATGCACCAATGATACTTTGCTCCAACAAAGGGCAGAAGTGCACAAGTTGGAAAAATAATTGCAACAAAGAAAATTCTAAGTGTTAAAGAGGAAGAAAATATACAAGAGCGATATCAGAACCTCTACACCTACGCAATCCTCCCAAAAAAGGGTGGTTATGTCATCGATAGATCCTGTAAGGATTTAAAAATAATCATCGTGGCTAGAATTGATCGCCAAGATGGTTAGGAACCATCACCCAACTTGACACGTACTTGGCTAGCACATCATAGACTTGATTCGTCCACATTATAATCAGACACTGCATAACCAGCTATACCAAAGCCAAATACTCCATGAGTGGCCGAACTATGGTCGATCACACCATAGCTGGACATAACATGGATGGCCAGACCATGGCCGGACTTGCCTTGGCTAAACACATCATGGCTTCCTAGACATGTGTCCTCTATTCCTTAATCTATTTTCCACTTGGAAACCACCTCACACCACTCATCTTGATCCATACTCGTTCATCCAATGATGACAAAGTTTGATCCCATTTATCAACCATTCCATCCTTTACAAAGCTCTTGGGTAGCTCGTGAGCTTAAAAGTATACACATTCAGATCCATATCCTCTCCAACAATGGGAAAGTGAATCCATTAAGTAATGATTTTAATGTTGACTAACTCCTTAACTAGAAGTCCAATTGAGAATCTGTAAAAACTACCAATAATATGACATCATTGCACACATTTTGAGTGCCCAAGAAAAACTATAAATTTTTCATACGAACCAATAATATCCACATAAGAATTGAATAAACACCACTAGTAAGGTTCATAAAATAGCGAACATATATGGTGATGTAATAGTAACATCGACCTTCTAGCCCATATACCCAAGCCTAACAGATTTAGAATTGATGTTAGGTGTAAAATAATTCACGACATGTGGCATAATATTAGAGGTCCTACTCAACAAATAACTTATAGTATAGCCTAATCAGTGGTAACTCAACAAATAAACGTTAATATCAACTTAACATCTAACATGATATAAGACCAGTAGTTAAACCTTTAATTATCCGATTATGAAATAATTAAGTAGATAAAACTCTGACATTTAAATATAAGTCTATCACTAAGGGTAAATGGTCATTAGCAAGTATATTATTTCAAAATAATATCTCAAATGCCCCTGAGGTTTGGTATATGTTCTCTTATGCCCTTGATATTTATAAAATATCAAAAATATCCTTAGACTTTAATGGTGTTAATTTTCCTTCCATTACTATTTAGAATAATATACATTGGCTTCAATACCAATTTTTGTGGATCGGTATAATTGTAAATCGAGGGTTAATATTGACATAGTTGATGGTATTTATTTATTTACTAAAGGTAATAATTTGTCTAAAAAGGTTATTATTTTTTGAAATAAATCTACTTTTCTTCTATATTCATTATAATTGCATAGTATATTATGTTCTTCATTATGTTGTTTACTTAATTCTAATCCTGAATCTATTAAGTATCTTTTAAAATTAAAAGATAAGACTAATATTTGTTAAATCTAATAGTTCTAATTATGTACTAATGATTTGATGTTCATAGAGTATTATATTGATAAATTATATATGTTGAATGCATATTATTTTGTCCTATTTGTAGTATACAAATAGGTTTTCCTTATGTACATATAGTGTATTTATAATCTTCAAAGAAGTAGTATCCAAACATTAATTTGTTGAATTCTTCTTCCTCTATTCTTACATATTTTTTACTAAAATAGTCTTTTAATGTTTTTGAAATATGATGGTCTATGATGCTTGTAATAGCTTTAATATAATTTGTATAAATATCTAGTAAGGTGTTAAATCTTTTAAAATTTTCAAGAAAAGTTTCATAATATTCATCTTTAAAATATTCATTTAAATGATAGAGATAACTTTTATCAAATGTTTCTAATAAAATTAGATTTTTATCTTTGATTTTATTTAGAATTATTAGTTGTTTATTTCTACAAACAGATTCCATTTTCCTATTTTAGCAGTATTATGTTTTTTTGTAAGAAAATATATAAACATTCAAGATTCTTAACTAGCTTAATTATAAAATTATTATACCTGAATTTGATCTACCATGGTCTTCCCTTTTGTTCGTCTTCTTTTGTTACACTTGTTATGCCTCAGCTTTGCTCAAACCTCAATGCCCTCCTAGCAATGGTGAGCCTTCTGCATCCGTACATAAATGGTGTCCAATAGTTGACTTACTAGAGAAGAGTAACTAAACTCCATTTTATTCATAGAATAATAATTATTACAACTTGAGGCCAACTAAGAAACTTGAAGGGGTGCTTAGCCGCTCATAATTACAAGGTATAACATTATTGGTTATGATATTTCTAGATAGAGGGGTTTTCTTTGCTAGAGTGTTTTAGAATAGAGAGCTCTAGATTTCTGTGTATTCGTGTGTCCTTTGAAATGAGAATAAGAGTTCCTTTTATAGCATAAGGAATCCATGTTTATAAGACTAATGATGCATCTTCATCCTTTCAGTCTTTGATGCAGAGAATGAATTTGTGGTCTTGGGTGATTTTTCTGGCATAGAAGCATAATACCTTCCTTGTTTTTTGACCAATTTCTAGGTTGTTGCAATTAAAATTGGTTTCATATTTGGTAATTTTTCACCATCTTCTTCTGATAGAGCCATGCTATTGTGAGAAATGATGATGACTTTACTACTTGAATAATTTACTTTGATCTCAGTAGAATTTTCAATCTTCCTAAGTTCATAGTAAATTTGGCCTAGTATTTGATCTCTTAGTACACATAGTTCTTCTATGTTGAATTCCTTTTTTGGACGTGCCTTTGGTTTGGGAACTACTATATTATCATTGGAAATCCCTATCTTGATGAAGTGGTAAGGATTAATATGTCCTTCCTCATTCCATTCCATTAATGAATTGAAAAAATCTAAGATAAACAGGTTTATCACTTACTTTAATTTTTCTTCTACAGTTCTTGATTGCTCTTTTAAAATTCTCTAGGAAATAATTTAACTTACTTAAATTAATTCATGGATATATATTTTCTATTAGTCCAACATGAAAGGCTTTATACACAAATATTGGATCAACTTCTTCAAATATATTTAATTTACTTCATGTAGGAAATTCCTTGTCTATAGTATAGAACTTCATATCTTCAATATGTTCTTGGGTAGATTTTCTGGCCAAGATATAGAGACTCAACCATTGTGGTTTGTTGAGGTTATTATACTCATCCTTTTCATCTTCAATGATTGGAGTAGTTCTAGGAGGTGTCTCTCTAAATAGCACTGAATGCTTTACTATTTTTAATGTCTATGGAGGAGATGTTTCTCTAAATATCACTGGAGGCCTTGTTATCTTTCCAAGATTTTTCAACCTACTTAGAGCTGTTGGTTATTGTTGTAATATTGCATAATGATTTCTTACTATTTCTTATGGAGTTATCAGTTTGGATGTTTTGTAGTTGGCATAACTACCTTCTACTTTTATTCTGTTGGCGAAGGCTCTATGAGTTACTTCACTAATTTCTAGAATAGATTTGCTAGCTTATGCCCAATTTTTATAAATTCTTGATTTTGGGCTATTATAGACTATATAAACTTTTTTTGTTCTTCTTTTTCTGCCTCATCTACCTAATTGAGCTTTGTGGTTTTAGAAGTTTCTTGTGAATTGTTAGGTTCTTCCTTTTTTAATGAAGATTCCTCTTTTGAGCTTCTGGTCTCTAGAGGTTATTTTGAACAATTAAGTTCTTCTTGTTTCTTTCTTGTCTCCATAAGAGATTTCTCGAAATATAGCAACTCGAGTTGTTCTTGTAGAATTTTTATCTCCTTTTCCTTTATCTTGATTTTGATATCAAGATGTTTCATTCCTGAAAACATAAAAATAGTTAGAGGTGTTAATTCTCTAGTAAGAGCATCAACTAAGCTATTTTTATGGCTTGGAATATGTTCAACATCAAAATTGTAATGGTTGAACCATTGTTTCCATCTAACTAACTAATATTTCTTATTTGTAATCACCTACAATATTAATTCTTAAGAAATTACCAAAATTCTTGTTATCTGTTCTAACAATGAATCTGGAGCTTATAGCATATATTTCAAATTTCTTAATAGCTTTGTTAATAGCTAAATATTCTTTTTCATTAATATGGTAATTTAATTCTGAACCTTAGAAAGATCTTGATGTATATTAACAAAGATATTCATCTTTGTCATCTACTCTTACTTTAAGAATTGCTCCCTAATATTCTTATGAAGCATTTGTTTCAATTATCATCTTATCATTTGGTCATAAATGATATAAAGTTGGTAAATGTTTTACCTTTTTTTTACTCTATCCATATATAGAGTATCTTCTTCGGTCCATTTTCAGATATGATCTTTTTTCAATTTTACTTGTAATGGTTTTCTCATTTATGTAAGTTTCTTGATGTATGCTTATACATATGTTAAACATCCTAAAAATCTATGTAATTAGTTTTTATCTTTTAATTCATTAGGAAAACCTTGAATATTATTTAGTATATAGGGTTGTAAATTATGTTTCCCATCTTCAATTTCCAACCCTAAGTATTTAATTTTTTGTTGAACAAGTAATGTCTTCTTTTCAGAGAGTACAATGCTTTCTTTTCTACATTCTTATAGAATATTGATAATATCCAAATAATGTTTATTTAATTCATTATTGAAAACTAAAATATCATCTATGTAAACACAACAAATATCTTGTAGTTTCTTGAAAATATTATCCATATATCTTTGAAAAATATTTAAAGCTTGTTTTAATCCAAAATGTATAACTGTCTATTGGAATTGTCCTTGGGGGCAACTAAATGCCGTTAATTTTTGGGATTCTTCGTCTAGTCTTATTTTCCAGAATTCGTTTTTGCAATCAAAACTCGAGAAGTATTTCTTTAGTTTTATTAATGATAGTAGTTCTTCCTTTTTTGGAATGAAGTATCCATCGTTAATGGTTTCTTTATTTAGTATTTTAAAGTTTATTACCATTCTCTTTTTTTCTCTTCTTTTCTCAACTTCTTTTTTCAACTAAGAATACTGGATTAGAGTGAGGTGAATTACTTTGTATTATGACTTTTAATTTCAAAAGTTCTTGAATTTGTTAGGATTTCTTAATTTTATATTGACTATTGTTTTAGATTTATTTATTTTTTGATCCAAAAGATTTTTTGAACTGATTGTTTTTAATAGTTTTCTAATGCTTGTTAGGGCTTTGTCTTCTTGTATTTCATTGAGAAAAGAGTTTTGTTTCTCTTCTATATCTAATGAAATATTTTCTAAACAAGGTTTTTGTTGGTCTTCTATCTCACAATGTTTTAATAAAATTTAACTTTTAGTATTCTAAATTGCCATAAATAATTCTTAATAAGGCATCTTGACTATTTATTATTTTATTATCTAATAATGTTATTTTTATTAGTATATCTATTCATTCTCTAAAATGAGTTTTTATTAATATTTAAATTTCTCCTAAATGAATGTATCTAATTTTTTCTTTATCTTTTTAAGGAGTTTTTAATAGCTTGTTTAATATAGTTTTTTTATCAATTAATGATATATTATACATTCTTTTTGCATATGTAATCTTAATACTCATTTCTTTATTACTTATGCCATAATAAATTATGTTTTTTCTAGAAAATATTTTTCTTAATAAAAATGATGAGTCTTTAAATCTACCTATTTCTTTAAGATTTAACTTTATTTTTTGAATTTCATCAAATTTCTTTTTTCTTATCATCATTTGCTCTTAATTTGTTTCTATGTCTATTATTTATTGGTTTATTGTTTCTTTTTCCATTTTAAAATTATTACTATTTATTTCTGTTATGTTTCAAAAATATTTTTAAATTTTTTGAAAATTTAGAGATACCTTAAAACTTAATGATATTTTTTATATTAATCCATATTATTTGATATAAATATTTACCACTATTTTCCATTAAAGACAATTAATTAATTCCTTCTATGGACATTTAAACTCTATTTTACTTAATATCATTTCTCTACATCATAAGAAGAGACATCAATCTTCTCCTTTTTATTATCCATACTTACTTAAATATCGAAATACTAAAAGCTATTATACCCTATAATAGTCTAAGATATTAATAATATGTTATTTGTTTTAAGATATATAAGAAATAAGAATTGTGTATCAATCATTGTTAAAAAAAATATCAACATTATTATTTAATAATATTCTAAATGATAATTATTAAAAGGTTATATATTTTAACGTGATAAATCAAAATTTAAATAAGTTTAATAAAGATAAATATTTATATAAATAAAATGATAAATTCTAATAAAAATAAATATTAAATAATTGGTTGTGAATCAATATTACATCAAAATCAATTGATTCGAACCTCAAAAATTTAACTTTTTTATAAAATATAAGTATTATTATTATTATTATTATATGTAAGGAAGATTGCACTAGTGCACTAATTTATTAAGAACTTATGTATTAAAATCAATTTCATTAATAATATTTTCTAATTAATTTTTATATAATTAATATTAGTTAATGGCGAAATTGTATCTACAAAATATATATGGATAAAGTAAAAAAAATTAGCTTAATCTTTTCCCACTTTTATAAAATATAATAATATATAATATAATAAGATTAAATTAAAATTTTGTATTTATATGTTTTCAAAAACTAATAAATTTATTCAAAAAATTTCAATATGAGTAGGATTGTTACAGTGTTTGTTTTTATAAATATCTGTATAAAAATAAAAGAGAAAAAATAATCTATTAAGGATAATTCACTTTCATTTAAAGCTTTAATTAACTAAAATTTTAGTATTTATCAGTTTTTAAATTAATTTTAATAATATATTTTATTTTTAAGTAATAATTGTTTAAAAAATAATAATTTTAATAATATATGTTATATGACGAAAAAATAATAATCGAATGATATTATTTAAATTTTATTAAATATAAAGATATTAAAATAATATACAGCTTTTTTCATTCAATTTTAATTATAAATTAATATTGATTTTTTTTTATTTCTATGATTAAATTAAACAAAAATATTTTATTTTGTATGTATTTCATTTTCATTCCTATTTTTTGAACAGAATGTATATCAATATAAACATCAAATTTTATTTTAAAAAAATTAAAAAAATTAAATATTATCGATTATTTATTTATTTATTTATTTATTTATTTATTATTATTGTAGCTAAGTATTTGCTGATCGTATCGTGGCCGAGCATCGGGTTGCTAACTTTTGACCTATCGCTTTCTGGATCTAGGGTTTTTTTCTTGACTATCCTTCATCATCTTAACCACTCAAAACCCTAGCTATAACCGCATACAATCAAACACCGATCAGCTATTTTATCAGCGATTCGACCGCTCAAAAAAAGTTTCGGGTGTTGGATCATCACTTGTACAGATCTAGAACTTTCCTCGAGAAAAGCCCTAATTTTTTCTTCTTTCACTATGTCAAGGATCAGTCATTTAAAAGCATAAAAAATAGATCAAATTTAAAGCTTTCTTGTTGTTGATGATGACGATTTGGAAAGGACCCTGAACAAATTCATGAGATTCATTTTTATTTTGTAAAAAATTGTATTATGCTGAAAATCATGAGAAATTGGTCTTGATGACCAGGAAGCAAAGGGTGTTTGGTTGGTGAGGAAAACAAAATGTTAAAGTCGGTGTATAAAGGAGATGATTTACTTGGCGAGGTAGAAATATACCTCAGAGAGAACAACTACAACTACCAGATTATCGATGAGGTAAAAGAAATCAGAATAAGTCATTTTTCGCAACCAAGCGAAAGATGCCCACCACTGGCAGTTCTTCATACTATTACATCTTGTGGTATTTGCTTCAAAATGGAGTCAAAGACCTCGCAGTTACAGAACGCGCCGCTATATCTTTTGTACTCCTCGTGTATCACCGAGAACAAGGTATAAAATAACTCTGAAGGAACATAGTTCAGCTCAGAAAAGAAAGTAAAGACAAAATAATATAGCTGAAGATTCAGAGGAACAAAAGCTCGAAATGTCAGCTGAAACATTAAGACTTAAGTTAATGTTATGAGCTCATACTCTGTTAGATGACAGAAACAATAAACTAATTTATTTTGTTGCAGACTTTGGGACCCTAATTGTGTAAGAAAATTACAGCTGCCTTCAAATGCCAAGAAAAGAAATTTGAATTATACTCAAGAATTTAGACCTATTATGATGTTATCTGAATGAATTGATTAAAGACCTGCAAATCTTATGGTTACTCTTAAATAAATGTATAAGTTGCCACAACTAATTATATTTATACCATTTTCTGAAAAATGGTATATGGCCTTCAGATGCTAGAGTTTAACAACATTGAATTCCATGTGAAGCAAATACATTTCTGCAATTACATGTCTGCTTTATGAATTTAAATACTAATATTTGTATTATTATAATGACTGCGGAAATATACAAATTTTTGTTGCCTTCTGTATCCAATTATGCCGGGTATATTTAATTTTTAGTTCTTACCTTGTCAATGGTTCTTCTGTTTGGAACTACAGACTGCAATCATGCCACTCGGAGGGGAGGAACTCCATTTGGTTGCAATGTCTTCCAGGAATTGTGATAGACAGTATCCATGTTTCTGGGGAATCAAGGTTGCATCGGGACTTTACCATTCTTGTCTTGGAATGCTTAACCTCAGATGTCTTGGAATTGTATTTGATCTGGACGAGACACTCATAGTTGCTAACACCATGCGATCGTTTGAGGACAGAATTGAGGCTCTACAAAGGAAAATAAGTAGTGAAGTGGAGCCACAACGTATTGCTGGTATGTTGGCAGAGGTTAAGCGCTACCAAGATGACAAAACTATATTGAAGCAGTATGCAGAAAACGATCAAGTTGTTGAAAACGAGAGGGTGATCAAAATTCAATCAGAACTTGTTCCAGCTCTGTCTGAGAACCATCAATCAATTGTCCGACCGATAATAAGGTTGCATGAGAAAAAAATCATACTGACTCGTATTAATCCACAGGTTTGCATTTGAACATTTTGAAGCAGTTATAGTTTTAACCATTTGCTTAGTTGTTAATATTGTGGAATAAATTGCATCTTGGAGCATATTGAGAGTTTTTGACTACTCTGTGGCCCTGTATTGTTGTGGATGCCTTATGCACGTTCTGTAATGTTAACTGTCTATGAATTTATGTAACAATGATGTAAACTAGCATTTGTTAAGATAAGTTCTTGTGATTAAAAATTTATATTGGTATAGATTCGCGATACAAGTGTTCTTGTGAGGTTCAGACCTGCCTGGGAGGATCTTAGGAGTTACTTGACTGCAAGGGGGCGTAAGCGATTTGAGGTTTATGTTTGCACAATGGCTGAGAGGGATTATGCTCTAGAAATGTGGAGACTTCTTGATCCAGAGTCGAATTTGATAAACTCAAAGGAATTGCTTGATCGCATTGTCTGTGTCAAATCTGGTGGGTTGCATCATGCAGCTTTTGAGTGGGTATCACTTTTGCTATGCATTATTGTCACTAGTTCTCTTATGCTTGCTTATTTTATTTTTCAAACATTTACAGGTTTGAAGAAGTCATTATTCAATGTTTTTCAAGATGGTATGTGCCATCCAAAGATGGCCTTGGTCATTGATGATCGCTTGAAAGTATGGGATGAAAAAGATCAACCTAGGGTGCATGTTGTTCCTGCATTTGCTCCATACTATGCTCCTCAAGCAGAGGTATTACTTATTCCATATAACTATGATTCTTTTGATTCTGATTCTGCAGTATTTGCAGAAATATCAAATTATCACTTTCTGTAGTGATATGTTTAGTGATTCCTAATTCTAGGGAAACAATACTGTTCCTGTCTTATGCTTTGCAAGAAATGTTGCTTGCAACGTCAGAGGTGGTTTTTTCAAGTAAGAATAATATTGCCTCAACAGAGTTTCTCGATTTATACACATATAATTCTGCTTTTCTTATTGTCATCTGTGGCTTCCAAGCTTTTAGCGATCAATACTTTTATAATGTATTTATAATTGCTTTGGTATGACATGATCTCAGAGAATTTGATGATATCCTCCTACAAAAGATTTTTGAAATATCATATGAAGATGACATTAAGAATATTCCTTCTCCTCCTGATGTGAGCAACTACCTTGTTTCAGAGGTTAGCAGTAATTTATTGTTTTTCAATTATGGTGTATTGGGGGATATTTTATATCTGTAAATATTAGACATTTTGTTCGGAACATGTAGGGTGTTTTTGTTTCTGCTTCTGAGGCCTTGTTAAAGTGCTTCTGATGACAAAAAATGCTTCAAAACTTAACATGAAAAAATTAGTCATAAATGCTTTCAGGGCTCAAAAAGCACATCTTGTGTTTGCTAGCAAAAGCACATTATATGTTCTTTCTGAAACCACTTCTACTTGGATCACTTTTAACATATGCACAAATAAATATACCCTTAATATTGTTGCCACTAAACCCTGGCCTCTTCACTTTGTCCTTTGAATTTATCATATGGAGTTGATATGATTTCCATGCATCATTCAGGACGACAGTTCTGCTTCAAATGGAAGTAGAGATTCTTTTCCTTCTGATGGCATGGCAGATATTGAGATTGAAAAGAGATTGAAGGTAGCTACTGAGATCCGATTCCAGTTAATAAAAGAATAACTGGTCTTTGGATGAGTTATATTTTTAATATAATTTGTTCTTTTATATAGGAAGCAATATCAGCTGCTTCAGCAACATCTTCTTCTGTTAATAACCTTGATCCTAGACTTGGTTCTCCTCTTCAGTATACCATCACATCCTCTTTAGGGAGTATCCAGCCACCAACAGCTCCAGTGCCGATGATGCATTTTTCTAACACACAGCTTCCTCAAGTTACATCAGTAATCAAACCTTTAGGTCAAGTTTTTCCTGTGGAGTCAATCCTGCAAAGCTCTCCGGCCAGAGAGGAGGGGGAAGTACCAGAATCAGAATTAGATCCCGATACGAGACGGAGGCTTCTGATTTTGCAACATGGACAAGATATTAGGGAGCAAACATCAACTAAACCTTCATGTCCTGTGAGACCTCCAATACAAGTATCTGCACCTCATGTTCAATCATGTGGAGGTTGGTTTGCTGTGGAGGAGGAGATGAGCCCGAGACAACTGGGTCGGGTAGTACCCAAAGAATTTCCTTTAGATTCAGAACCAATGCATATTGAAAAGCATCGACCTCATCATACATCTTTTTTTCCCAAGGTTGAGAGTTCAATTCCATATGATAGGATTCCTCCGGAAAATCAAAGATTACCGAAAGAGGTAACTGATAATAGCATTGGGTCTAGTTTTTATCTTGTGTTTCATGTTTAAGTAAGATACCTTTGACTGATATAACTGCGTATGTCATACAGTGTTTTATACATTTGCAGGTCTGTCATAGAGATCGCTTAAGAGAAAACAATTCATTACCTTACCACTCTTTCACAGGCAAGCTCTGATATGCATAACTGAATTTTTGATGGGCCTTATGCGTCCTTGGAAACAGTGGCACTGACTGATTTTTTTGTTGAGTGTTTAGAGTTACTGTTGGAGAAAAAAATGTTCACAATTGGTTGAATGTCGAGGTCTGCTGATGTGTGAATGTTGCGGTCATGCTTAATCTACATCTAGAACAATATGTGACTCCTTTCTTGGCTAATATTAATTATAAAATAATTTATGTGAATATTGGCGTTCTCGGGTTTTATGTGTGATTCAGAGGGTATCTTCTGTTTTGTTCAATTAGTAAAATTTTCACATCTTTTATGATATATTTTTTTGTAGGTGAGGAAATGCCCTTGAGCCGAACTTCTTCAAGCAGTAGGGATACTGACTTTGAATCTGGCCAAGCTGAACCTGATACAGAAACCTCAGCTGGAGTTCTGCAAGAAATTGCAATGAAGTGTGGAGCCAAGGTAATTGCAAGAGCTCTATATGGAAATAGGAAAGTTGGTTGATTACAGTTTTGAGCTGCATTAAGAAGAACTAGAAAGATAATGTCTAAACAACTGCTTGCAGGTGGAGTTCAGGCCAGCTTTAATTTCCAGCACAAAACTGCAATTCTCCATCGAGGTTAGATATGTTATATGCTTGTAAACAATGTGCATCAAGTTTGAGCTGGCTTGTGCATCTTGCCTTAATTTAATGTTTTGATCTAATTTTTGATCTTAGAGCTGAAAGTTGAACAAACAAATAAAGTACTTGTATTTAATTCTCCATGTATTTGTTCATTGCTTTTGGCTATATGTTTGTGCTTCTTCGTATAGTTTGCTTTCTTTTTCTTTTTTTAATAATCCTGAGAGTTGCTGTCTGGAAGACAAACTTTAATGCCAATGTGAGGACGCTGATTATTTTGAGCTTAATGAACTGTTGTATCCCATTTTGAAATCAATAAATGCTACACTACATACAGGATTAACAAGAAGGGAACACAATGAAACTTCAGCTTAATTAACTAATTTTGATTAGCTTTTCCTGTCTTATTTTCTTGTAGGCTTGGTTTGCTGGAGAAAAAATTGGTAGTGGGACTGGTAGGACTAGAAGAGAGGCTCAACGCCAGGCTGCTGATGGTTCTCTTCAGAACTTGGCTAGTAAGATATCATTCTGCTGTAGTTCCCATTCACTAACGCCATAAATCATTAATTATTATTTTTTCCTTTTTCATCGTGATTGCTAACGCTGATTATCGGTGAAGTCCTCTATTATTGAGTAGGTCACTAGTGATAATTTTTATCATTTTCTTTCATTCTGTTTCTTTGATTGAAACTTTGGACAATCTTAATCTGATAGGATAGTAATGGAAGATTCAACTCACATTTCTCTGCTTTGAAAATGGAGTTTTGTTCTGCCATTTATTCATAACGTATTAATTTGGGAGGAAATGGGGATTTCATGATGAAAAATAACTTGTCAGGTCATTGTGATTGGAAATCTCTCCAAATTAATTTCTACAAACAACAATATGTTAGAAGTGGGATTAGGTGCACGTTTAATAGCTATATCGAGGTTATGGTTTTCTTTTCCTCTATAACATATGAAGTGTTTCATGTTTTATGTAATAATTGTTGCTTTCACACTTCACTTGTTTTGGTGGCTTTTTTGGAAAACTAACAAATGAGCTCCTTAAAGTGTGACTATATGGCATGTTGTAATTTCTCTAAGTTATTGCGTTTGAGATGGGTTGCAGATTCCATGCTTCAATTTCTGATATTAAGATTCAAGATCACACAATCCATATTCCACCTATAAGATCACTATCTAGCTTTCTTGCTACTTAATGGAAATTTAATTTAGGATTGGCTTTCTAGGTTTTCTCTTTTATACTAGTCATAATCTTGGACATTGTTTTTTTTTAAAGATGAGATGGTTTGCAGATTCCATGCTTAAGTTTGTTTTTTTTAAACTAATTTGAGCTGATGTTTAGATTTAAGATCACACGGTCCACATCCCCATATGAGAAACCTATAAGATGAGTATCTAGCTTTCTCGCTACTCAATCGAAATTTAAGTTAGCATGAATTTCTTAGTTGGTTATGTTCTTTAGGAATCGCATTCTAGGTTTTCTTTCTTATACTAGTCATAATCTTGGACGTGTTTTGCAGATATATATTTGTCACGTATGAAGCCTGAAGCGGGATCTGTACTTGTCAACACATCTAAGTTTTCCGATGTGGGTGATAATGGTTTTGTTAGTAACATGAGTTCTTTTGGGAGTCATTCATTACCGTTTCCAATTGCTTCAGAGCCATCTAGGCCTGTGGACCCAAGACTGGAGGGCTCCAAAAATTTGATAAGTACAGTATCTGCACTTAAAGAATATGTAAGCTGTGATGGACACATGTTTTCTTTTTAATAATTCCCATTTCCTTCACTTCTTGCAGTGTATATTAGGTTATCAATTTATATGATTGTTCATTTCAACTTTTTTAGTGTATGATGGAAGGTCTTGGTTTAGTTTTTCAACCTCAACCTCCACCTATATCTAATCCGATACAGATGGATGAAGTGTATGCACAGGTTTGCACATTGTGATATTTTTTTTCTCTGTTTTGATGATTGCAAGTAATAATGGCATTTCATAACTAATATTTCTTTAAAAATATTTGTGTCAGATCTGTTCAATTATAAACTCACAGTAGTGTACCACAAATTTCTAGGAGAATATACTGAAGTTTTAGAATTTGACCATTGCAATCAGGCTTTCATTGAGATTGGTGTGAGTTAAGATGTGTGTGCACATACAGAGAATTTATCCACTTAAAACTTCTGCATTAGGTCGCTCGTCATGAATGAGCTATTGTTGCTAATAGTACTTGACATGAGTATTCATCACTGGGAGATGACACATATAGTAGTGAAATACATTAATGTTCATTTGTATGTTGAGCCTTCATCCTTTATCACAAAATTTTGGCATTAAACTCTGTTTCTTTGACATTTAGGTAGAAGTTGGTGGACAGATTATGGGAAAGGGGACTGGCTTGACGTGGGATGAGGCTGCTAAGCAGGTACTCTTTACATTGGTTTTTGAAGCTCCTTCTTTTTTCCCCTATTCCCCTTTTCTACCATATATATTTCAAAGGGCTTACAGATGGTTTTACTCAGGCTGCTGAAAAAGCCCTTGGAAGTCTTAGACCAATGTGTGGTGTCAAACAACTGAGTTCTCCAAGGTGCATGATTCTTTGTCAGCTCATTTTTTGTAATATTATTTTGCATAAAATAATTTTCAGTGAATTTTAAATTGGACTGCAAGGCCTAAACTTTGTTATCAGTACCAAATTTCGTAAACTTAAAACTCCACATAGCTGATCACTGGGTGTGATTTGTTTTACATCCCTCTTTTTTTTTCCCTTTGTTTTTACTTGTGGTGCTGAATAGTTTTTTGTGGCTTGCTTCACTTTGCTGACATGGCTTCAACAATAAAGTAAGACAAGCTGATCAATTAGAAACAGAATATCATCTGAACCTACCAAGTATATATGTTTATTTCTCTTTTTGTTGTTCGTGTCTTAACTGTAGTTTAACTTCTTATATTTTTGTTATTTTCCTCTCATTCATTTTACCTTTTGCTTGCATTGCCATGGGAAAAGGCCGTTGCAAGGATTGTCAAGTAAGCGTACGAAACAGGAGATTCCACGAGCTGTACAGAGAGCGCCTTCTGTAAGATACCCAAAAAATGCTTCTCTTGTTCCCTGAAATCTGTTGTTATTTTGGTACTAGTCATCATTACGTGTTTTGTACGCAAATTTTTACGGTGGTGAATTAAATAGAGAATTATTTTTATTTATGATAATACATTTGTATTACAATATTTTAAAGGATAAATAGATTTTTTTTACTACAAAAATACATTTGTTGTTAAATTTGTCAAAAAAAAAAAAATTAACAGAAAAAGTTACGTAAATACTATTAGCGTAAAAAAAAATTTGCTAGTTTTTTAACAGATTTAATGCGGTGGTATTTATGTAAGGAATCTTAGTGACATAAATTGGTATCTATTTTTATATTCATACTATTTAGATTTTATCGTGTGTTAATATTATTTAGAAAAATAAATCATTTTTTTTTTTAATTTTTAAAATAATTATGATGCATAATGTAAATAATGAGTGCAAAAATGTATAAAATTAAGTAATATTAGCATTTTTTTATCTAAAAGTTCGATGTTAATTTTATAAGAATTAAAAATTTAGTATTATTTTGTAACAACAATGGTAAAAAATTTATTTACTTTAAATTGTAAAAATAATTATTAATTTTATAAATATATTATATATAATTTTTTTTAGTATTTTTAGTAGTGATATTTTATTATTTTATTGAAATATTTGAGTTTTATATTTTTATACGACATAAAAGTAATGTTGTAAATAGTCAAACATACTAAGCAAATAAAGTATTTTAATTGATCAATGTTTTATAAATATGTATAAAAAATATGTAGAATAAAATTAAGTATTATTTTTGAGTTTTAAAAATATAAAATTTTATAAATTAAAATTATTTCAACAGTAATTGTGAATATTATTAAATAATAAAATTTAACCATGATAACTCATTACTTTTTATAACATGAAAAGCTATATATTTTAAAAAGAATAAGAAAAATTAATATAATAAAACGGTTTGTCTGTTATTTTTCGCACTTTTTATGTTCCATATCAAATAAACTCTTTCTTTTGTCCCAAGTCACATATCTGGATTATAGACGAAGAATAGTGGTATGGAGGTATCAATTTAGTTGGATGCCTTAATGTACCTCTAAGATTTATTAACTGCAATCTTTCATTTAAAAAACTCTTTCTCTGACTTCAAGTCACCTATTTGAATTATAATAAATATTATTTAATATATAAAAAAATCATGAAATCAGAAACAAAACAAAAATAAGAAGAAAAAAGAAATCATCAAATCATCACATAATAATCGAAGAGAAAACAAAAAAAATGATAATATTACCTAATAAGTTAAATATATTATTATTATTATTATTATTATTATTATTACTAGTGTCAGTAAAGATATATAAAAAAATTGTGATTTGTATTTATAACTTTGAAATGATTTCTAGGATCTAATAGTAATAGAAATTTGATTAGAGACTTTAATATATTCTATTTAAATAAACTCAAGGATATAATTTTTTTAAGCACATTTGAATCAATTTTTGTAACTTATGTTTTCTATCTAAATTTGTTTTACAAAAAATATTTTTGTTACGCGTCTTTCATTAGTTAATCTATCAAATATTTTATGATTGTATTTAATTGATTAACAAAACTATAATATTTATATTATTGTGCTCAAACATTGATTTTAAGGTTGTTAGTGATTTTTTATTTATCTGTTATTCTCTAAAATCATCTAGTTAGTTTTTTTCATTATTTAATTCGCTCTAAGACACAATGCACTTGTGTTTTTACAAGAAGCTTGTAAGTAGGTTACTTAAGAACATTATCTTGATAAGTAATTTGAGTCATAACCTTATAATTGAACATCATTTCTATATTAGATAGTTAATTGATTCATTGAATTGATGATTTTCCTCTTAAATTATTGTTATATTATTTTTACATAAAAAATCTTATGTTATTGATTTTTTCATTTTATTTTATTTTACACGTAATTGCATATGTAATCATTCTTCAAAATTTTAATTTAATATATTTTTATCAATTATCTATTCAACCCTTCTAACTAATTATATCCATAATAAATAAACTTTCAAGGACGATCAAACTAACTATATGTAATTTATAAATGTTTTATTTTATTAAAAATGGTGATTAAATAATTATTTAATTGAATTTTTTTGGATTTTAAAATTTTAGATTCTAATTAAGACATTATGTTTCTATTTATTATTTAAAAATAATTAATTTTAATTAAAAAAATTAAAATTTTAAGGAAATATAACTATAATAATTATATGTAATTTATAACTTTTAATTTTATAACAAAAATTATGAAATAGTGATTAAATAATTTTAACTGTTTAGAATTTTAATTTTTAAATGTATGAAATAGTGATTAAATCATTTTAAATGAAATCTTCTGAAATTAATTCCTAATTAAATCATTATGTATGTTATGTATTATCTAAAATAATTAATTTTAATTAAAAATATTAAAAAATATAGTTATAAAGGAGTGATTAAATAATTACAAATAAATGTTTTGAATTTTGAATTATTAATTAAGTTATTATGTTTATAGTTTATTATTGTAAAAATTTAATTTTAATTAAAAATATTAAAATAAATATACGATTAGGTGATTAAATAATAGAATTCTAGTGAGAAGTTTTTTAAAAAAGATGTTAATAAATTTGTTCAATATTTGGGAATAAAAATTAAAAAAAATGTAGAATCCTGTCACATACTTTATCATAAGTTTCAATTAATGATATAAACATAATTATGATAACGTGTGTTTTTGATGTTGATATAATAAAATATTTACTTTTGTAATATTATTTTAATGTTAGTTATGTTTGTTAATTTATTAGTTTAAAAAGTGTATTTTTATTAAAATTATAAAATTTAGAAGGAGTATATGATAAATAAAATAAAAAATCAAAACTTAAATAAAATGCCACCAATCATTTTGTGATATATTAAGAAAGTTAAATAGAAATCTTAATAATATTTTTATAAATAACATATAAACTCATACATTTAGACTAATTATAAGAACAATAACAATAGATGTGTTTAGGTATAATTATCTTAGTAAGAAAAGAGTAATAAAAATATAATATTATGAGCAAATAATAAAAATTATGTGTAGAATATGCATATTGAAAAAAGTTATGGATAAAATAATTTGAAAATAAATTAATTACTAAATGAAAAATACTTTATATTATAGAACATAATTTTGTTTAGAAATATTAGAGTTTACATTAAAAAATTGTAAAAGTTTTGAAAATTTATTCTTATAATTTTAATGTGCAATCTTTTGTATTTTCTCTTATAAAATTCTTTCTTAGTTAAATAATAAACTAATATAATAGTTAATAATATAGACATACTTAAAGGAATGTGAGGAATTATTAATTATATTTTTATAATTAATTAAAATTTTAAATAACATTAAAAGATATGATATATTTAATATATAGTAATTGAATTACATTATATAAAAATATATATTTATAATTTACTTAGATATTACTAATCAAATTTTGATTTATTGAATTTTGGGTTAATAGTTACATAATTTAGGCAATGTGTAATCATAACTAATTATATTTTTATAATAAATTAGAATTTTAAAGAATTTTAAAATATAATTAATAAAAATTTTATAATTAATTTTAAAGAACGTTAAAAAAGTATTATATTGTTAATACATAGATAATTAGATTAAGTTATATGAAAAAATACATTGGTACTTATAATAATGACATTACCAATTAAAATGTATCATATCACTTTTGTGACTAATAGTTATTTCTCCGTGAAAATGTAAATTCATTCTTTTATTATAGTTATAAAATATGTCAATTTGTTGAAAATATTAGAAATTTGTGAGAAACAAATTCTTCTAAAAGCTTAAAATATTAGTAGAATGATAAATAATACTTTTATACATTCTATCAATCCAAGTATTTGCTCTATGTATCATATATATTAAACACTTATAATTCAACAATTAAATATATGAATTCTAATTTTGATATCATATTAAAAGTCATTGAAAAATTAATTTTCTTAAAAAATTAAGCTATTCAAAGTACGACCAATAATACTTTTATACTGTGAATTCAAGCTTATGTGTATTTTGGTAGGATGCACTACTATAATTTAGTCAATAGAAAACATTTATAAAACACCATCTAAAGTTATAGAAGTGTTTGTTCATGCGCATTATATGCCAATGCTAAAGAGCATGGATTGCAAGCCCCTTGAAAAAATGCAATACAAAGGTGTTTTGAAGCGCTCTCTTTCTCAAAGAAAAGAAAAGAAAAGAAAAACAGTTCAAATGTAGTTACTTTGGCAATTACAATAACGTTTAGAACATAAATTTCGAATAATAAATATAAAATTTTATTATTTAGCAAAAAAAAAAAAGAAAATACAATTTTACTAAAGTACTCAAAAAAAAAAGTCTTACAAACCCAAACAAGTATTATATTCTGTAATAAAAAATAAAAAAAATAAAAAAACAAAGCAATGTAATAACTTCATAAATGGAGATTTCTTCTGCATCTTCTGGCTTGAGAACCATATACGTTCTACGAATGATCTGTTCTCACAAAAGTGATGGAACCAAAGTGACTTATTTGGTAAAAAGCAAAGAGATATATAACATTAATGCAATAATACCTGTCAATACATGAAATGTACTTTGAATAAAGTTGCAACAGGGGCTTGTAAGATGCAGCTAACCAATAAATTAGACATCATGAAATATTAAAATAACTCCATCCATGAAAATTAAAGAACTTATAATAACACTAATTTTTGTATTGTTACAATTATATATTGTAATATATTTACAGTGTATATATATATATAAACGTACTATATAACTTACTACCATAAATAAAGAAACTAAGCATAACAAAAACCCTTTTCTTGAAATCTTGTTAAGAAAACCCAATTGAGCAATCTCATCTCTACATCGACTATTAATTCATGTCTCCAACAAAGTAAACATTTCAAAAGCATTAGGTATATATGCACACACTAAACCAGAGACGGACTTATACAGGACTCTTGGGCACATGGCCCCACACAATTTTTTTTTAAATTAATATGTAATAAAAAATATTGTTAGATATATATGTTTTTATTTCATAAGTCCTGTAAACTTTTAAAAGCAATGGAAGTATCATTAAAAAAACAAACTCAAATATCTATCTAAAGGCTAAAAACTTTATTCTAACGAAGATTAACATTATATATATAGTTAATAACTATATATTTATTTTAATTCATCATTTAAATAGACATTATTGTTAGGTCTCTACACATTATAGACTCACACTCTATTAGATACATTAAAACTCAAATTATTTAATTTTTTGCAGATCACTTTTAAATAGGTTTAATCTTATATGATAGTTTACAACATATAATTATTCTCTAACATTGAATTAAAGATCTAACAATCTCTCACTTGGGCTATATGTATAATATTATAATAATGCACTGTGAAAATAACCATATGAGTTTAACTTTGTTGTTGTTACCAAAATGTATCTATAATCAATCTGATCTATCAATTATACCAACATAGAATCAAAGTGATCTTAGTTACATTTAACATAACTCGACCCATCAATGGTTATATATATTGATATAATTGAATGACATGGATCATAATGTAAATGTATAATAAGAAAACTTTATGCAATATGATCTTAAGATACCTATTTCCAACTGGTACAATCTTAAACTTTAGTGTGATCAACTATACCAAAATCAAAATATATATTTCTATAGAAAATAACCTTAAAATATCTAGATTGAAAGTGTGTCTATCAAAGAAATATTTAAAATTACAAACTCCCATTAAAATTGAATATCTTCAAATTATATGTCACCCATATGAGCAGTATGCTCATAAAATATTTTGAGTGGCAATCTCTTAGTAAGAGGATCTGTAATCTTGGATTTTGTACCGATTTATTTTATAAACATCTGTATACTTTGAACCTTTTTCTTAACAATCAAGAATTATATCTCTATATGCTTCGACTTTGTTGAGCTCTTATTGTTAGTGGAATATAGCACTATTGACTTATTACCACAAAATAACTTAAGTGGTCCTTTAATACCATCTACTATGTACAGCCCTGTGATAAAATTCCACAGCTATATTTCGTATGATTCTAGTAAGATAGAATCACAAATCATACTCATCACCATGTCTTTAAGCGTCCTGTTTTGTCTTTCAATAACACCATTTATAATTGACGAACTTGGCATAGTGTAATATGGGATGATACCATATTCCTATAGGAACTTAGCAAACGATCTTGGACATTATTCACCTAAACTGTCATATATGTCATAGTGGAGTATATACAGATTAATTAAATATAATCTAATAACATAAAATAAACATATATACAGATTAATTAAATATAATCTAAAAATAAACATAGATACAAATTCAATAAATATTTACCTAAAAATAAATATAAATACAGATTCAATAAATATTCATGCAAATTTTATCATTTATATTAGTGGAGTATTTATGGATATAATAACTAAATTAATTATGCTTGCTCATATTATCTAGGTTATTAAAGATATAAATTGATATTTTATTGATTCTCTCTTTTTTGTATGAATACCACCTTTGGTGGGTTAGATATTCTTTGTTAACTAAACAAATCAATTAACACCTATGGGTGGGGTTGATAACTAATTTGGTTAATTAAATTAAATCCTTTTTCTAAGAGATTGAAAATGAACCATTTAAATGCCACCTTTGGTGGGGTTAGACAGTTTAAACTTTATTCAAGGTGTCCAAATTAAACCTAAGAATTTAGTTATCCGAGTACTAACTTTCAAGTTTTAAAACCACTATTGAAAACATGTTGTCAATACATTTCACATAATAATTCTTATAAAAACTTTTGAAATAGAGCTTCACTCTAACTACCGGGCGATTGTACCAACAAATAAAAGAGCACTACTCTAAATTAGACCGGATAACTAAACCTTAAAGTCTAATCTTCAGATTTAAGTTTGTAATGAAAAATAATATATTTCTCTCTAACATACTTAATATAAAATCTTGAATAAAAATAAAATCAATTCATTTTAGAGATTTTTACCTATTTAATATTTCGCAAGCATAACAACGTTATTATTATATCATGATTATAAGCAATAGCACGCTTAAATTTAATCACAGACAAATTAAATATAACATGTAAGAATAAAGCATAAAAATAACTGTAAAGAAAATAAAATCCTTACAGAACTTCGACGCTATTCCCGTTGCTAGAAAACCTCCAAGCGGAATTTGCACTTCCATTTATTGAATCAAAAATCTAAATTATTACAAAAACATTACAAGTTCCTCTCAAAAAGAGAAGAACTCTAAACCTAAGACAATTGAACTAAAAACTAAGAGAAAAACTAAGAAAAGCTTAGAAACTAAGAAAGAAACTAAAGAAAACTCAAAACCTCTTGATGAACGAAAACCGGCATCGCCGATTCTCGCAAATACTTTGGTTTTAATATTTGTAAAACTCTCGCAAGTGCACGAATCATTTCGTAGAAAATGATAAGTATACTCCCAAGGTCGATCTAAGGAAGGAATGTATGTGGTTTTTAATTTATTATTCAAACTTTTAAAAACGAAATTAAATCCTAAACATCCTGTCACGATAGTTTGGTTTTTTGTGTTCCTAATCTAATAACATAAAATAAACATATATACAGATTAATTAAATATAATCTAAAAATAAACATAGATACAAATTCAATAAATATTTACCTAAAAATAAATATAAATACGGATTCAATAAATATTCATGCAAATTTTATCATTTATATTAGTGGAGTATTTATGGATATAATAACTAAATTAATTATGCTTGCTCATATTATCTAGGTTATTAAAGATATAAATTGATATTTTATTGATTCTCTCTTTTTTGTATGAATACCACCTTTGGTGGGGTTAGATATTCTTTGTTAACTAAACAAATCAATTAACACCTATGGGTGGGGTTGATAACTAATTTGGTTAATTAAATTAAATCCTTTTTCTAAGAGATTGAAAATGAACCATTTAAATGCCACCTTTGGTGGGGTTAGACAATTTAAACTTTATTCAAGGTGTCCAAATTAAACCTAAGAATTTAGTTATCCGAGTACTAACTTTCAAGTTTTAAAACCACTATTGAAAACATGTTGTCAATACATTTCCACATAATAATTCTTATAAAAACTTTTGAAATAGAGCTTCACTCTAACTACCGGGCGATTGTACCAACAAATAAAAGAGCACTACTCTAAATTAGACCGGATAACTAAACCTTAAAGTCTAATCTTCAGATTTAAGTTTGTAATGAAAAATAATATATTTCTCTCTAACATCCTTAATATAAAATCTTGAATAAAAATAAAATCAATTCATTTTAGAGATTTTCACCTATTTAATATTTCGCAAGCATAACAACGTTATTATTATATCATGATTATAAACAGCTAGCACAGTTAAATTTAATCACGGACAAATTAAATATAACATGTAAGAATAAAGCATAAAAATAATCAGAAGAAAATAAAATCCTTACGTAACTTCGACGCTATTCCCGCTAGAAAACCTCCAAGCGGAATTTGCACTTCCATTTATTGAATCAAAAATCTAAATTATTACAAAAACATTACAAGTTCCTCTCAAAAAGAGAAGAACTCTAAACCTAAGACAATTGAACTAAAAACTAAGAGAAAAACTAAGAAAAGCTTAGAAACTAAGAAAGAAACTAAAGAAAACTCAAAAACTAAGAAATGAGAGAAAGAAAGAAGAGAGAAGTGAGGTTTTGAGGTGTGCTTTGAAGTGAATGGAAGAGGGGTATTTATAGGTGAGGATGGAGAGAAAAAATGAGTAAAAAAATGTTAAAAAAAATATAAAAAAATAAAAACGTGTAGTGGACATCTTGAGGTCATCAATGACATCGATGACGTCATAGAAATTTCTTTGCACGTGAAAAATGGGTCAAAAACGCGTTGGGCGCGCGGTGGCTGGGCGGCTAACGCGCGCGTGAGCGATAACCCGCGCGATCTTTGCGCGCATGAACGATAACGCGCGCGCGATCTTCTGGCGCATGAACGATAACCCGCGCGATCTTTGCGTGCATGAAACAGATAACCAGCGCGCGATCTTTGCGCGCATGAAACGATACCCGCGCGATTTTGGGCGGAGAGTCTTTGAGTCTTTAAGCGCGGCGCGTTTTCTGCTTTTGACATTTTTGACCTTTTCGACCCATTTTGTCCAATTTTTTCCATGTTTGTTGACCTTTTTCCACTTATTTATTAATTTATTTGTGATGTATTGCTTCAAGTATTCTTCTTTGAGTCTTTAAATTGCGTTTTTAAGCCAAAATACCCGAAAAATAATAAAAATACCCGTGATTCGAAAAAGACAAATTTATATAAATATATGATAAAACATATAAATATATATATTTTTAATCAATTAATGTGCATAAAATCATGGTTATTTTAGTGCTTTTTGAGCACTTCATCACAACCTGACCAACCTTCTTGCTAGTCCCTTAGCAAGAGAAGCGATAAAAACTAAAAATTAAACTATCCTAAATCACTTCCGTGGATTGAAACGGTTGCATTTAGCCTATGCAACAAGCCTTTAAACCCCTAGGGTGCCCTTAGCGGACGAGTTTGAGTCTCGTGAGGGTTTTCAAGAATGATACCCACAAACATTGTACTAAATGTAAAAACAAAAGAAACAATAAAAACAAACAACTTAAAAATTAAATTTACAACAAAATCACAAATTATCAACATCTCACAAAAATGTCTCATACTTTTTAATCTCCTTTAAGATCATAATTAAAATCTCAAGCATAAGTTATTTTAATCTCTTTAAACAATCATGATTTATTATAATAATTAGTCGAAAATCATTTTCATATTTCATATCAAAAATGTATCAATTTAATTTCACCCAATTTCAGTGTCATGAATCAGAATTCGCTTCGACTCTATTCCTCACAAGTCAATACTCTCAAAACACTGAATCCTATGGGTTCAAACACTCATACTAATTTATATGCGAAAGAGTTGATGTATAGAAATGAACTAATATGTTCGCATATGTATAAAGAATAAAGGCTCAAAGTGTTATTTTAACATTGATCTCATGAAAGGAATCAAATGTATAAATTATAAAGATATCATATATAAAAATTATTTTCATGCATAAATCAAACTCATTAAGAAAGAATTTCAAGATATATGCCTTTTACAAATGAAGAGAGTGCAATGACTTTTTAGGGAATTATCTCCTATATCCTTCTTTTGTAATTAGCCTTTACTCACAACTTTGTAGGCAATGTGGGTTATAGTATGTAGATTATACTATATATTCTTTATCTCTCTATTTTTTTCTGAAGATATTTCTCAATATATGTATTTTAGAGAGTCAACCCATGTACAGATTGTACATATTTTGGATTTTGGTGAGTGGTTAATTTTGTGGCTTTTCTGTTTGATCTTGGTTTAGGTAACCCCATATATGTTCTTTTGTTTTTGTAGTAGTCATGCATAAATGAGATATAAGCATATACTATCAACTTCTACTCAAATCATTTAATCAAAGCAAAAATAATAATCAAAAATATATGATACTCTATTAAAATGAGAAAAAAAATTCATACATTCAATGCTAATACCTATAGAGATCATCTAAAAATTTGAAGAAATAAGAAATGTGTTTGGAGTAGAAAAAATATATATTTCACTCTGAATAAAGGAAATTAGGCTCAAATTATATCTCACAAAGGTAGTCTCCACTAAAAAAAACTCATAAACACCGATTTTGGGTTTAATATAATTTCTACATCTTATCAAGAAATACTAATTATGACAAAAACTAACTAATTATCAAAAATAGTTACAAAATATTTCATGATATGTTTTCAAAAAATTAATCTAACAGTACAAAAGACTTAACTATTTACTTAAATTTGATTTAAAGAAATGATAAATTTTTGTGAGAAAAGTTTTTTTTTTATTATTTTTTTATTTTTTTTTTAATTAAGTATGGTAACTTTTCAGTCATACATTTTTCACCCATGTGACTAAGTCTCTTATACCATAATTCAGCTGCATTGTCTTTCTCTATAGCATTTGTTGTGTCAGTGGAAAGCTTCACTTGTATTATATACATAGCTGTATGCTTCTCACCTCTAGCCTACTAAGAAGCCTTTGGGAAGTTTCCATTTTTCATAAATGAAGGAGCTACAATATCCTTCATATGCAAGTTTGCGTACAGAAATCAAATTCAAGCCCATGTCTGGAATATGCCTGACATCCTTCAGAAATAGTATAATTACATTCTCTATTTCCAAAGAAACTTCTCTTCTACCAAAAACCCTTGACAAACCTTCATTTCTTATTCTAACAACACCAAAACTTCCAGGTGTGTATGATGATAAAAATTCTCTACGCAATGTAGCGTGAATTGTAGCACCACTATCAATCACCTAACTAGTCTCGTGTGATGGAAGATTGACAAAATCTTCATCATAAATGATATTGAACTCATCTATGGTATTTGTTTTCTCATCATCACTACTATCATCTTTCTTCACTACTTTGCCTTTGTTCGTTTCCTGTTCCTTCTTGAACACATGGCAAAATTTCTTGATGTGACCCTTCCTTTTATAGTGATGTCATTCAATATTGATAAATTTTTTTTGATTTGCCTATACTCTTGCCTATGGGTTTTTGTTCTCTGTATTGTCTCCTTCCTCTGGACTCTGTGATAAGGGCTTATGCTTCTGAATTTCTCTTCTTGTTTTGTTTCTCATATGAAAACATGGATTTTACAACAACTTCAAATTCCATTTTGTCTTTCGCATAAGCCAGAGTTGTTGTGAGATGATTATATGATAAGAGTAGTGATGCTAGCAACATCACACATTTCTCTTCATCGACAAAACTCACATTGAATCTTTCTAATTGAGAAAGCTTGCTATTGAAATTGCTAACTTGATGCATTACGCTCAAATTATCTTCCTTCCTCATCTGATATAGCTCTTTCCATAAATAAAATTTATTGGAAAAGTTCTATGATATGTACATGTTTTCTAGAGTCTCTCATGTTTCTTTCTTAGTCTTGCAATTTTTTTATTCAATATTTTACAAGACACTATCGAAGAGATTTAGATGGATTTTACTAGACATCCCACCCATGGGACAAACCAAGCCCAAAGACCGAGCTCTATATCAACCGAGCTGGACGTCACCCCGAGTCCAAGAAAGATCGAACCCAATGTCATTTCAAGCTCGGTCACAAAAGGATCTCGAGTTCGGTCACAGAACGACCTCGTCATAAGCACAGTTGAATTTGACCTAGATTTCTGACACATTATACTTTATGTCAAATCATACCCTACTGACATGTATTTACATTCACACATTGTTTATCCAATACATGTATAACTTATGTGCTATAAATATATGGATCACTTATGAGGATCCACATATTGAATCCTTGGCATTAAAACCCTCTCTCTCTAGATAAACCCTGCATACTCAACATTTTGGTGCCTATCGTGGGGCTTAGATTCTCATGTCAACACAAGTTTCTAACCCCATCTCTCGTAGAACTCACCTCGCCCCTAGAGAGAAAATTAGGAATTTGTAACTCGCAAATTGACATTCATGGAAATACCTTGATCCGAAAGACAACCAAACTCAAATGATGCAAACATAATGGCAACACAAGGAAACATGCCACGAGCCACCAATCAGGAGGGGGCAGAAGGTAATGCCCTCTATCAGGAATTATCTCACCAATTCCTTGAACTAAGAAAAGAGCTCGATGAAACCCAAAGAGAAAATAGAACTCTCCGGTCCTTGGCAGATGGAAGGACCTCAGAAAATCCTATCGCTGAACCAACCACTAGAGAGGCAAGGGAACATGGTCTGTCCGAACCCCGTCATACCGAGCATGAAGTAGAAAGACATCCTTTTTCCAGCTTCGCTCGCCCCGATGAAGAGAAATGGTTCCAAGAAAAGAGAAGTTCGGAGATATGACTATAGCTTTAGAAAATAACAACAAGAAACAGGATGAGGCCCTCAAAGCAGCAAACGAGAGACAGGAAAAAGGAAAAACCACTTTCGAAATTGATAGAGACTACGAACAGTTGTACATCTCACCATTTACAAATACAATCGAAAATGATGAACCCCCACCCAAGTTTAATGCTCTTAAATGCCCAGGCTATTTTGGAACAAAAGATCCAGTAACTCATGTCCAACATTTCAAAGCAGCCATGGCGCCCATAAGCCTTACTCAGGCAAAGTGAGATGCAATGATGTGTAAACTGTTCGCCACCACTTTGTGCGATGATGCGCAAAAATGGTTTAACAACCTACCCCCTAGTCCATATCTTCATTCCCACAGTTTGCCAAGTTATTCATCACCAACTACGCCTGCAATAAACCCTTGAGAAAAGAATCTCACCACCTCTTTTCTATTATACAAGGGGAAAAGGAGCCCATCGAAGAATACATAAAGCATTTCAAGGAAGAAAAATTAGAAATCATTGATTGCACTAGCTCTATCGCCATAGAGGCTTTTAGGCGAGGCCTGCTAAAAAATTCTACCTTATTTATGGAATTAACTAAATCAGTATCACAGACCTTGGAGGAAGCTTACAGGGAGGCTAGAAAGTTTGTCAATCTAGAAAGAGAGCTTAGCTTGGCAAAAGATCGTCGAACAGGGGCAGAGATCATCCCAACACCAAGCAGAGAAAAAAGAGCAAGCCCAGCGCCATAGCAAACACACCACAATTATAAAAACAAGTGAATTGCTTATTTAGGGAATAGACACGGGCCAATCAACAAAAACTAAGCGGTGAATAAAAATTGGTCGGGAAATATGAAAACATGGGGAAGAGCAGAATCCTCCTCCAAGAGTCCCCCGTGATTGCAGAATCTTTTAAAAGGAGATTTAACTGAGATACTAAAAAGAATGGAGCAAGAGCCCAAGACCAGATGGCCACCCAGGATGACTACCCTGGGCAAAAATATATCCAAATGATGCGCTTTTCACAAAGATATGGGCCACGACACAAGAAATTGTAGAGACCTGTAAAGAGAGTTGGACACACTATTGGCAAGAGGATATTTTAAAGACTTTGTTGCAAGAAATGATGACAAAAGAATCTACTAGGAAGAACGAGGAACATCTCGACCAACATTCTCATCAAACAGTAATAAACGACCTCATAATGGGTTGGACGTTAAAACCATACATACCATACATGGAGGACCTGGCGTCAGTGGGGTGTCTAACAATGCCCGCAAAATATTTGCAAGAGAGATGCACAATGCGCCCCAAGTCTACACGTTGGATAGCGCGAAGCCCCCTACTAGAATAATTTTCATGGAGAAGGATGAAACTACATCCCATCACGAGGACCCATTGGTGATTACCCAGAGGATCGGGTCTTGTGATGTCCGACGAATAATGATTGATACTGGTAGCTCAATGGATCTCCTCTTTCGAACCATGCCAATGCCCTGGGACTTAGAGACACGGACATCATCAAGGCAGAGCTTCCCCTCGTAGGATTCAACAACAGCACCACCTATGCAATAGGAGCGGTAATCTTGCCGGTCATGACAAAAGGGATAATAATAATGACTAATTTTGTCATCATTGACGCCCCAACTCACTACAATGCAATCTTGGGAAGACCCTTGGTACACAAGATGAAGGCAGTTCCATCTACTTTCCACCAGGTGGTAAAATTTCCTACACCTAAAGGCTCCGAGGAGATAAAAAGAGATCAAGAAAATGCCAAAAGTTGTTATAATGCCACAATGAAGGGAACTGCCCCCAAATAACAATCACTGAAAATTTTCCTTCCACTGAAACAAAGGAATAAAAGTACGGCACGACCAGTGTTTCTAAACAAAGTAAAAGAACTCCCAACAGACACGGAGGGAAAGGGCCACCTAGTCAAAATGGGTGACAACCTGACACTAGAGCTAGAGGAGAAACTCCAATTATTTCTCAAAGCTAATGTAGACGTTTTCACATGGACCCCCACGGACATATCAGGAATTGATTCGCGAATAATAACACACCGGCTAAACGTCAATACAAAGGCTAGACCCATTCAACAAAGGAAAATAAAATTCCCTAGGGAAAAAAATGAGGCGATCAAATGTCATATAATAGCCCTCCAACAGGCCAAAGTCATCAGGGAGGTTAAGTATCCCTTATGGCTCTCAAATGTGGTACTCGTAAAAAAGGCATGTGGAGCATCTCGCATGTGTATAGCTTTTATTGACTTAAACGAGGTCTGCCCCAAAGACTGCTTCCCCCTTCCAAGCATTGATCAATTGGTAAATGCCTCTTCCAGATTCGCATTGATGAATGTCTTAGACGCATACTCTGGATATCATCAAATCAAAATGCATCCTGATGACGAAGAGAAAACTTCTTTCATAACGAAAGAAGAAACATTTTGCTTCGCAAGAATGTTGTTCGGATTGAAAAACGCAAGTGTAACATACCAACACCTCATCAACAAATGTTCCACAAATAGATGGGGAAGAACGTGGAAGCATACATCGACGACATGTTGGTCAAGATAGTTCAGCCCATGAACCATATCAACGACCTACAGGAGATATTCGAGGTGATACGAAGGTACGACATGAAACTTAACCCAAAAAAATGCATTTCGGTGTGGCTGTAGGAAAATTCCTGGGATACCTCATATCAGCAAGAGGAATCGAGGCCAATCCAGATAAAATACAGGCACTAATACATGGCTAGGACTTCCATCAAAGGACAGGTTGTGGCTAAATTCGTGGCCAAGTTCACTGAATGCCCTAAGGTCGTTACCAACAAAGAAACTGAGGAAGTGTTGATATTTGACTCATGGAATGCACCAACTTGGCAAGTATTTGTGGATGGCACTCACAACTTTAATGGCTCAAAAGCAGGGGTGGTTATAAGGGATGAAAAGGATAATTACTTCGAATATGCTGTCAGGCTTGACTTTCAAACAACCAATAACATCATAGAATATGAAGCTGCCATATTCATAGTCATGATAGCCAAAAAACTGGGAGCATATAGCATAGCCCTACATAGCAACTCTCGGCTCATTGTCAATCAGTTCCTCAGAACGTTTAAGGCTCGAGATGGAAATATGAAGAAATACTTGGAATGACTAAAATAAGAATGCACAAAATTCTCAAAGTTCAAAATCGAGCAGATGCTCAAAACGAGAACAAACACACCAATGCCCTGGCCACCTTGGCATCTATTCGAGAAACCAAATACGACCAAGTGGTATTAGTAATGGTGCTGATAGAGGCATCTCTTGAAGAAATTGAAAAAAAGGATTGAATGCATGGACGACAATCCATCTACAACATGGTTCGCACCGATCTACAAATTCTTGAAAAAAGGAGACCTGCCCGAAGACCGCACGGCTATAAAAAAATCATAGCCAAGGCAGGCCAGTACATGATCGAGGTAGGAAAACTATACCGCAAGACGTCACTCAACCCGGGCCTCTTATGCATAAATACGGAGGGAGCCGAAAAAATAATATACGAAGCGCACGAGGGAGATTGCGGCACACATTCTGGGGGTAGAATATTATCTCAATGAATCATGAGACAAGGTTATTACTGGTCCACTATGCTTGTTGATTGCATTAAATACGCTCAAAGGTGCAACAAATGCCAAAGATTTGGCCCCCTAACCCACACATTACCTAATGATATGCAGGGAATAGTAAGTCTTTGGCCTTTCTACAAATGGGGATTGGACATAGTAGGACCTTTGCCCATAGGCACGGGCCAGAAAAAGTTTCTCCTCGTTGACACTAACTATTTTTCAAAATGGATAGAAATTGAAGCTCTAGCCAAAATACGAGAGGATGAGGTAATCAAATTCATATGGAGGTCTATAATTTTTTGCTTTAGCCTCCCCAAAGAGCTCATTACTGATAACAGGCGCCAATTCACCGGTCGAAAGCTCAAGAAATTTGTTCTCAAATACAATATCAAGCTCGTCCACTCTACACCCTAATACCCCCAGGCCAATGGTCAGGTAGAGTCCTCCAACAAATTAATCATCAACCTTTTAAAGAAAAAACTGGAAAGAACTAAAGGGAAATGGGTGGAGGAATTACCAGTGCCCTCTAGGCTGTTCGAACAAGCCCCCGAGGGAGCACCAACGAAACCCCATTTTCCTTAGTATATGGAACCGAGGCGGTAATACCCACTGGAGTTGCAATCCCTACTCATAGATCGACCATAACAGAAGAGCAAAACGAGATAAAAAGAGCAATCGAATTAACCTTAGTTGAGGAAAGAAGAGATGAAGCTTTAAGATTGATGATCAAGCAGAAAAGAACAATAGCAAAATATTACAACAAAACCGTGCGCTTCAAGATTTTTCCCCCATGTGATTGGGTTCTTAGGAAGGTTTTCCCTAATAAAAAAGAATGGATTGTAGGTAAAATGGGTACTAGTTGGGAGGGACCTTATCAAATAATTGAAATAACATCAGAAGGGGCATACGTATTGAAAGGCATTAAAGGCATTGAGGAAAGCGTAAGCTGGAATGCCAGACATTTAAAAAGATACTATTTCTAAGAAATATATGTATTAACCTACCCATATTTTTCTTTTCTTTTATAAACAACGACGAGCCTATATTTATAAAATGAAAAACCTCAGCACCAAATTACTTACTTACAACTCTCTCCCTTAAAATGGGTCAGAGGCTCCTCACCTAGATCTATAAATCTGGTATAGCACCCCAACAAAGAAAGAAGTCGAGTTTCTCACCTTGGTCAATAACTAGGTCAGCACTCAGAGCATCTTGGTCAATAACCAGGTCAAGCTCTCCCTTAAAATGGGTCAAGGGCTTCTCATTTAGATCATTAAATCTGGTAGAGCACCCCAACAAAGAAAGAAATCAAGTTTCCTACCTCAGTCAATAACCAGGTCGGCACTCAGAGCACCTTGGTCAATAACTAGGTCAAGGTCTCCCTTAAAATGGGTTAAGGGCTTCTCACCTAGATCTATAAATCTGGTAGAGCACCCCAACAAAGAAAGAAATTGAGTTTCCCACCTCGGTCAATAACCAGGTCAAGTTCTCCCTTAAAATGGGTATCAAGGGCTCATCACCTAGATCTATAAATCTGGTAGAGCACCCAACAAAGGAAAATGTCAATTTTCCCACCTTGGTCAATATCCAAGTCAGCGCTAAAACAAATTCCATTATACATAAATAAATCTCTCATTACACATCAAATCACTATTCATCTCTCATTACACATCTAAACACTATAGATTTTTCCATCACTTAGCACAAACATTTAAGTACTCTTTAAACATTTGGACACACATCCCATATCTGGATCATCAATTTCTTCAATCAAAAGTAAAAGTTCAGCCTGAATCTCAACCACATTTTCACAAGTATAAGTGGCAGGTTCCGGGTATGTCGTCCTCATTACAAGCAACCCCCGCTCCAGATCTTCAGTAATCTCCATAACTTTAAGAAAAACTCTTTCAGATCATTTTATATAAAAACCTGCCCAATACGAATCTCTACCAACAAGATTAGCCATACTAGTCAAGGTTTTCTTTTCACGAGATTGCGTTTAAGATAAATTCTCCCTACAAGTAGTAAGCTCACACTTGGTTTATTTTGTAATACGTTCAAGCCTCACAACCTTAGCTTTCAGCACCTTAATCTCGTCCTCGAGCCTACAACTTGCAATGCAAAAGACTCGAACTAAGCACCTATTCGTTTGGTCAAAATCCATATCACGTGAAGAAAAAAGTTAGATGAATTAAAAAAAAATTTCTCAAACGCATAAATAAGATTGACGTTCTACCATCCCTTTTATAGGGAAGAAAATATATATATATATATGTATATTTTAATACATGACAAAAGGTAGGTCAACATCATAAATACATAATAAAGAGACAAAAATTAATGTATTTATTAAATACTAAATCCATGGGTACAAAATCCATGTACCACCTTGCAACTATAAAAAATAAAATATCGTCGAGCTCAAAAAATATATATCAACTAACGGAGCTTGACTATAGACCGATGTAACAAGTATATCCAGAATGCGATAATAATACTTGTCTAAACCTTTCATGAGATCAATGTTAAAATAACACTTTGAGCCTTTATTCTTTATACATATGCGAACATATTAGTTCATTTCTATACATCAACTCTTTCGCATATAAATTAGTATGAGTGTTTGAACCCATAGGATTCAGTGTTTTGAGAGTATTGACTTGTGAGGAATAGAGTCGAAGCGAATCGATTCATGATAATCGAAATTGGGTGAAATTAAATGGATACATTTTTGATATGAAATATGAAAATGATTTTCGACTAATTATTATAATAAATCATGATTGTTTAAAGAGATTAAGATAACTTATGCTTGAGATTTTAATTATGATCTTAAAGGAGATTAAAAAGTATGAGACATTTTTGTGAAATGTTGTTAATTTGTGATTTTGTTGCAAACTTAATTTTTAAGTTGTTTGTTTTTATTGTTTCTTTTGTTTTTACATTTAGTGCAATGTTTGTGGGTATCATTATCGAAAACCCTCACGAGACTCAAACTCGTCCACCAGTATAAACCTAGGGGTTTAAAGGCTTGTTGCATAGGCTAAATGCAAGTGTCAATCCACGGAAGTGATTTAGGATAGTTTAATTTTTAGTTTTTATCGCTTTTCTTGCTAAGGGACTAGCAAGAAGTTCCGGGGGGTTGTGATGAGTGCTCAAAAAGCACTAAAATAACCATGATTTTATGCACTTTAATTGATTAAAAATATATATATTTATATGTTTTATCATATATTTATATAAATTTGTCTTTTTCGGAATCACGGGTATTTTTATTGTTTTTCGTGTATTTTGGCTTAAAAATGCAACTTAAAGACTCCAAAAAGAGGAATCTTGGAAGCAATACATCACAAATATATTAATAAATAAATGCGTAAAGGTCGACAAATATGGAAAAATTGGACAAAACGCGTCAAAAAGGTCAAAAACGTCAAAAAGGAGAAAACGCGCCGCCGTCGCCGTCATTGGCCCAGCGAACTCCGCCCAAGCCGTGACAACACTGTTCATCCGCGGGTAGTTTCATCCGCGTGCTCATCCGTGACGCATCGTTCATCCGCGCGTCTTGCTCATCCGCGACAATCGTTCATCCGCTGGTCTTGTTCATCCGCTGACTGCTCATCCGCGTAGCGTCTTGTTCATCCGCGACACCGTTCATCCGCGCGTCTTGTTCATCCGCGACACCGTTCATCCGCGTTACTGTTCATCCGCGATCGTGCGGCCGCCTCGTCACCGCCGACGTCATTGATGACGCGCAATCACTAATCCGCGTTTTTACATTTTTTTAACATTTTTTTCTCTATTTTTCTCTCTCCATCCTCACCTATAAATACCCCCTTCCCTTCACTTCAATACACACCTTCAAACACCTCAAAACCTCACTCTCTCTTCTTTCTTTCTCTCATTTCTTAGTTTTTAGTTTTTTTTTAGTTTTTCTTATGTTTTCGATTGTCTTTCTTATGTTTTAGCTAGTTGCTCTTAGTTTTAGAGTTCTTCCTTCTTTCGGGAAGAACTAGTTATGTTTTTGTAATATTTTAGCTTTTTGATTCAATAAATGGGAGTGCAAATTCCGCTTGGAGGTTTTCTGAAATCTGAATAGCGTCAAGTTCTGTAAGGATTTTATTTTCTTTGCAGTTATTTTTTATGCTTTATTCTTACATGTTATATTTAATTTGTCTGTGATTAAATTTAACTGTGCTAGCTGTTTGTAAAAATGATGTAATAATAACGTTGTTATGCTTGCGAAATATTAAATAGGTAAAAAATCTCTAAAATGAATTGATTTTATTTTTATTCATGATTTTATATTAAGAATGTTAGAGAGAAATATATTATTTTTCATTACAAACTTAAACCTGAAAATTAGATTTTAAGGTTTAGTTATCCGGTCTGATTTAGAGTAAAGGTTTCTTTTTTTTGTTGGTACAATGGACCGGTAGTTAGAGTGAAGCTCTATTTCAAAAGTTTTTATAAGAATTATTATGTGAAAATGTATTGACAACATGTTTTCAATAGTGGTTTTAAAACTTGAAAGTTAGTACTCTGATAACTAAATTCTTCGGTTTTATTTGGACACCTTGAATAAAGTTTAAATCTGTCTAACCCCACCAAAGGTGGCAGATTAAATGGTTCATTTTCAATCTCTTAGAAAAAGGAATTAATTTAATTAACCAAATTAGTTATCAACCCCACCCATGGTGTTAATTGATTTGTTTAGTTAACAAAGAATCTCTATCCTCACCAGAGGTGGTATTCCTACAAAAAAGGGAGAATCAATAAATATCAATTCATATCTTTAATAACCTAGATAATACGAGCAAGCATAATTAACTTAGTTATTATATCCATAAATACTCCGCCATTATAAATGAACATAATTTGCATGAATGTTTATTGAATCTATGTTTATTTTTATGTAAGTAGATTAAAAACACAAAAAACCCCAAAAAATCGTGATGGTGATGTTTAGGATTTAATTTCGTTTTTAAAAGTTTGAATAATAAATTAAAAACCACATACATTCCTTCCTTAGATCGACCTTGGGAGTATACTTATCATTTTCTACGAAATGATTCGTGCACTTGCGAGAGTTTTACAAATATTAAAACCAAAGTATTTGCGAGAATTGGCGATGCCGGTTTTCGTTCATCACCTTTGTCTTGAAAGTGTCCATAGCCAGCACATAAGCACGCTCAACGCTAGACTCCAGTTTCTGGGCCATAGCATCCACATCGGTTTGCGCTTGACGTCACACTTCTTCAGTAGATACCTCAGCCTGTTATTTCACATCCATCATCCCCTCTTCAAGCTCAATCACGCGTTGGGCATACAAATTTAGCTCAAACGTAGCCTGCTTTAGCTTTTCCTCCACATCAACCGCTTTGTTCTCCCACTTCGTTGTTTTCACCAACAAAACTGCATATTTTGAGCGCAACGATGCATGAGCCTATTTCTTTTTCACAAGCTCAGACTTCAAATAATCTACATTTTGAGCTCGATCCAAATCAAAGAGCAGCATGGCCTGATACAATTGACGTTGAATAAGCTCACCAGCATCAGCTCCCTCACAAATAGTTATGAGTTACTCCTTGCATGCATCCATAGATACGTGGCTCATACAACGATCAAGATATTCTGGCACCAGGCCCCTATGTAGCACAATTCTGTCCACATCCGCAGTAAGATCCTCCACGATAGCCTTCCACTTCCTTAAATCCTTTACGGATTTTCCAAATTCTTTGGATCCAATACGAGGAGTGGAAGACCCACCCTGCTCACATGGAGGTGATACAGGAGGACAAACATTCAAAGGCTCGGGATCACGCCCAGCCTCATCAGCACCAACCTTTTTCTTTTTTTTTCTTAAGGTTCGAGGTACAACCTTCATGCTAGGATTTACCCCTCTTCTTACCAACTGAGGAACCCCCTTCCCCAGGAGTAAGAATGGCACCTGTAGGTGAGCTTTGGCCCCCTAGAGCAATATTGCTCTTTATGCGCGTAAAACTTTTCTCAAAGGTTAATTCCATACGAGCTGCAAAATAAAAAAAATGTTAGACAGCCTTTAAAAACATATACAAATATAAAATAATAATAACAGTAGGAGAAAAATATTTTAGGTTGGGAACAAAAGGGTCACCATCTCCAACACCACCTCGCACCCATCCCCGACATTTGTAGAGGGAGTTTTGCATTTAACCGTAGCCCGTGCTTTAAGAGAAGCTCATTGTTTACGATTCACCCTAAGAGGAGGCTCTACAGCACCATGCCTCATTAACCCGCATGAAATAAACCGTGGAGTGTTCAACAGAGCCCTCTAGTTTGTCTTCTCAAGCAGATAGTTCTGAATATCAACCAACCTCTGTTTCGCATCCAGGCTCAAGATCATGATTAGAGAGGCCATGTTTCTAATCACGACCTTAGTGTCATTCCAAACACTCCTAACCAACCTCGTGTCATTAGTAGGGGACTCCCACCGACCCGATACATAGAAAAAATACTCCTTCCAATTTTTTTCATTTTCAGGAAGGGATACATTCACCCCACGATCCTGCTTAATAGACATATACACCCTCCTCGGGTCTGTGGGGTTCTATTTAAGTACATACGCCTCATTAAACTCGGCCATCTCCAAATTCACCCCTAAATCTTGGCATATTAGCAACATGCAAAGAAGATATCTCCACCTATTAGGCATCAATTGCCCCGGTGCAAGCTGCATCCTAACTAAAAATCTCCTGATAAGAGGATACAAAGGAAACCTTACTCCCAGCCATATGGCTTTCTCATGAAAAACGATCCATCCAGTTGGATGTGCATCACCATCACAAGCATTCTCGGGAGGAATTATTATCTGAATGGTTGAGGGAATATCATAGGTCCTCCTTATCCTTTGGAAACAACCCGTAAGTTTTTGGAGCGACTGCCCAGCCCTTGACATGACCTGTCGGTTCACCAGACCCTATTTTTCTGTTTTTCTTCTTCTATGTCCTAAATACTAAAATATGAGTTTGAGGCACGCTCAATCTCACGGTTGGAACTATTCAAGGATGGTAGATAGAGGTAGATGGCTATGACAAGGACCGACTCTTCGTATTAAAAGAACCCGGGCAAGAGGACCTTAAGTTTCCACTTGTACTGTCATACTGGGGACTCTCCCATGAGCCCGAGCTAGAAGCTGATGTCTCTTCCCTTTGCATTTTTTTATATAAAGCTACGGAAAATATAAAAACAAAACAGTAGCAGGCGGTAAGATACGAAAAAAGAGATTACCTAGAGATAATTTGAAAATTAAACAAAGTGTTAGGACATAAACCGACCTAAAAAGAAATTAACAAATCATTAGGAAATCTACGCTTGAGTTCTAAAAAAGCCGAACAGAGAATATGGTAACACGAGCTGAAATCTTACCACCAAACTAAAAATCTCTCACAAACTCAAGGAGAAACAAAAAAGTGTTTTTTTTTTACTTTTTCTCAATTTTTGTAGGTGAACAAATAATAAGCCTCAGCCCAGGCACCCCTTTATATAGGAACATTGGATTTCTCTCTCCAATCAACTGACAAAACATTTATGATGGAAATTGAAAAAGTTCATATCCGGTGACTATTATCTCACTCTTCCACCTCAGACTAAAGCCCGAGCTAAAAGAGTGTGGGGACTTGATGTTTGGAAATTTGAACATCTGAATTGAGGCAAATACCAAGCTTTATACAGATCAAGCCCAAGTCCAACCCAAGATGGAAGATGAAGCACCCTAGACATCCCACCCATGGGACAAACCAAGCCCAAAGACCAAGCTCTATATCAACCGAGTTGGATGTCACCCCGAGTCCAAGAAAGATCGAACCCAATGTCATTTCAAGCTCGGTTACAGAAGGATCTCGAGTTCGGTCACAGAACGACCTCGTCATAAGCACGGTTGAATCTGACCTAAATTTTTAACACATTATACTTTATGTCAAATCATACCCTACTGACATGTATTTACATTCACACAGTGTTTATCTAACACATGTACAACTTATGTGCTATAAACATATGGATCACTTATGAGGATCCACAGATTGAATCCTTGGCATTAAAACTCTCTCTCTCTAGATAAACCTTGTATACTCAACAGTTTCTATAATATAAGACACGTCGTTCAAATATGTGTTACATCCTTTTGTGGAGTGATTTTATTTGCCTTTATTGTTGTATGAAATTTCTCAATGTATTATTTTAATATTAATTTTTAGATAAAAGTGTTGTTATTAAATTAAGTAGATCCATGAATATATACTTATAAAAAATTAAATTAATACGATATCCTCTAATAAATTTTATTTTAATACATACATTTAATTTATATTTTGTATACAGTAATCTTAAATCTTAAAATAAAAATAGTAAAAAGAAGTTACATTAATTTATTTATTTATTGAAAAAAGAACATTAAAATTATATTTTTTATCAAATAAAAAAAACATTACACGATAATATTTGAATATGAGTTTACGATGGTGGGATAAAAAGTCGTACCACTTAAACGATAAGTTAATCACATGTTAATTTTTAAAAGAAATTATTATAAATTAAATTAATACATTTTTAATAATTATAAGTTAAAAAACTCGTAAATTTTTGTCTTATAAATCATGTGTGGGAAAAAATGTAATAATATTTAAAAGGAAAAAATAGTAATGGTTGATTAATTATAATCAAATTACATAAAAAATTATTAATTTTGGGGTGAAGCATTAATAGTTCACTAATTATTAAAAAGTTAATTAAAAATCTAAAATTAAAAAAAATGTAAAAAATTAAAACACGTGAACACATATATATATTTTTTAAAATTATTATATATTTTATAAATCAATTACAATTTAAAAAATATAAATAGAATATGTTTGAACAAATAACAATTGGTTTAGTAATACATAACGTTTCAAAGACTATACATATTTGAATTCATGTCTTTCATTTTTTTATATTTTCTAAAGTTTTAGATATCTAATCAACGATATAATAATATTTTATGAATTTTATACACTTTAATAGTAATAATAAAGGAATAACTGTTATCTTTCATCGTTGTTAAAAAATAAACGATTACAAACTTATTAGGGGGAAGAAAAAAATTACAAACTGAGGTGCTAAAAATTAAATATTTTTTTGGAAAGATTTATTGACCATCTAATTTCAAGTTTGAAGGGATTGTGTGAGTTGAAAAGGTTTTATTGTATAATTCTACATTTCTACTACTGTCGAAGTATATAAAAATCAGAATTTACCATTTGCATAATATCAAATTAATTTCCTCTAATCTTTGGGTTCTTCACTGTTAAGTTGATACGAGTATTATTGGCTGCACAACGACAAGGGATTGGCGCATATGGATGCAGGACGTGGGTGCAAGGCGCAGGGAGGTAGGCAAGCACAAGAGTAAGGGATCATGAATTCTATTGGAAAATGACAGAGTTAGTTAGCTAAATTCCCTTATAATTCATGTGTGTGTAAGGTTATATATAGCTTCAATGAATTCAATAAAGATATCAGAAATTACAGCTAAACAAATCATCCTTATCTTTGTTCTTCTTCTTCTTCCCCAACCCCTTTGAAATTCTATACATAACATTAGTATCAGAATCGGTTTAAGCCATAGACAACCGCAACGAATCTGACGTCGAGTTCTTCAATGAGGTATCTGAGATCTTGGCACGACATAAGTCCAGATTTGAGCAAGTGAGAGCTGTATAAAAGCAGTATTGATCAAGCTATGAACTCTTCGCGCCTCCCACAGCTCACCACCAACTCTTTCTCTTGGGGTTGTGATGAGTGGATTATCTAAGACCTGAGAGAAATCTGAAGTTCCAACCACATGATCCTCTATCTCTAGTGCTGGTTCGAAGAACGATAAGAAAAAACCCAACCTATAGAGGACCATTTGGTTCCTGAGTTAATAGAAGAAATGGCAGTGATGTACGCCAAGATAGAGTCGTGTCGTAATGGGCCACCACCACCTGGGCCTCTAGAGTCGATCCATGACTCAAGTTCTACTTCTCCAGCTTATGGATTTGTATGTGGGCTATTACCTGGGTCTATAATTCCGGCCCATCAGGAAAATGTAACCCCAAATGATAAGTTTAGTGATGATAAGCCCAATTGGTTCAAAGGCTTAATTCATTGCGATATCAAATTTACGAACTCTCACTTCTCATGTGTTTCTAATGATGGTGCTCATAGGGGTGGTCGGAAAGCTGTTAGAAACAAGGGTCGATGAGGTCATATGTTTGATCCAAGTAAGATCTAGCATCGATGGCACTGTAAGACTAACTGAAAACGATATGCTCTGTATCGGCTATGGCTACCTCTGTTATCCCATCTCTGGTTATAACTCGTGGTCAAAGTATTGAGTCTGTTCCAGAAATGGCCCTTGTCATCAGTGACTCAACTGAAGGTGTTGAGAAGATATCCAGAAATCGTCTCTACCTCCATAACAAGATCCTTAATCTTATTCGTTAAAATGACCTCGAAGAGGCTACACTTTATACTCGCCATTTGGTCTATTCCAATTGCAAACCCACCATTTTTACTATCAATGTTGTTCTCAATGCTCAACTTTGACAATTTAAGTATGCATACCTTCTTTCACTTCATTGATTCATTACCCAAGCAGGTATTGCCCCAAATATTATTACCTATAATTTGATTTTTTTGAACTTATTTAGATTGTTGAAAACCCGACACTACTATAGAACATTATAAACAGTTCAAAAATGATGCTCATTTGAATCCTTCACCTATAACTTACAGGATTTTAATCAAATGATTGGTGGATAATAATAGATTGGAGAGGGTAATAGAATTGAAAGATGAAATGGGTGTCAAAGGGTTATAGAGACAAATCCTATTGTTTATCATTATTTGATGGTCAGTTGTGTTAAGAATTCATATGCAGATAGGGTTTTTAAGCTTTATAAAGAGTTGAAGGAAAAATTGGGAGGGTTTGTTGAAGATGGAGTTGTTTATGGCAGCTTGATGAAAGGATACTACTTGAAGGGAACGTATAAGGAGGCTATGGAATGTTATGAGGAGGCTTTGGAGGATAACTCAATGGTAAAGATGAGCATAGCTACATATAATTCAATGTTAGATGCTTTGAGCAAGAATGTGATATTTGATGAAGCTTTGAATTTGTTTGATAGGATGATAAAAGAGCATAGACCACCTAGGAAATTGGCTATGAATTTGGGAAGCTTTAATGTGATAGTGGATGGTTATTGTGCATAAGGAAGATTTAAAGAAGCTATTGAGGTTTTTAGGAAGATGTGGGACTATGAGTGTAGTCCAGATGCCTTATCCTTCAACAATTGGATTGAACAATTATGTAATAATGGATTAATGGTTGAAGTTGAAGAGCTCTATCAAGAAATGGCGCTAGAAGGAGGGCAAAGGCAAAGAATTGCTATAGCTAGAGCAGTGCTGAGAAACCCAAGGATACTAATCCTAGAAGAGGTTGGTAGTGCACTTGACTCAGAATCTGAACTCATTATTCAACAAGCACTAGACAAGATAATGATAGATCGAACAACACTTGTTGCTGCTCACCGTCTATCAACCGTTCAAGATGTGGATACAATCATTGTCTTGAACAATGGTGAAGTTATTGGAAGTGGCACACATCTAATTTTGATGTCTAAGAAAGGAGAGTATTCAAATCTTGAGAGCCTTCAAGTGTCCGAACAAGTTGCAACTTCTAACTCACTGTTTTACTCTCATACTTCAAAGCATTCTAGCTTTCATGAAATTTATGGACTCCCGTACGATCAAGAAGAGTTTAAGTCAATTACATTTCCTTATGCACTTGAATGGCCTTATGTAGCACTTGGATCGATAGGTGCAATTTTAGCAAGAATGGGAACTCCACTTTTTGCTCTTGGAATCACACATATATTGACTGCATCTTATTTTCCTTAGGATTCCCAAATCAAGCAAGAGGTTCAACAGATATCCCTCATAATTGTTGCAGTAGCCGTATTCACAATTCCAATATATCTGTTACAACACTACTTTTATACATTGATGGGAGAGCGACTCACTTGTCGCGTTCACTTATTAATGCTCGCTGCTATCCTTAGAAATGAAGTTAGTTGATTTGAATTGGGTGAGAATAAGACAAATTCACTGACATCCATTTTAGCTGCAGATGCAACACTAGTCCAAAGTGTTGTCGCTGATCGTTTATCTATGATTGTACAAGGCATAGCTCTTATAGTGACTGCTTTCATTATTACCTTCATATTAAGTTTGCATATTGCAGTGGTTGTTATTACTTTTCTTTCCTTATTGGAGCTAACATTGCTAAGCAATTAATTCTCGAGGGATTTGGAGGAAACTACAACAATGTGTACTCAAAAGCAAATTCTTTGGCACAAGAAGCGATCACAAATATATGTATTGTCGTTGTTTTTGGTGTAGAAGACAGGCTTTCCATTCAATTTGCCTCTCAATTAAACCAACCAAAAAAGTAGGCATTCATAAGAGGTCAGATATCCGATTTTGGCTATCAAGTTTTGGCTATGGTGTGACACAACTCCTTGCCTTTTGTTGATATGCACTTGGCCTATGGAATGCATCGATTGTAATCAAGCACAGAGACTCCAATTTTGGAGACATTATAAAATCCCTTATAGTGTTGATAATCACCGCAATTACAATAGCAAAAACTCTTACTCTTATACTAGATATTGTTAAAGGATCCCATGGTTATGAAATGGGTACATTCTTATTCATATTTTTATTCTTCATCTTTGAGAACAAAGATTCTAAAAGAAGGAAGAAATGATATAAGTATTATTGGTTACATAATGATGAACAATTAGCTTACGTGGACGACGTGGATGCAAGGCACAACGAGGCAGGTAAGCACGCATCCACGTGGTTCACGTAAGCACAAGAACGAGTAACCATGAATTTTGTTAAAAAATGCCAAACTTAGTTAGCTAAATTTCTTTGTAATTCATGTGTGTAAGGTTATATATATCCCATTGAATTCAATAAAGATATCAAAAGTTATAACTAAATAGCTCTTCTTACCTATGTTCTTCTTCTTCTTTTTATGTCTCAACTTCTCTGAAATTCTATACGTAGCATAACAATAAGTATATAAAAAGGAGTGGGAGATAAAAATCTCTCTTTAGATTCCAACTTCTTAAGCAAGATCTCTCCATTTCACACTTTCAGATCGAGAGAGAAACACTGAGAAATGGCTTCTTTTGACGCCGACGAAATCAACACTTCAAATAATCATTTTGACGAAAACGATGGCTACTCCGGCTACGATTCCTTTTCTGACTTCCCTGCTGCTGAACAACCTACCTCTGGTGGATTTTCTGATGATCTTGACATCGCCGTAAATCACTCTTCAGGCTCGCCACCGGTGTACGGATTTGAGAATCCCAGTCCTAATTTTTCCGAGTCTTCACCATTCGAACCGATCCACGTAGAGAGTGGCAGTGGAAATGGAAATGGAATTGGGAATGCTTTTGGCTATGGTGCAGGTGAGAATGGAATTTCTGATGGCGTTTTCACATCTGACGTTCCTGTGCTTCCACCGCCGACTGAGATGGAGCCTGAAGAAGGCGCTGCTTTGCGTAAATGGAGGAGGTGAGATTCCGATCTGTTTGAATTTCATTTTGAATTTTTTGAATAGGCGTAGATCTGTGATTGTTAATTTGTTATCTGATCTGGATTTTTTGATTGTAGGCTTAGGTCTGAGTGTTCTCTAGTTAGTTTGTGATCTGGAAAATTTAAACATTACAATTAGCTTGTAACGTTTTCTGTAAGAACAGATTGCTTAAGCTTTAGCATAAGCTCTAGTCCCATATAGATTCTCTAAGGTTTCCGAATACGTGGTTTTGCACACGTGTTGCGGCATTTTCTTGATAACTAGCTTGCATTCCGATTTTGTTGCACACCACTGAAATAGGAGGATGGTTTCATTTGAAGTTAGGATCTGTAAATTATCCTACGATTATGAGGGTGGGTGATAATTCAGATGGAATTAACGGTAACACTATATGTTATCCCTTGATATGATCGGTAGGTTTTTGGTTTAATTCCATAGGCTAAAGGGTGGAGTTTCATATTTAGCCATCTCCAAGCAATGCATGCATGTTTTTATTTTTATTTTTATTTTTATTTTGTACAACTTAAAAAACTTTTTTTTTTCAATGATCGAAAATGCATTACACACATATATATATTGTATTTTTAGGAGGTTAAAGTGAAATAATGTGATTAATTGAATCATATAAAAATCAGAGGGTAATTTTTTGGAGTTACCAAATTATTGTGACTAGAGTTCCCTGAGTAGATGGGTGCAGGACATTAGTTATTACCGAGTTTATACATGGGTGACCTTAATCAACTGTTACTGCCGATTATTCATTGGATATAGTTTTTGAGTTTGCTGCTCCAAATAGTGACAATTAGGGGTGGCAATTTGGGTCGCAACTCATAAAGCCAAATTTTCTTACTAATAAATAATAACTTGACTAAAAATAATTTAAATTGTTTATAATGTTAAAAATAATATGAATTTGGGTCGGAACACATTAACACACAAAATGACACGTGTGACACCCCTGGTGATCATAAGAAATGTTAATGGTCTTTTGGTTAATGTCTCTTCAAAAGGGTTGTTTCTTAGTGCAGTCTCTCTTCATGCTTTCCTTGCCACTTGTCAAAGGAAAGCAAATAGGAAGAATGATTTTTTTACAGTAATCGCCCAAAATAGTTACATTATTTTACAATGCAGTTTAAGTTGTGAGAATTTTGCAATAAATATTTGATAAAGTTGTGAGAAGCAAGTGTGGTATGTGAGAATGAAAAAAATAAATTTACATAGCTATTCAAAAAATTTACATTGACTTGTAAACAAAATTTTACTTTTATATGTGCATATAGAAAATTTACACGTGAAGTAATTTCGGAAATGTGAACAGTGCACTGAAAAATATTGTGTAATATGAACAACTCAAATCAGATTGTAAATATAGTATAACAAGAGTCTATTTTATGAGTTTGCCCTTTTCATTAAGGACCTGAAGTGCTCCTGTGTGTTTGTCCTCACTGTGAGATTCAGTATTTTTTTCTTGTGCCATGCAAAGCTATGCTTGAACTTCCCAAGTCATTTTACCCTGTGATATGGTTCTTAGATTTGTCTTGATCGTTTGTATTATCACAGAAATAAAATTATAGGATTAAACTCTTGTTTACTTTGAGTGCCTGCCCTTTCTATCAAAAAAAGGAAGAATGCCTGTCCTCTCTGAGGGTTCACTGGAAATATTCAGCCTGTTACGAGATACCCGTCAATTTTGGAAACAGAAACATTGTTCAGCATATTTTGCTTTGACTTTGATTTAAACTCTAGTTGTTCAATTATATATATATATATATAATTGAGCAGGTAGTTCTGATCAGTGTCTTGACCGAGTTGAGTTTGTGCTAGTTACTAAATTTCAAATTCTAAAGTTCTGACTTTTGGAGGTCATGGCCTCTTGGGTGATCCATACAGATGTTGAGCTAGATGGTCAACGCAGAAGTGGAAGGTTGTTTTCTCTATCATATTTTGAAAAGAGATGAATAAAATATCAGATGATTGATTTCCTAGAACTGAATCTAGCTTTTCACTTTTTAGTTCGGAAGGTATGATATTATAAAAACAAAATGAAAAAGATTGAAAATTTGATAAAAAAGCAATATATGAAAAAGTAACACCAATTACCAACTACTGGTTTCATTAATGTTTTAGCGATACCAATTACCAACTACTGGTTTCATTAGAAAAGTTATATGGTATGTCTCAGATGGAGTCTTTATGCTCTGTTGATTATGCTGTAGATCTAAAGATTTTAATATGTAGAATGCATGTGCTAACTTGAGCTTGACATACTATACTTTTGCTGAAAGTGAAAATGCCATTCATCTTGAGGAAAAAGAGAGAAGGGAGAAAGAAATGAGAAACAAGATTATTGAAGAAGCTGTGGAGTACGAACAAGCTTTTTATGAGAAAAGGAAGCTTAATATCGAGTCTAACAAGGTTAGCTACAGAGAAAAGGAGAAGGTAAACATTATAATTCTTTTATGCTCTACTCTCTTTCCTAGAACAGTTTGACCTTTTTAATATCAATAAATATAACTGGATTTTTTATGGAGCAGTTATTTTTGGCTAATCAAGAGAAGTTTCACAAAGAAGCAGACAAGCAATATTGGAAATCCATAGCAGAGATCATTCCTTATGAGGTTCCCAACATTGAGAAAAGAGGCAAAAAGGATCAAGAGAAGAATAAGACATCAATTACTGTCATCCAGGGCCCCAAGCCGGGGAAACCCACGGAACTTTCAAGGATGCGGCAAATACTAGTGAAGCTGAAACATTCGCCTCCTCCTCACATGAAGCCACCCCCACTTCCTGCTAAAGACGCCGAAGATGGGAAAAATGGAAAGGATGCCAACGATACTAAGGCTAATGGTGAAACTGCCTCTGTGGCAGTTCCTGTACCGACTTCACCACCAAAAGATGTCTCTACTGGCTCCACTGACACAACATCTAAATGAGATCTTGCTACAACAAAGGACAAGCCTAGTACGATAAAATAGGCACGATTAACCATTGATCCAATTCATTTTCACAAGTTCTGATCATTTTCAACCGTGAGATCACCCATCATCCTTTACCCCCATTTTATGCTATACTATGATTTTGTAATATTTCAAATTGTGATATTTGTAGCTTCTTGTGTGGAATCATTTTGGACATGGCTGGATTGTGTACTTGTGTCATTATTAGTATTTGATATATTGCCAAAAAATCATTCAAGTTGGTCGTTGCAGATGAATATTATGACATTTCATCTCATATTGAGTTGTTTATTAGCAGGATGAGGTTTCTTAGGTGGATCACGTTGTTCAATTGTATCTCATGGCACCAGGAAGTAAAATCAAGTGATACAATTGTACTTGTTTGTACTGTGTCTAGTTTAGTGGAGGGTACAAGATATCTCGGGATATCCACGTTGGGTTCAAGGAGTTCCGGCGTTGATGCTTAAACTAGTTCTTGATTAATAAGGCGGTCATATTCTGACACGTGTTTGTTTCGTTCTCTTCAATTTTCGAACCTAAGACGTAGTCCTTAAGTAAACCTTAGAAGCAAGTTGGTACCAAAATGTTGAGACTCAATATTTTATAGAGAGATTAATGTAAATGGTTGAATGTGTGAATCCTCATGAGTTATCCATCTATTTATAGCACGTTTATGGGTATAGATGTCAGTTATATAATGTGTACATGTAACTACGTATCAGGAGGGCATAATTAACCTAAAGTACAATGTGTTAGAGAATTAGGTCGAGTTTTACTCGTGATGTCATTGGGCTCGATCTTATTCAAGTTTGAGCTACCGTTGGGCTCGATTTTACCAATTCACGAACTTCTATTGGGTTCGGTCTGTCCCATGGGTGGGATGTCTAGAGTACTTCATCTTTCATCTTAGGTTGGACTTGACTTGGGTAGTTTACAAAATTCGGTCTTTGAGTTTGTCCAGATGTCCAAACAGTATTCAAATGTATGTACATTTGGTTACATTATAATTTGTATTATGGTTATTATTATTTTTATATGAAAACCAAGTCTAATCTACCTACTTGGATGGGAAAGAGAGCTGCGAAGTCTGCTCACACCATAATCTTCAGTTCGAGTCTTTCATTCTCATTCTCATGGTTCGAACCCCTTGTTTTAAGTAATCGTCCAAACACTTTACGTTTTTTCTTTTGAGTTTAGTGACCTTATTTATTTTATTTCTATTATTCAATACAAAACTTTCTCTCAATTTTGTAGAGGTTCAAACTTTGTGGGGGGAGCGATGTCAATTTTTCCTACAAGAATAGAAATATGTGAATAAATCCCGATTTCACAACAACAACGAATGCTTCCTTGGAAGATGTGCTCTCGTTGTTAATTGTTTATTCCATGATCCCCGTTTTTTAAAAAAAAATAAAAATATATTATATATTTGTAAAATTTTAGAGTTAAATATAATAAATTTTGATCAAAAATAATTTTTTTACCCATAAATCAATACTTTAATGAATTCATTAAATTAAGTCATTTGTATTGTTTAGTTCTATATATTAAAAATAGAATCACATTGCTTTTAAAAAAAATTAAGGAATGACAAATTTAATTTTTGACTATTTTTTAGAAACTTATCATATTATGGGATAGAGTTGTTTTTTTAATATTATTTTCATCATTCAATAATAACCCAATATTTTATTTTTTCACTCTCTATTTTATTCATTTTTAGTTTAAATGTTTATCTTATTATTCTTTAAATAATAATATTTTAATCATATATATCAAATAATAATATTTTATTATTTATTTAATTAAAATTTAAATTTTTGTCCATGACCTCTTTTGCAGTGACAAAATGACAAAAACCTATTTTCTGTTATAAAAATTAATGATAACTTGAGATTTAATATATATGACTTTTGACTTTTTTTTATTATTTTTCGTACTTTAATTATGAAAATTTAATATCATAATATAATATTAGATACAATAATTATTATAATGATTATTAAATTAAAAAAATAAAAATTTTTAACATAACTTATAATTTGGAATCTAAATTTAAATATTTAATAAAATAATAAATATATATATTTAACATTTTATGAGTAATTTAATTAATTTTAATTTATTTATTAGTTGAGAATTCGTTATCTCTGTAAAAATTCAAACTTTTGATGAAGAATCCCTACAATGTTTGGTTGACATCAATAGGTGTGGGTTATTTTGTGGTTTTTTGTTTTTTGTTTTTTGCTTTGAAAGTTTTAAAACAAACCTAATAAGCGAAGAAAAGTTGAATATGATATTTTTAATTTTACTAAATTATAATTGTGTAACTTAATCACAACGATTATACAAGTAATAATGTATCAAAAGTAACGTGAAAATAGGTTAATGACATATGAGATTTTTAGGTGAAAATAATTTAGACTACAATCATGACGTAAGAAAAAAAATCATCGGTCTATTAAAATAACTAATTTTCTATTATGAAAATCAAATGTTCAAGTACAAATTCAGTCTTATGTCTTTTAATGACACACAATGTATCTAAGTTACAAGTCTCTACTCTGTTGTCAATATTGAAATTTAGTAAATATATAGTAGTATGAATTTTGAAGACCAATTGTTATTGCTTCAAATTCTTTATTTTATATAAAAAAAAGTGATAAATATATATAATAGTATTAATTATTGAGTAATAATTATTGTTGTAAAAATTTTATTTTACAAAATAAGGGAAAAAAGTAAGTCTTAAATATAAATTTTTAAATTATTTTTATTATAATTGAAAAATCGATATTAAAATATTTTATAAGGTGGTTCGTAGAATTATTTTTAAAACAAATATTTAATTAATATTTTAGTTTAATAATATATAAATATATAAGAATAATTATTTTATGAGTAATATAATATAAACATAAGGAATTTATCTCGATATTAATAATAATTGCTTAATTTTATTTAATAAATAATTAAAATATAACAAAAGAATATATGAATTTATGTAATTAATATTTTTACTATTTAAGAAGTTAAACTTACATAAATAGTAATATTTTTTTGTTTAAAAATAATTTATATTAACTGAATATTTTTTTTAATTAATATGAAATATGATATGATCTTAACGTGAAAATTATTAGTTCAATAAAATTATGATCTTATAAGTCAATTGATTAAACATTCATTAAATAAACAGTATTAAACTATATGAATGATCACTTATATTGTAATTAAAACAATTTTATTATACAAAATAACTATTCATATAAAATATATTTATTGTATGAAATTTTTGTATTCTTTGGTGTAAAAAAATGTATTTATTAATATAAAAAATAACAAAAAATCAAAAAAAATATTAATTGTTCATAATTGAGATCGAATATTTATTAAATGAGTAACCATACAAATAAAAGTTATTATTTTTAATATAATAAAAATAATTATATTATATAAAATAATTATTTATAAATAAATATATTTATTATATGAATATTTTGATATTTAATGTTAAAAAATTAAATAAAAATTAACGAACAAAAAAACGCTAGAACGACCAAACACGTTTGATGTACCCATACCAACGCTTTATGTGTATATTACCTGTCCAATCCCTCAGTTATCGGTTCGCTTGATGCGGTTAATAGTTTTTTTTTTTTTTTTGGCTTCCTTCCCTCTGATGCCGACATCAAGATAGACTTTACAGTAAAACAGTTTTTGGCACACAACTCTGACCGAAATCAATTATATATTAACTCTATTTCGCATGTCCCACCAATCAACCCAAATATAGATAGTAATAACTTAATAATATTAAGTTTAATTTTGTTAAGCTTAGTTATCACAGGTTTATTAAAAATCTCAATAAAATAATGTAATTTTAGGACACATTCTAATAATATAAAAGTACATTTAAAAAAAATCAAGTGATAATTTTATAAATTAACTTAAATTTAAATAAATATTTTAACATCAAAAATAATTTTACGTGTTACGAATATATGATATTAAATATATGACTTCGATATTATATGTTATATTTATAAAAGATATACTTAATTACAATTATTTTAAATTTAAGTGTTTGTTTAATTTTTTTTGATAAATTTGAAAACGAACCTAAAAATAAGTAAACAGATAAATATTTTATCCATAAAAATAATCAACATTCATATTACTTACGATATTTATTACCATGATAATAGAAACTACATAAAATCCAAAACCGATATAAGAAGATAAATAATAGGTAAATTAAGGTTAAAGATTTAGAATGATAAAAATAACATATATATATATATATATATATATAATTGAGGTTGAAATTGATATTTCAATTCATAATTTTATTACGTAAAATAAGTACAATATTATGTCATATTTATATAATTGATATAACAAATTAGATAACTATAACCTAACTAATGAAATCCTAAATAATAATATAAATAACTAAAATACAAAAACGAATCTAAATATAAAAAATAATATCTAGATAATTTTGAAATGATAATTATTTATTATATTTTACATTATTCTCTCTAGGTAGTGAAAATTATACTACTTATGAGTTACAAAGTCATAAATTAATTATCAAAATTTTAAATATTATGGCAATCACATGTAATTATTGTAGATCATATTAAGACGACTACAAAACAAAAGAAACATCATTAATCAAATGGTGCAAAAAGAAAAATATTCTCCCAATTAAGCTTGAAAACTTAATTGTAATTAAACAAATATCATCAGAATTAATGATGATTAAGGCAATTTTGTCATGAATATGAGGTTTCATAACTAGTTGAGAAGTTGTCATTAAGAATTTTATCGTAATAAAAATCATCAAGCAAGTATTATCATTTTCTTCTTACTTTGGTGTCAGGATTGTAATCTCTCAACAATCATTCTCATTATCCTTTTTGTTTATAGCTGATATTTGTTGAAAATTAAAAACCAACATGGATTATGAAGTTTGGTCGAGATTTTAATCCATACATGATTTATCAACCTATTTTGCTTGTTGTAGGTGGATAACTATTGGACTACATCTCTTGTCAATTTGGCAAGGAAAGTCATATCTTAAGTTAAGTTATTCATTAAAATGTCAAGTGGGAGTCCATATCCTTTACTTGTTCCTTGAGTGAATGAAATTTTTGTTCAAGTTCTTGCATTTTCATTGAAAAACTTACAAAACGAAAAATTAGTGTAAATCACGAATACCTTCTTTTTTCTAGATCATGAATGATTTCTTTATTTTTCTTTCTTTTATTGAGAGGATATATGATTTTGTTTTAAAAAATAAAACTTAGTTGCCCTGATATCAAGATAATGTAGAATAGATAGAGAAATATGAGACAATTATGAAAGCAAAGAAATAATAGACAATTTAAAGTTAGGAATTTAGATGAATAAGAAATGAAAGAAGTAATAGATGTAAATCAAAGTGATGCAACGTTAGTGAACTGTGGTGATGCTTCGGTTTAAATCGGGCAAGCACGTCGATTAGAAAGCAGAACGAGGTTCTTGATGGAAGAACCTTAATTAAAGTATCGGGTCCTCTCACTATTAACTGCATAACAATTCAGATACACCATCAATACGCAGAGAATAAGTGTGAGAAACCAGTGAAAGCATCGAATAGAAAATCCATTGGAATTCCCGTGTAATTATTGAAATTTGATCAATGGCAAGAGGTATGTTTTCAATCCAATTTTGTTTCCGCTGCATTTAAATTATGAGTTCATATGGTTTTATGAATGTTTCTGGATTGAATTGAGACTCTAACAATAGATAATTAAAAAAGAAAAATTAATATTTTAATTTATAATTCCATTGTATAGAATAGGTACAATATTAGCTCATATTTATAGGATTTAAATAATAAATTAAATAATTATAAATTAATTAATAAAATCATAAATAATAATGTAAATAACTAAAAGATAAATATAAATATAAATATATATTTAAACATAAATAAATAACATCTAGATCAATTATAAAAGAATATTTATCTATTATATTTTACATTAATTTTCATCATTCTTGATGATTGTAAATACTTTTATAGTTTTTATGTATAATTAGTTAGTATCTAGTATCTAATTAGTTTTGCAACGTTATCTACTCTTTTATATTCGTAATATATTAATTACGTATATATATTTGAAATAATTTTATATAACGTAATTATATCACAATTATAATTAATGTCATATTTTTTTATCGAATAAAATTACGTAAGTTCAATTGTACTTACTAATAATATTATACCACATCAATTATTATTTTTTATAACTTTTTGATAAATATACTTTTCCATGTATCTTATTGGTGTTTTTGTGCAATAGTTTAAGCATCATATGTGCATAAAACAATTCGATACATTATTCTTTAAAAAAAAAACCTTTCTAGAGTAAACAGCTACTCGTACTATCCAAATCATTGGTATTGTAATATAATTTTTCATCCATTTGTCAAGGTTTTTCCTTCATGATTGCATATGGAAGTATGATAAGATTGTTATCATCCCATACTTGCATGTAAGGATTAAATCTCAAATAATCCCTCTTGACAATGCTCAGACTTACACTATTACGCCTATCAACCCAACTGCAGAGAAAACTGAATTGATCTATATAGATAATTTGATAACAATGTTGAAGATATTTTAAACACCATTAAATAACATCCACATTTCTAAGTAAAAAGTCCTCCTATGGTCTTTAAATTTATGTCTTTGAAACACTTTAGTTTCTAAATTTTTAACCGATGAGATACTTTACTACATTATTTTAAAAGTTTAAGATGTCATATACAAAAAAAGGTTCCAACTTTGTCTCTAGGATACTTTAGTTTTTAAACTTTAATAATACCTAATAGAAAGTGAAGAAAGAAAATAATCTAATTGATGAGTAATATATAGTTGAATTAATGAATAACATGTTTATGGATAGAAATTTCTATCTAACACTTATCTTCTTTTTTCCCACCTTTAGTCTTCAATGAAGATATAATTATAATATTTTTAAGAGATAAATTAAAGTTTTAAAAATATAAATCATCATAATAACAGTTTATAAGTCTTTTGATTTTTGAATTTTTAAGAAAAAAATTTCCTAAAATCAAATAATTTTATGTAAGATTTTATTTTTTTTACCAAAATTATTCAGAGATAATGTTTACTAATGCAATGATAAGCATTATCTCAGAACGATTTTGATAAAAAATGAAATTCATGATAATACATTTATTCAATGTAGAAATACTTATTACTAGCATCCAATTTTGTAAAAAGCCTTACTACGATAAAGTAATACCTTATCACAATAATAGTAAGCTTTACTTTGAAATCATTTTAATAAAAAATGGAATTGGTGATAAGGTATTGACTCAGGTGTGAGAAGCCATTAGCTCGGCGTAGAAAGGGTTACCACTAGTATCCGATATCGTGATAAGGTTGATCATGACAAGATAATATCTTAGTATAACAATAATAATTCTTATATTGAAAGTGATTTTAATAAAAAATAAGATTTAATCAAAATATCCTATTAATTTAACAAATCATTTAATTTTTAACAAGAAGGTTAAGATAATCAACGTAATCATGTTTCATCGGAGCGAAGAAAAAAAGAAGATAAAAAAACAAAATGATGGCATAACTCTTGAGCTATAGAATTGAGAACTTAAAGATAGGGAAAAAAATCATCAAATCTACGTTTGCAAAATAATAATAAAATAATTTCCTCCAAATGTGTAGGGAAAAATAAAATGTTGGTTTAATTTTTACTTTCATCTCCTTTTTCGATTGTATTAAAAGTTTGTTCTCCTTTCTAGTTGTTCCATCGAACAAAACTCTTTCAAACGCAATGTATTTATCATAATACATATTTGTATGCATAATTGAGAAGATTTCTCGGTAACTTTTATGCATAATTGAGAAGATTTCTCGGTAACTTTTAATTTCTAACGTGGTGAAAAAATAAAAATAAAAGAGAGTATAAAATGAAATAACATATTATGTATTTTCCCAATTCACAAACTAAAATGATTTAGATTCAAAATATAAAAAGTAATATGATATCTTCATTATATGTTTAGATTTTTTTAGAAGATTTCCTTAATATTTTATTTTTTAGTAAATATTTAAGACACTAGAAATAATTACTTATACTATTTGAACACTTTAGAAAATTTACCTCAATTTTTTAGTGTGCATTAAAAAGTTTTTAAATATTTTAAATTATATAAGGGGGTTGCTTTAAAAAAAAGTGTTTGCCTTGAGATTAAAAGCGTGTGCTTTTAAAATTTCTCTTTTAACATAAACAACAAGGTGATAGGCTGGTATATTGGTACTTATAATAACCAACTAAATTTCGATTACACAAGTCATATAATGATGAACACCATCAACTCAGAAGCCATCTTAGTCCTAAGATATGTCAACCCAACATTATAAATTTTTGACAATTACAATTTGTGAGTCACTTTATGTAACTTAAACCCTTCTCTAAGTTTTCCCTACCAACAATTCACCGTATCTTCACTTACATAAATTCTCAAATGTAATAATTAGTGTAACGTAAGAGCTCATTTTTATTTTTAAATTAAATTGTGAAATTTCATCATATTCTTTTTCACCTTCTAGGTTAACAAAAAAATATACAAATACAAACAGATTTATTAGTCATGTTAGTTAAAATATTTTAGTTATTTTTTATTTTTATAATAGTTTAATGTTTTTATCGTCAAAATTTACGGTATAAAGATAATTAATCAAAATTTAACTTTTTATTTTATTTTATTTTTTTTTAAATTTTGTATTAATTATAATATATTATTAAAGAAATTTATGAAATTTACTGTGTAAGAAAAAAATAAAAATAAAATGAAAAATTGATTATTTATTTATTTTTTAAAAGTAAAAAAAAAAGAGAATAAAATATTATAAAAAATAACAAAAAAAAATAAATTTTTAATAAATTATTTTTCTTAATAGGTTTGTGTTCCCAAACTCTTGAAAAAAAAGGAGAAAAAAATCAAAAAACTAGAAAAAGAAAAGGACGTTGACAGCAATTTGCTAAAGACCGGACGGTCCAGCACCTGGGAAATGGAATAAACTACCACCCAAACCCTAAAACAGCTCAAAGCACCATACACTAAATCCAAACCCAAATCCACCATCCACACGCATACACACATTCTCTCAAAATCACACTAGCCCCACTATCTCTCTCTCTTTCTCTTCCCCCGCCTTTTCTCTCTAATACTGATATCTGTCGCCCTCAATTGCGACTTTGTGCCACTCACATTCTCTCTCTTTCTATATATTTGTATATATTAATTTTAGGGCTTTTCAAAATGAATCAAGCAACGACTGTTAAGGACTCTGAGGAAGATTCTTCAGCTCAGTCTCTTGAGGTTTCCAAGGGGGGTTCAGATAAGACAGACTCTGTTGCCGTTGACGAAGACGCCGTTGAGAAGCCCGACGATCCAATGGAGGAAGATTCTGTTGGTCCTGCAACTGTCTTTTGTATTAGGCTGAAGCAGCCGAGGTCCAATTTGCGCCATAAGATGAGTGTTCCCGAGCTTTGTCGCAATTTTAGGTAAATTTATTGAAATTATATTCTCAATTTGCAGATTTCTCTTCGTGGTTTCTTGGGTTCGGTACCGTGAATTCTATTGAGTTTGTTTTTGAATTGGGGTTTTTGTGTTGAAAAAAAGAGGGGAATTAGCTGTAATTATCTGAAGTTTGCTTGTGCGCTGTTCGAGCTTTCTGAGTTCGTTAGAATTTTAGATTTTCCATACAAGTGATAGAATTTGGTTGTTAGTATCATTTGTTATAAGATGAGTGTCTCAGCACCTTTTTTTTGTTTTAAATTTTGTGGAATATAATTCCCAACTTTGAGAATTTTCCTTCACTTCGTTTGTGGTTTCTTCGGTTTTTGTCTTTGGTGAATATGAGTACTTTTAAGTTTGTTTTGAAGTGGCCTTGATGTGTGTGATTGTTTTTAAGTCGATTGGAGAAGAAAGATGAAGGAATATTAGCTATAAGAGATTTGGGTTCTGTTTTTTTTTTTGGAGGGGGTTGGGGTGTGAGTGTGAAGGACTGACCGAAGATTACACAGTTTTTTATAGTTAACAGTTTAATTATGATTTTGTGTTAAATATTCCATGTGGTTATTTCCTATCTTAAGAAACAACCCTTGGTTGACTGGAGGATAAGAACGACATGAGTACTACTAGGAAATGCTAATAGCAGTGTGCTTTCATTCCAACTGGGGGATGGGTGTTAAGGACTGAGAAGATTTCACAGTTTTTGATAATTAACAGTTTAATTATGATTTTGTGTTAAATATTCCCTGTGGTTATTTCCTATCCATCCTCAATTTTAGTTTGAGGGTTGATATTCAAACGGGCATATGTAAAACTTAAGAAACAACCCTTGGTTGACTGGATGATAAGAGCCACATGAGTACTACTAGGAAATGCTAAGAGCAGTGTGCTGTCATTACAATTGGGGGATGAGTGTTAAGGACTGACAGAAGATTACACAGATTTTGATGGTTGACAGTTTAAGTATGATTTTCTGTTAAATATTCCATGTGATTATTTCTAATCCATACTCAATTTTAGTTTGAGGGTTTGATATTCAAACGGGCATATGTAAAACTTAAGAAACAACCCTTGGTTGACTGGATGATAAGAACCACATGAGTACTACTAGGAAATGCTAATAGCAGTGTGCTTTTATTCCAACTGGTGAATCTTTTGTTTGATAATCCATTTCTTTTTTTTGGTGACTCCTCCGATCCATCAAAACTTGTAGAATTCTTCCAAGGGCGAACATAGTCTTTTTCGAGCTGGAATAAGCTTTTCACTTTTTTTCTCTTTCTTTTTAACTCCTGACTGATTTACTACGGGAAACAAATCTATAATATGGTGGGGTTTTTGCTCTATGAAGTTTCTTTAGTAATTTTATGAAATGTTGCATTGGTTTATTTTATTTCGTTCATATTGTTCCAAAAAGGGGACTATAGGAGCTCTCACAAATTCCTTTGGTTTGTTTATTATGTTCTGTGGCCACTGGTCATTGGAACATGTGCAAGGATGCAGACTCATTTAGATTTCTCTTAGAACTTGATTTGAAGTGAATTTTTTAGTATTTTATAATTAACTGCTGACTTCTCCATCTCTAGTCTTTACATTTGAAGTTGTTTAGATAATTTTCATTCTTAATATATACCATGCTCTGTTTTTTCAGTGCTGTTGCTTGGTGTGGAAAGCTGAATGCTATAGCATGTGCGTCAGAAACTTGTGCAAGAATTCCAAGGTTGTCATACCTTATCACTTCAATTCATTTCTTGGGTTTGTTAAAGAGGTTTCATTTTAGTAGGTCTTGTCTTTTGTGGTGTACATCTCTCCTTTAATGTGATATAAAATACAATACCTTCTCTTTACTGGCCATTCTTTTATAGGTTTTTTTTCCTTCATGACTTTTGCAAGATTGCTTGTAGCTAGGTACTTAAACATCAGTGTGCATTAGCTCATTCACATGCACATAGATGCTATATAGCTGATTAACATTTCAAAGTTCCCTAAGGATTTTCTGCCAACAGTTGTTTTGTTGCTCTTTGCTTCTTTCACTGATTACATTAAGGAGTAAACATTTTTTTAATTATTGAGTAATTTATAACTATTCTCTTTCATGTATTTTCTTTTCCTCCCCTCTTTAATGTCTCAGTTCTAATGCAAACCCACCATTTTGGATCCCCATCCATATTGTCATACCAGAGCGGCCAACCGAGTGTGCAGTATTCAATGTTGTGGCTGGTAGGTGGTAAACTTATCTCCTTCTGAGAATGTTGGTTGTTTTTATACTTTCTCATAACATTTTCAATGACTTGAATTTTTTGCCTGATCTCTCTGAGCACTTAATCTGAGGAAAGTTGTTTGAAGATGATTCTATACTTAGATGCTTTTGAGGTGAGCGATTGCATAGTTGGACCCTATTGAGACACTTTGTTTTTAGTTGTCTGGAACCATTTGAATATAGTCGTATTTATCTGCGAAATCATTACTTCAGTACAAAGTAACAATGAAATCATAATATCATATAGTGACAAAATGCCTTTATAAGTTTATTTTTTGATTGGATTGGCTCTCTTGATGGCACAGAATTATATTTAACCTTTTGAATATCCTAATAGATGAATTAAATTTGTTATAGCTCATACTTGATTGGTCTCTCATACAAATATTTATATTGTTTTGACTTTTGAAGTGACTGCTCAACCGAAAGGTTGTACAATCCCTTATCCTGTCAATTCTATTGTGTTTGTTTATGTGTTCAGCTATATATTTCTGCTAATTAATTTTGGAAATGATCTTGTGCATGTGACTATTGTGACATGAATAAAAATTTAATGGTAATTGCTCTTGCCAACCCACACTTAAATGAAGCAGATTTTTAGCAGTACATAAATTCGATATGGGTCTCATGAACTATTTTTCTCTTTATATCAATCATAATATTAAAAATTATTTGCCTCTCATACCACATGATTACTCATTTGTCTTTTTTCATTTATTCCTATTGGCTGACACTTGAATGTATCTTGCAGATTCTCCTCGTGATTCTGTTCAGTTTATTGAATGGTCACCTACCTCTTGCCCTCGTGCCTTATTAATTGCAAATTTCCACGGAAGAGTGACCATATGGACTCAAGCTTCTCATGTAAGCTACGTGCTGAATTTCTTTAATTTTCACGTCAATGCTGTGTGGTCTAGTAAACTCCTTGCTATTATGTTCACCTAACTGATTAACTGAGATGATTGTTTTTTTTTTGGGGTTCAGTTACCTTTCTCCGTTAGTTTCTTTCAAGTTCAGTTTGTCTATTTTAAGTTCCTCATTGATTAACATTTGGTCTTTGTATTCAGGGGCCACCTAATCTAGTACGAGATGCCAGCTGCTGGCAACGTGAGCACGAATGGAGGCAGGATATTGCAGTTGTTACAAAGTGGTTGTCTGGGGTATCTCCTGTAGGTTCTTCTCTTGTCATCTAGGTGTACAACTAATGCATTTGTTCAATTGTTGTTTAAAATATTTCCATCCAGTTTAACATTTTGCTATGTATAGTCGCTTGAACTTTTATGTCTGATAAAAGAACAACCATGTGTTCTAATTTATTCCATAGGTTACGCAAATAATTTATGGAGAGAAGTGTTCCAAGTATTTCAGGTTTCTTATAATAAATTTAGTTGGATTTTCCTTCTGCAATCTTATCTCTCTTTCTCCTAATTGTAGGCCATCAACCACTCTCATTTCCTTTTCTAGATGTCTTTCTTGATTCATCTAAATAATTCTTCCATTTTGCTCCATTTTTTAATTATAACTGAAGTGTTATGCTTGTATTTGAAAATTTGATCCGTTTGTATATTTTTTATATTGATTGTTTTACCAGTGTTTTTGCTAAAACTTTGAAGATAATTGTATTTCAAATGTCTTTTTGCAATTTCATTTTCATTTTTGAGGTATCTAGTTTTGCTAGTATGATTTGTATTTTCTACATTCAAGTCTGCTGCTTTTGGTGTGCTAATCTTATTTGTTGCTTATGAATCAGTATAGGTGGCTTTCCTCAAAACCCAGTAATTCCTCAAACTCAAGGTCAGCTTTTGAGGAAAAATTCCTGTCGCAGCAGTTCCAAAATTCAGGTTTGTTGTATAACTTTTGCACTATGTCTCAAACCTGGTTGTGAATTCACAATGCTGATTGCAATTGGTGTAATGTTTGTCACATGTCTTGTTACAAAAAAGCAGTCTTAGAAGACAGGTCTATTACACGAAGTAGTTTCTTACAAACATTTGGGCTAACCTTGCAAGATATTTGTGACACTGATTCAAATTGGACAATGTCTTACTTTTGCGCTTGAAGTTTATAGTGGTTGTTATTACTTGAGGAATAAATAATAATTTTGACTGGCACATTAAATTTCTAAGCACTCATAATTACACTGTAAATTTTGTATTGGAGTTTCTGATCACTAGATTGTCCAGAAGGGAGCTGCTTCCACCCTCTCTCATTTCTGACTATCTCATGTTAGTTCTTAATGATTTTTGGGCATGTTTGGCCTTCTACATGACAAACAAAACTTTGTATTATGGAAGGAAAAGCCATTTGGTACAAATAAACTATTATAACTGATGAATTACTTCTAAATGTATGTGATTCTGAAATATATTTTGGTATGGTTGTTTGCAAAATACCTTTATTACAATGATTATAACATCATGTCTCGGGTCATAACTCATCTGACTCCATTTCTAATGGTTGCTGGTGCTTCGTTTGCAACTTTTGATTCTTGTTTCAGCGAGGTGGCCCAACTTTCTTTGTGTCTGTTCGGTGTTTTCATCGGGGTCTATTCAACTACATTGGTCCCAATGGCCTCCTAATCAAAGTGGTTCTCCACCTAAGTGGTTTTGCACTAGTAAAGGACTCTTGGGAGCAGGGCCTAGTGGGATCATGGCTGCTGATGCTATCATAACGGACAATGGTTCTATGCATGTTGCTGGTGTTCCAATTGTAAACCCATCTACTGTTGTTGTATGGGAGGTTACTCCTGGCCCTGGAAATGGTTTTCAGGCAACTCCAAAGACGAGTACCAGCAATGGAGTGCCACCGTCAATTAATCTGCCTGCCTGGACTGGTTTTGCTCCGCTGGCTGGATACCTATTTAGCTGGCAGGAGTTTTTTATACTTGAAACAAAGCAGGGAAGAAAGCAGACTGATCCTGATCTCAGCGACTTTGTACCTCTTCATTGCTCACCTGTTTCAAATTTTTCTGCATATGTGAGCCCTGAAGCTGCTGCTCAGTCTGCAACAACCACTACTTGGGGGTCTGGAGTTACAGCTGTTGCCTTTGATCCCACTCGTGGTGGCTCTGTGATTGCCGTTGTTATTGTTGAAGGTATTGACTTCTATTCTTCCTCGAATGTTAAATCTATTATATTAGTTCAATTTGGTCCTGCTCGCTCTCTTTCTCTTTCTCTCTCTCATCCTCCCTCTCTGCACGTGTGTGAGGTTCTCTTAGTTAGTATTAATGCAGATAGATTCCTCCTAAAGTTCTTGCTGCTCCATAACAAACTGAAATAGTAATGTGGTTTTGTGTACCTGCATATTGCTCTAACTTAAATACCAGTTTGATTTGCGATATATGTATACTTAGTGTCAGACACCACCATGGCCAGAGTCTCCTAGATGGTTCTTGTAACTGTTTTATGGACTGAAATGTTATTGGTTCAAAAGGAACAAAAGGAAAAATTATATGGGCTTCCCTTAAGTTGACAGATTGAATCTTATCCTTGTTTTATTGTGTTTTCAGATTTATGTTGAAATTCACAAGAATCTTTCCTAATAAGTAGTGGTGCATTCCATAGATAAGGATAGTTGACTGTGACTAGAATATTCTATTCTGATGCCCTTTTCTACTAAAGAAATTACATATCCCTCTCCTGTTAATGCTATTGGGATGGAAACTTCTTTTTGTTTTTAATTTTTTTGATAAGCAATTTTATATGGAGTATAGAGGCTGATATTGCACTTACTTATTCCTGTGCAGGGCAGTATATGTCACCATATGATCCAGATGAGGGTCCCTCAATTACGGGATGGAGAGTGCAGCGTTGGGAATCATCTCTTCAGCCTGTTGTGCTCCATCAAATATTTGGGAATCCATCTTCCAGTTTTGGAGGTCAGCCACCTATGCAGACAGTTTGGGTTTCAAAAGTTGATACAAGTATACAACCAACTAAGGATTTCAAAAATCATCACACAGTTGCAGCAGGACCAACCATGGATGTGCAGAAGACATTTGATTCTACTGTTGAGAAGCCGAAAAGAGTTACTTTTGATCCTTTTGATATTCCGAGTGATGTTAGAACACTTGCCAGAATTGTTTATTCTGCCCATGGTGGAGAAATTGCTGTTGCTTTTCTTTGTGGTGGGGTTCACATTTTCTCTGGTCCAAACTTTTCACCTGTTGATAACTACCAAATTAATGTCGGATCTGCTATTGCTGCTCCCGCGTTCTCATCCACTAGCTGCTGTTCAGCTTCTGTGTGGCATGATGCCAGTAAGGACCGTACCATTCTAAAGATTATACGTGTTATTCCTCCTGCTGTTCCCAGTAGCCAAGCAAAGGCCAACTCATCAACTTGGGAACGTGCAATTGCTGAAAGGTCCTATATTTTCTTCTTCCATGAATTTTTCTTTTTATTATTGAAGGATCCATGAAGTATTGCCACACTAAGTTACATCAATGTTATGCTAGTAGTATAATTATTTCTTTCTATATAAAAAAATTTCTTCTGATGAAGCAGATTTTGGTGGAGTCTTTTGGTTGGGGTCGACTGGTGGGATGCTGTTGGGAGTACCCAGAGTGCCGCTGAGGATGACATTGGTAAGGAAGTTTATGTTTAGTGGTTTTATGTTATTGGTCATTTTGGTCCCAAAGGTCCTTTGTGGAATCAGTCATTTGATCCCTTGCATTTTGATTTAGTCAATTTGTTCCAAAATTCTAAAATTGTTCGTCACTTTGGTCCTTCACTCAGTCCAATTTTTTTATAATATTGAAATTTGATCCAAACTCCCCAAATGGATGACATCATGTTAATTGCATAAACTAACTGTCAAATTGCTCATCACAGAAAAAAAAAAGTTCAATCTGATTGGACTCGAATGTGATGAGCAATTTGGTGGCTAATTATGTAACTCATACTTTTAATTTGGAGGTTTTTGAGCCAAAAGAATTTAATTGTGAACCAATGACTAACTGCTTGAAGGTATGGAACAAAATGACCTTTTACTCAGTTATATCATATTTCGCCAATAATCACCAATAATAGTTCAAGATGGTAGCTTTGGAAACTCGTGTGTTATGGAAAATTTCTAAGCTTTTCTGAAGGCTTCTTTACACAATATGCAATACTACTCAATTCCATTCTTCTTTTGCACCAGTGTCAGTGAACAGTGTAATTGCAGTATTAGATGCTGATTTTCATTCTCTGCCTTCTACTCAGCACAGGCAACAGTATGGTTCTGTAAGTGTTTTTTTTTGGGCCTAAATCAAACTTGACATCACAAATCCACTTTGCCATTCATTTGTTCCTCTGTTCATTCATCCAACTTTAGTCCAAGATTTTGGCTATCCCCTTTTTGTCAAGTTATATTAGTTATTTAGTTTTAGTACATCTAGTATTTTAATTTAAAGCAAAAGGTATAAATTTCTTAAAGTGCATTTTTAAAATGGTTTAAGTATTTCATATGGTTTGCCACCTTCATTCTTTATGCCTTGCAGTGCTTCTGTCTATATCTTAATTTTCTCTAAATGTGATTGCTCGGAAATCTTTCTGTTAAATGAAAAAAAGGTGTATAATAATATTTAGTCCTGGATAAATGTCTTGAACTGGAACTACTTAAGAACTGGTGTTACGTGTGGATCTAATATTATTGCAATTCTTATGAACACTCAGAGAAGGAAATCCCAAATTTGAATCAATCTTGCTCACTTTCATGAATGCATCATATGTTCTTTAACTTTTTGCATGCCTAATTTAGTTTTGGATCTTGTTGACTGGTCTTATATGATAGGAAACTGTTATGATGCAGAGTCTGGACAGGATAAAATGCAGGCTACTGGAAGGCACAAATGCTCAAGAAGTTAGGGCAATGGTTCTTGATATGCAAGCGAGGTTATTGCTTGATATGCTGGGGAAGGGAATTGAATCAGCTCTGGTAAATCCTTCTGCTTTGATACCAGAGCCTTGGCAAGCATCTTCAGAGACCTTATCTGGCATTGATCCTGAAACAATGGCAGTTGAACCAGCATTAGTTCCAAGTATTCGGGTATGATATTTGAGCTGGATATTGCCTTTAAAACAAATAATTTCAGTTCTTAAAAAATGAAAAGAGTTATCTCTTTAATGTTTAAGGTTGGATGATAATATTTTCTGTATGTCGTCTGGATAATTGAGAGTAATTGGTTGTATCCCTTTGCATTTTGTTTTTGTTATTTCATTAGGCAAGAAATTTACAGTTCATGTATGAAAATACCAAAGTGTTTTGGTTAGTTATAGTTCAGCAGATTTAGCTGCACATATTTTTGGAACCTTTAAGTCAAACTAAGTATAAATTCCTGTTAAAAACTCTTTAATTTCGTATATAATGCCTTCAGCTGATTTATATGGTACAGGCTTATGTTGATGCAGTACTTGATCTGGCCTCACACTTCATTACCCGCTTACGGCGTTATGCAAGTTTCTGCCGCACATTGGCAAGCCATTCTGGTACTCCGGGCAGTGGCAGTAATAGGAATATGGTGGCTAGTCCTACCCAAAGTTCTGCATCTCCTGCAACAAGTCAGGGTACATTTGCATTTAGTATTCTAATTGATGTTAAAAATTTACTCCTGTTATTGGGTTTATTTAGAAGTCAAATTTTTTTAATTACTTTTGAGACTGTTGAGGATTGGTGAAATGTGATGTTTTATGAGTTAATCATCGTTGTATTGAGATTTTGTTTTTGTGAAATTGTGTCAGAAAATGCATCTTCTATAATTTTAGGCTTCATTTTAACACCTGGCTCTTTTTTGTCCCTATATTGTCCATTTCTTTCACTGCAGTCAATGTTTTAACAATTATTGCCATGTCTTAGGAGGTCAAAGTGGAAATACAAGTTCCTCTGGAAGCACCCAGATGCAAGCTTGGGTTCAGGGTGCTATTGCAAAGATTAGTAGCACCACTGATGGGGCATCCAATTCGGCTCCTAACCCTGTTAGTGGTCCATCTTCCTTTATGCCAATCAGCATTAACACTGGAACTTTTCCTGGAACACCAGCTGTCAGGCTAGTTGGGGATTGTCATTTTCTGCATAGACTCTGCCAGCTTTTGCTTTTCTGTTTCTTCTTTCGACGAACACAGCTGCCCCGCTTTAATGGGGGTGCACTGAGAAATACTGATGGAAATATGCAAAAGATGCAGTCTGGTCCTCCTGGGAAGGTGGAAGAGGTTTCTGTTTCAGCAAAACCAATGTCATCAGTTGTCAGACCAGACGAAAATCAGGCAGCTCGTGCTGGTCAAGTTGTTCATGGAGCAAAGGGAGTGGAAGAAGGATCTGCAGGAAGGTCAAGATTGGGTGCTGGGAATGCCGGTCAAGGATATACTTTTGAGGAGGTGGGCATCATTGATCTTTTTTTTTCTGACATATTTCTGCAAATGTTAAAAATAGGGTCATTAAGTGTTAGCAAAAATAAAATTAAATACGGATATGTTCTTAAATTCTAATGGTTCATCTCAATTATTTCATTTTTAAGCCAAACAATATTTCATTTTTGTCTAATCTTGAGGTTTGACATTAACCTGCTGGCTATCTCAGTTAATTCTATAATTCTTTACCAATGATCACTCTAAGCTGCCCCTGTAATTACATGAAAAATCTGCAATTTTCTCTCATGCAGGTCAGAGTCCTTTTCCTCATACTTATGGATCTTTGTCGGCGGACAGCAAGTGCGACTCATCCATTGCCAGTTTCTCAAGTGGGAAGCAACAACGTTCAAGTTAAGCTGCATTATATTGATGGAAATAGCATGGTTTATCCAGAGGTAGTTGAAGCATCTCTTGGCCCTCATATGCAGGTATCTCTCTTCCTCTCCCCTCATATTTCTTCTGAAGGACCGTTAGTTTCAAGAAATTCAGTCCTAACTTCTTCTAAGTTCCAACTGTGATTCCTTTCTGCATTACTTTATACAGAATATGCCACGGCCAAGAGGTGCTGATGCTGCTGGTCTGTTACTCCGAGAATTAGAACTCCACCCTCCGGCTGAGGAGTGGCACAGGCGGAACATGTATGGTGGGCCCTGGTCTGGTCCAGATGACATGGCTTTGGACAACGCTCCCAAGCTAAGTAACTCAGGCGATCCACTTGATTTCAGCTCTTTGGAAAGCTGTGATGTTTATTATGGAGCCCAAGGCTTGTGGCCAAGGAAGCGCAGGATGTCTGAGAGAGATGCAGCTTTTGGCTTGAATACTTCTGTGGGTCTAGGAGCATATCTTGGCATAATGGGATCTCGAAGGGATGTTGTTTGTGCTGTATGGAAGGCTGGTCTTGAAGGAGTTTGGTACAAGGTCTGATATAAAGTCTCATTAGTTATTCACTTCATTACTGTCTTTAGTTAACTGGGTCTTGAGATTCAAAGCTTTTTATTTGTTGGGCCTTGATGTGTGATCAATTTCGTATATGGATAAGCTTTCTTAGTATGTTTAGGATCTGCGTCTGTCAATATGCTGTTGGTGTATCTGGTGAATTAGTGGCTTATATAGATTCATATTAATATTTTCCATTGTGAATGTGGTAACTTAAACTTTGGCATAGACAAAAGACCGGTGAAAATTGTTAATAGAGACAAAGTCATTAGTTTTTGGGTCTTAGAAGTCTTATAGAATTTAAAATTGATTTTCATTCTAGTCAAAAATAAAGAAATGGAATGAGTGAGCTACTTTTTCATGCCACTTTGTTATTGCTGTTGTTCTTTTCTGGTAACATTCTTCTCTGTCATGATTTTTCGTTTAGCCATATATCTTTTAATGTGCTTTATTGCGCTGACTGGCACAAATTTACTGATTACTCATGAAATGCCTAATACCTTACTGATTAGTAGCCACGCACAAAAAAAAAAGTGGATTGCACAAAAAAAAAGTGGATTTTCTGGTATCTGTGTTTACCCATGTTTTTATGATTTTAACATTTAAGTCTAAAGATTCTGGCTCAATGTGATGCAGTGCATAAGATGTTTGCGGCAGACTTCAGCTTTTGCCTCACCAGGTGCCACTAATCTACCCAATCAAAATGATAAGGAGGCTTGGTGGATCAGCCGATGGGCTTTCTGCTGTCCTACGTGTGGTGGAACATGGGTTCGGGTTGTATAAAATGTCAAGTTGATTGTATTACTCCTCGGTTGGGTTTCCTCTCTTTATCCCATGTGTATAGGATGAATTCTGGATGGACAAATTCAAATTGGCCAAGTAGTCACCGACCCATGATACAGAATGAACATGTACAGGGTTGACTAATATGATTCATTGCGGAAGTTTGCCTTGTAAATATCTCTCTGGTTGGGAATAGGGCAGCGCAAGTGTTGTGTGATGGTTGCTCCCTGCTTTAGCTTCTCAAAGGAACTCTTTCATATTTCCAGCATAGTCATTTTGTTTCCTAATTAGGAGAAGAAAAACAGATACAATGAAACCATTACCCAAGAAGGCTATTCAAAACATCATCCGAAGGCAATGTGAGATGAACAAGAATCCAACTCCCTAATCTCGTCGTTTGGACATTACAGATTATAATTTTGAACCTCAATGTATTCTTCTTCAGTCGGACTACAGAGAATTGTGCATAAGCCCAGGCATCAGATACTAGTCTGGTTGACTGTTTGAGCGTTTGTACCTTTTTATTTACTATAATTATTATTTTGCAAAATGAACAGCTCAAAGTGAATATTAAGGAATGAAATTATCCAAGAGAATAGATAATATAGTACAAATTTTGTCCTGATTAAATTACTTATTAGTTAAATTGGCTGGTGTTTTTAGTTTGATTTTCTATCAGTAGGTAAAATTATGTAGTTTTTGTTTTTGGCTAAATATATTCTGTTGTAACTTAAATCTTACTATTCATGTATGATTAGCGAGTACAATTGATTGGGAAGTTGGATTCCCATATGACACCAAACCACAGTAGTAATCCTTTTGCAAGACAGATTAGCAAATGTGAGTAGAATATGATTATATGCTTCCCAAATGAAATCTTCACTTTATTATTGGGAATCTTCACAGACCATACACGATTCCACCAAGCCTGATCAACAATTCTGCTTGATCCTGCCCCATGGTACTTGCAGGCATCAAACTAATCTCCTTAGCCTGCAGCTGTCAACTTTTGACAGTAATCAATAACTCCGAAAGTATTTGAGAGACGAGTATTCTTAACAAGAGATACAAATTGAGTCAGTCTTGGATTACTCTCATATTCCACTCCTCACATTACTAGTAATTTTTCCTCCCCTAAAGCAATAAACACTCATGGATAAGGGTGGCAATCATTTTTTTTTGTCTATTTAAATAGTAAGAAATATCAAGAATTGTACGAGAAGTTATTCATCTATAACAATTTTTATTTTATTTTATTGATATTGTAGTGTTAGACATTTACACTACTTATGTAGTGAAAAGTTCCCCGCCCCCTCCCCTCCCTCTCTCTATAATGTGCCAGGCTATTCAGACCCATTAAGGAGCATACTTAGTAGACATTTTTTTTAATTTGATTTTTTTAAATATAATTAATAATATAATAATTTTTTTATTAATTACATTTAATTCTATGTACTTATATATATATAAGTTTATTTTAGTTTTTAATACAAATTTATCTTTATAAGTCATAAATATATGAAGATTTATTTTAAGTTTAGATTATATTTAATTTTTTCTCTATAAATAACTTTAGATAATAAAAGAAATAGTTTGGACTTAAACTAGCACATAATTTATTTAGTTGGGCCAGGCTTATTATACTAGTTCAATGGGCAATTCTAAGCTACTTGTGCAAGATTGGACCAGATTGAACCGGTCTCTTTGTACCAACACTCCTAGTTTGTGTATCTTTACCTGCTAATGCAATAATGCCTATTATGTGCAAGGTTTTTCAAAAATAAAAAAATTAAAACAAATAAATTAAAAAGGGAGCGAAATAAATTTAAAAAATAAAAGGTGGACACGATGTTATAACACGAACACGACACAATACGAATAAGAATTTAGTTACAATCGATCAATAATTTTTTCATGTCCTTAAAATTCTTGATATTTTATAATATAATAAATAAACAATACAAAAAAATTAAGTAAATTGTTTCATGTATCAAAAAATATGTGAACACAATACGATTAACCCTACACGACACGATTGACACCCTTATAGAAAGTAACTACAACAAATATATGGTTTTCGAGTAGTTATTTTTTAATCATTTTGCATTCGTCTAATTATGAAGGTTTTTTTAATTAAGTCTCATGTCTAAAAGATGAATTGTGGAGGCAAAGTAGTGGAGTTCAAGACTAATATATGTATAATTAAGAGTGAAATGGAAAACAATCAGGGCATTAATAATTAGAAGATATAATTTAAACAAGAAGAAAAATCATTGACTTACCAAAATCCTAAATCCAAAAGATTTTTGAACTGTAAACTTTAAATCTTAAATCTTAAACCTTAAATATTAAATACTAAACCGATTAGGTTTAATGTTATTTTAGTCCTTTTAATATATACATGTTTTTATTCTTTTAAATTGTGTATTTTAATTATTAAAAATATTATTTTTGTATTTTACTATTAGATTTAAATATCTACTATATTGTATATTGTATTCTAAGATAGTGAGATTTTAACATAAATAGAATAAAAGTTTAGCTTCTTTAACAATACGAATCAACCCAATATTTATTACAAAACTATCCACCTCTTAAGCACTACTTTTGAACGAAGGGACAAGCTCAAGATTGATATAAATGTTATTTATAATTAAGAATAAAATGGATACAAATAGAAAATCAGTAATTATAATGCACATTTTAAACAATAAGAGAAATATTAACTTACTAATAATATCTCTTTATTGATTGTTAAACCCTAAACATTAAATTTTAAATGCTAAATCATAAACATTAAATTCTAAATTCTAAATCATAAATATCAAGTCTTAAATCTTAAATACTAAATCTTAAATCCTAAATACTAAACCTTAAACCCTAAAATCTAAACTTTAAATCCTAAATCATAAACTACAAACCTTAAACTTTAAACCCTAAATACTAACTTCATTAGCCTTAGGGTCATTTTAATCTTCTTAATATATATATGTATATATAATTGTGTATTTTAACTATTAAAAATATTATTTTTGTAATTTTTGTTGTTGAGGTATTATTTATTGCTCATGGAATATACTCCATATTAACGAGTAGGTTTTCTCTCTCTCTCTATTTTTTTTATTAAATATTTGTTTTTAAAATATTGAATTTTATTAATCTGCATCATCGTATACTTCCTTATACTGTTAAGTGTAATTATCACTACATTGAGTTTTTTAATTCCGCAACAGACGAATGAGAAATAAAAATTAATATGTGGTTTTTGATTCCCTAATTAACTTCAACACTCCCAAATTTTTATCCCGCCCATTCTAAAAGGTTGAAAATTTCGTCCCCTAACCCCTCCACTTCCTCTCTTTTGTTTCATTTTCTCTCCCCGTCATAAATATATTGGTAGGTGTGACATTAATGGTGATAAAAGAGTTAACATTGGAGTAATCTCTCGGGTAAGAGAGAGCAAGAAAAATTTGGAATTATATTTGGGGTTTGAAGGATGGTTGCATTGGTTGGAGTATTCATTTAAGGATTTGAGATGAATTTAATTGCAAAGGAGAAATAAGGATGAGGTCATTAACTGAGGTTGGTGCACAATAAATTTATGGGATTTATTGCTAAAGAGTGAATATATTTTATATTAAAATATCTTTGAATAATGGAATTTTTTTTGTCTTGAGAAGTTTATAAAGATTTAACTTTTCAAATTTAATTACCAATTTCAGTTTTCAGTGCATATTCTACATGTTCATCTCTTGCGCAGTGTTGGATATATAACTACCATGTATGAACTGGGATGAAAAATAGGGATTTAGTATTCATGCCATGCCGCTATTTCATAATTTTTCCAATAAGTATTGTTTGGTATTATCCTAGTAGTTGGTATGCGATCCTAACGACCTAGTATACCTCTTTCATATGCTTAATATGACGTTATTGTTTAACACTCCATATATAGTGACCTGATTCTTGGAAGCAATCAATCAAGTTTTGATGACGAAGTCTTGATAACTAAGCCCTGATAACCAAGACCTAAAAAAGAAGACCTGATGACCAAGACTTGATGAACAAGACCTAATCTAAGTAGAAATGGCTTGGTAGTAAGGACCTGCCAATTGTTTGTAGTCTTATCATATATGGTCTGCTCTGACACATTTTGAACAAAGTATCTACCATTATAATAATGACACCTATCCTCCTATGTATCTATATATACCGTTCAATATCAATAAAAAAAAGAAACAATTTTGGGATATCTCTAACATCTCTTTGAAAACCCTTACACACTAGTAATTCTTCAAAAAATTGGCACCCATAATGAGACCTTAAATCTTTTTAGTCCTTAGTTAGCATTTGTGACTTTATATTTCATATTTAAAGAGTATTGACTCGTGTTGTAGGAAAATTCACATATGTCAACATAACTAGCCATTATACAACCTATGTCTCAAGGAGAAACAAACCTTAGAAACACCCTATATATCAAGTTCTTGGAAGTGACCTTAATGAACATGCTCCTCATCATGTAGCTCATCTCACACCATACCATGGATCAGGGTATTACTCCATTAAGCTTTCAACCAGATAAGTTAGGAGATCAAAGGTTACAAAGATGATCCTATGTGATGCTAGTTCAATAAAATCTTTCTTACGAACCAAGAAGGCATCACTGTTAAGGACCAAGACCTACATAAGGAGAACCTATGCCCACAAATCATTCACACAAGGTACCTCTTATCAACAAGATAACTCTTATAACCGAGGCATCTCTTATCAATAAGATATCTCCTTCTATCAACGAGGAACCTCTTATGAAAAATTCACTCATATCGTCATGATTAGTCATTACATCCATCTTGAATCAAGAGAAAGTCTTGTTCATCTCATCCCTGAATTCGATCTTAATGATCACATACCTTATATCTCACTTATGATTACATAACAATGATCATGTTGTCATCCTGACACTTAGGAATTAAGGGGATATTTATAAAATATTTCACCCCATCTTATTCTAGAATCTAATCCAAATATAGATCACCCCACCTTACATTAAATGGACCCTAATTCGACGAAATAGTATTACAACCATCTGGTTTAATCATTGCCCATCCAATTACAATTTGACTCATAATAGGTCATCCATTTGAGTATTGAAAAGGTGTGAGTTCCTCTATCGATTGGGTCACAATTTAGAGTAAGTCGCAAAGAAAGAGTGTGTGAATTGAACAAAAGAACCCTCAAAGTTGCTCTCATCGTTCTAGTGAGGTTCTGATATAATTTTTTTTAGAACAAGACGATTAGAACATTTATAGAGTATGCTTTCATAAGTTAGGCTGTGAATGATATTTATGGATTGTATGAGAGGAAGTTGAGGGAATTGAATCCAACAACTAGAAATATCATTTATGACATTGTAGATTTTTATAAATTCATTTATAGTCTTATAGATATAAGTCTCTACTTATGATAGATGGTGGGTAGAAGAGTAACATATTGAGAAAAATGGATGCAATCTGGAATTGGAATGGATAGAAAGGGTCACGAGATGGAGATAAATAGACTAGGTTGGTTTAATTAGAGTTATAACAAACTGGACCTAGCTCGATTGGACTTGGCGCTAACTAATGAAGATCGAATTGGGCTGGATTGATTGGAACTACCATGATCTGAGAGAAATGGATTGGGCTTGTTTGACTAGAATTGTAACAAATTGGGCTTGGCTTGACTGGACTTGGTATGAACTGGTGAGAAACAAACAGGGTTGGTACGATTGGAACTACTACAATCTGAAGAAGAATAGACTGAATCTTGATCGACTAGAGTTGGCCCAAACTGAAATGGGGGAAATAGGTGCATGAACATGATGCAGTTTGGAGCAAAAACCTTTGGTTGCACCATTCTAGATATCAGGGAGTTTTTTTTATCTCAGATGAAAATCCACCAGTAGTGACTTGAGAAGTGCCATTTACAAACAAGAGCAGAATAGAAAAACCTTTAATCTCAAGAGAGGTCAAATAGGGATAATGCTTATCATCAAACTTTGCCATCAAAAGGGTACTTCCCAAATATAATGAAAATCCTAGAAGATCCCATAACCTTCTTCTACGATCAGTTGCATATTGAAACAAGGAAAATTTTCCTGTAAATGCATGGACAAAGGTGTTGGTAACTGTTAAAAAACTTGAGATCCAACTGGTGACAACCAACGCACCAGCTGGAAGCAGCCACCAACAGCTTGGTGGGGAAGGATAGGCTGTCCAAGAACATGCCTATCCATAATTGTGTTTATTTTTAATTATTACAATTTTGCTTTTCTTTTGCATAAATAGGTTGCAAACAATCGTTTATTCATCATCAATAAAACCATTTCTTACATGGTATCAGAGCTTAGGAAATAATTCCCAGAAAATTCAGCTCACAGAATTTTTTTCTTTTTTTCCTCATTCTATTTTTTTTCCAAAATTAATTTCGATTCATAAAATAATTTCAATTTCATCCCATCATATTATCTAGAAGAATCCGAACAATCTGCAATTAATTTCAAGCCAAAATACCCCTCCACGCGCTTACACGCACCTTGCCTAAGCTCACCGGCGTTCCACGTGCCTCGCCGGAGTTACATGCACAAACACACGCCAGATGCTGAGGAAGACGACTCCAACGACACGTCATTCGCGTGCATATGAAGAAAATGACACGTTGTTCACCTGGTTCGGTCTTCATTCAATTTAGTGCTCCATCATTATAGCCACCGTTCTAGCCACTCCAGAGGCCGGTTCACCCATTTTTTGACCGATTCTGAGGGTGAAATTTCCGGTTCTGTAATCCTTGACTCATTTTCTATAAGATAAAGCATATTTCAGTTCATATTTGTTTCATAAATAGTCATTATTGTCTAAAATACACTTAAACCTATCTCGTTCTTTCGATTTATTTTACTCAACAATAATGTCTATAACTACCAATATCAACCCTACCTTACCAAAGTGGTATGATGACCCTAGCCATTCATTATATCTACACCACTCAAACCAACCATGCATGGTTCTAGTAGCTAAATCCTTAAATCAAGAAAATTATCACATTTGGAGTCATGCGATGCTTATGGCTCTAATAAGCAAAAACAAAGAAGGATTTATTGACGGCACAATCAAAAGGCCATCAACAAACTTTGAAGCAGAAATCAAACAATGGACTCGCTGCAACATTCTTTTCAAAGGATGGATCCTCAACACTATATCGCCCAAAATTTCAAAAAGTATCATGTATAATGATACTGCATATGAGATATGGGAAGAATTAAAGGAATGCTTTTCGCACACCAACAGCGTGCACCTATTCCAAATTGAGCAAGAGATCCATGATTGCATACAAGAAGGTGTAAGCATTGGAGAATACTATACCAAATTGAAAAGCTTATGGGATAGTCATGATGCACTATGTCCTCTTCCGCATTATGGAGGAAATGTTAGAAGGGAACTACAAGAATATCAACAAAAGCAGCGAACCATAAAGTTTCTCATGGGACTTAACACGGTTTACACATCAGCACGTGGACAAATCTTGCTCATGGAACCTTACCTACAGTAAATAAGGTATATTCACTCATTGTTCAAGATGAAAAGTACAGAGTTGTCTCCACGCAAATCATAGGAAGGAAGCCAGAAGCTGCCGCACTTGTTACCAGAGATAGTCATCCACAATATCCTCACAAAAATTACCCACCAAGGAACCCACATCTCAAGTGAAATTTATGCAACAATATAGGTCATAATTATGAGAATTTCCGAAGTCACCTCAAATGTGATTTTTGTGGTCTCAATGGACACAATTTTGAAAACTGCTGAAAATGTCATAAATGTAATTTCTGTGGTTTGAATGGACATGACATCAACATGTGTCGGAAGAAAGGAGCAATTCAAGATAAGAGAAATACAAGTTATGGCTTCCCCTCCAAAGCTCATCATACTGACTTTCAGGAAAGCTGCTCCGACACAAAGACACCATCCCACAACCTTACATCTGCCCAATATCAAGAGCTCCTTACACTTCTCAATCAATCCAAATCAGGTAGCATGGCAAGTCAAGTGACTACTTCTTCAGGTAACACATTATGTGCAACTGTTTTCCATTCAGAAACTCGTTGGATTTTTGATACAGGGGCAACTGATCACATGGTCTGTTCCCAAAACCTTATGAGCTCCAGCATTCTAGTCACTAATCGGCATATGCATTTACTTGATCATTCTCTTGCCCGTGTCACACATATTGGCACTGTACATTTCTCAAATAATTTCATACTCCATAATGTCTTGTGTGTTCCCTCCTTCAAATTAAACTTAGTTTTAGTAGCCAAACTAACTCAAACTACATTTTGCCATGTCACCTTTACTAATAGTATGTGCTTTGTTCAGGAAAAATGCTCAGGGAAGACGATTGGGATGGGAACTGAGAAAGCAGGACTCTACTACCTGACTATTTCTGAAAAAGGCTAGATGTTTCTTCGTTTCAAATACTGCTTCCACCAACTCTCATCTATGGCATCAACGACTTGGTCATTTATCTAATAACAGTTTGCGTGTAATTTCTCTTTCCATCAACACACCTTTTTGTTCCATTAGTGATTGTTCTATTTTTCCATTAGCTAAGCAAACATGTAATCCATTTCCTTTAAGTTCCATCAATACAAAAGCACCTTTTAAAATGATTCATGTCGATATTTGGGGTGGCTATCACATTCCAGCACTTAATGGAGCATGTTATTTCCCCACTATTGTTGATGACTACTCAAGATGCATATGTGTCTATCTCTTACATGCTAAATCTGATACACGCACATTTCTTACCACCTTCATTAATCTTGTTGAAACACAATTTTCATCCAGAGTTAAAATCATTCGTAGCAACAATGGACCAGAATATTCTATGACCCAATTGTTTTCTACCAAAAGAATCCTTCATCAAACCAGTTGTGTCTCTGCCCCTTAACAAAATGGTGTTGCTGAACGCAAACACAATCATCTTCTCAATTTTGCTTGTTCTTTACTCTTCCAAGCCAATCTCCCTAAACAATTATGGAGAGATGCCATTCTTACAGCCACATACCTCATAAATCGTACCCTAACACCTATTCTCAAGGGTAAAACACCATTTGAAGTCCTTTTTCACAAAATTCCTAGGTATGAACATGTTCTTGTTTTTGGTTCTCTTTGTTTTGTGTCTGCACATCATGATCGACTCACCAAGTTTGATCCTAGATCACAAAGATGCATATTCATTGGGTATTGTTGCGTGTTTTTCAACACACGAACTCGTGCAAGTATACACGGTCGCAAGTAATAACATTTATAAGTAAAGATCGATCCCACGGAGATTTGTTACTATAGTTTGTTGAGTACTAAAATTATTTCTCTCTGATTTTATCCAAAATAATCGTTGATTTAATAAAAAGGTAATAAGAAAATAAAAGAACTCTAGGATTGCAATTTTTCACCAAACTAATCCACTACAATCATATTATTTCCTTTGGATTTATATTTTTTAGTACATTTAATTTGTCAACCGAAAACTTCTTTTTTTTTATTCATACATCTCTTCCGAGCTCCGTACAAACACACCTCGTTAAATTAATTCACTATATCTCTATGAGAATTAAATTCACCAAGATTCATTAAGTTCTAAGTTCTCAAATGGCCACACATACAATTAGGGTATATTCCTATCCTTCATCATACATGTCATTCTATTTACGAGCAATATACACAAAAATGCCTTTCTCAAGTTTATTTTTATGCCACAAATCGCTTTTGATAAAATTCGTAAATAATCAAAAAGCATTAAACACAAAATAGAATCTAACAAATCGAACGTCTTATAAATCCATAACCAAAAATAATTAAAATTAAAGCTTCATAAATTTAGATAAAATGCAACCCTAGAAAAATTAAATTACTTCATAAAATTAAAATAAAAATTACAACATATGCAGAAAAATTAGAAGAAGAAGAAGGAAAATTAAAACATCACGAAATGAAATATTTGGCACACACAGAACACAACAAAAACTAAAAAAACTTTTCTACAACCAAAAACTTAAACTCCAAACTAAAACTCTAACAAAAACTGGAAAAACTTTTTTTTACAACTAAAAACTATCTCCTATTTATAGCTAAAAAATACATCTAAAATATTACATTTTTATTTTATTTTTTTATCGAAAACGCGTAATAATTTTTTATCGAAAAACAAAAATCACGCGTATCGATTTTTGTATCGAAAATCTTATTTAATTCACGCGGTGAAACAAAGGCTGGCCGTTTCCGATTTTTTTAAATTCAAAGGTGCCACGTGGCAAGATCTCGATTCACGAAAGATTTCCTGGGCCACGTGGCAAGACGTCATCGGGTGCACAAACCGGCCGCACGTAGGAACGGCGCACGTGATCGGGCGCGCCGAAAAGCGTAGGCAACTACCGGAAACGGGCGTAATCCAACAAGGGCGCGCATATTGTAAATATCCACGTGTCCGGACTCGATTAGTCGCAATATTCGACGGACACGTGGCGTATTCTTATTCTCGTGAAAATGAAGACGCACGCGTTCGTACGGACCGCGTCACACAGGATTGTAACACGAGCGGCTCCTGCGCGATGTACTGACGGACGCGCTTCAACCGGGACCGTTGATCCGATCCAACCCGGTCGAGATCGCCCTGGGAATCTCGCCCCGACGTGCGGGGCCCACTGACGCCGGCCTCGCGCGACACGCGGGCTCCACCGCACGCCGAGCCGCGTGAAAGGAATATCTGTCTCATTCGCTTTGTCGAGCTTGATGGACACGCGCGCATCTGAGCCGTGGATACTTTGATCGGACGGTCCACGTTTGGCGAGTGCGCTCTTGCGCGTGGACTTCATCTCCCCTGCACGAAAATTAAACTTTCATTAATTATATTTTCACCCACAAATATATTTCAAATTACATTTTAAACTTTCTTAAATTACAGATTAGCCCTTTACTAATTTTAAATTAAATTTTTAAACTTTTAATAATTATAATTGAGCCCAAATTTAATTTAAATTATATTTTCAATTTTTATAAATTGTAATTAAGAACTATAATATTTGAAATTATATTTGTGGACAAAAAATTATGAAATTAAGTACATTTTCGATACAAATTATTTAATTTTATTGAAAATGTATTTTTAACACATAAAAGGAAAATATTAATTTATTTAACAAAAATTAACTAAATACTAAAAGAACATAGCAATTATTATTACTAAAATTGATGAAAATAACTATATAAAATACAGTTATCAGGTATCCATCTGGGATAAAAGGTTATCGTGTCTACAATCTGGAAACAAGTAAGACTTTAGTGTCTCGTGATGTTAGCTTTCATGAACATGTATTTCCTTATCTCACTTCCGCTGTCGACACTCCAACTCTATTCACTCCATCAGAAAATACTATTTATGATGACATATCTAACATTCATTAATCAACCAATCCAAATACATCACTTCATCATACACCATTTATCCTTCCAACAATCGACTCAGACATTCTTCATCCTCAAAATTCATCTCCAGAAACATCATCGTCAACTTCTCCACCACACATAACTTCTCCAACACCAGTCACACATAGGCTTCGTCAATCCACTGATAACTGTATTTTATACAGTTATTTGCATCAATTTTAATAATGATAATTGCTATGTTCGTTTAATATTTATTAATTTTTGTTAAATAAATTAATATTTTCCTTTTATTTGCTAAAAATACATTTTTAATAAAATTAAATAATTTGTATCGAAAATGTACTTAATTTCATATTTTTGTCCACAAATATAATTTATGATAATATAGTTTCTTAATTACAATTTATATAAATCGAAAATATAATTTAAATTAAATTTGGGCTTAATTATAATTATTAAAAGTTAAAAATTTAATTTAAAATTAGAAAAGGGCTAAAGTGTAATTTAAGAAAGTACAAAAATGTAATTTGGATTAAATTTGTGGGTGAAAATATAATTAATAAAAGTTTAATTTTTGCGCAGGGGAGATGAAGTCCACGCGCAACATCACACTCGCCAAACGTGGACCGTCCGATCAAAGGATCAACGGCTCAGATTCGCGCGTGTCCATCAAGCTCGACCAAGGAGATTGGGGACAGAGATATTCGTTTTGCGCAGGCTGGCGTGCCAGTGGGCCCCACGTGTCGCGCAGGCCGGCGTCAGAGTGGGACCCACATGTCGGCTGCGCAGATTCCCTCGAGGCGATCGCTGACCGTTGGATCATATCGACGGTCCAGATTGAAGCGCTGACCCCAATGTTCCTAGCTACCTTCAAAAATATCATGTGGAAGCTTCCTTGCCTTCTTGGTCCTTCCCTTCGTCTCACTCAGCATCGTCCAAAGACAAAGGTACTTCTCATTCTCTATCTCATGTACTTACCTATGACCAATTATCACATGCACATCGTGCCTTTGCTACTTATATTTCCATTCTCAAGGAACCAACCACATTTGCTGAAGCTTTCAACGAACCAAAATGGCGGCTTGCCATGAAACAAGAACTGGATGCTCTTGAAACTAATGACACTTGGACGCTTCAACAGCTTCTTCCAAAAAAGAAACCAGTTGGTTGTAAATGGGTCTACAAAATCAAGTATAATCTTGATGGCTCTATGGAACGATACAATGCTCAGTTAGTGGCCAAAGGATACAGTCAGATTGAAGGTTTTGACTACCAAGAAACTTTTGCACCAGTAGCCAAACTTTTCACTGTTCGGCTTCTTCTTGCCGTTGCTGCTATTCAAAATTGGCATCTTTGACAACTCGATGTCAACAATGCTTTTCTCTATGGTGATCTTCATGAAGATGTCTACATGTCCCTTCCACTTGGATTCGGACGAAAGGGGGAAACACGAGTATGTAAGCTACACAAATCTTTGTATGGACTCAAACAAGTCTCAAAACAATGGTTCATCAAGCTATCAACAACACTTAAGCTAGCTGGTTTTAACCAATCCAAGTATGATCACTCACTGTTCGTCCGAACCCGTGGTAATTCCTTCTCTGCTCTTCTTGTCCATGTAGATGATATAATCATAATAGGAAATAAGTTACAAGACATTGAAGAAACTAAGTATCATCTCATGAGACAATTCAAGCTTAAAGATCTCGATGAATTAAAGTATTTTTTGGGCATAGAAGTTTCACGTTCCAGGAAGGGAATTGTTCTGTCACAACGCAAGTATGCACTTGAAATATTGGAAGACATGGGTTATCTTGGTGCCAAATCTTCCAATTCGCCTATGGAACAAAATTTATCTCTCAGCAAGGTTGAAGGGGAATTCATCAGTAATCCTACATCCTATCGAAGACTTGTTGAGAGATTAATATACTTAACCATCACAAGGCCCGACTTAGTGTATGTCGTGCACATTCTCAGTCAATATATGGATAAACCACATCAATCACATTTGGAAGTAGCTCAACGAGTGCTACGATATGTCAAGAACACACCAGGACAAGGCCTCTTTTTCTCAGTAACTAGTTCATTACAACTAAATTCTTTCTATGATGCAGATTGGGAAAAATGCACAAATACACGATGATCAACCACAAGATATTGTATGTTTCTTGGAAACTCGCTAATTTCTTGGAAGACTAAGAAACAAAATACGGTCTCACGATCAAGTGCAAAAGTAGAATACCACTCTATGGTAGTAGCATGTTGTGAAGTAACCTGATTACGATACATTTTGGATGATTTGGGTATCAAACACTCCTAACCAAACAAGTTATATTTTGACAATCAAGCAACCCTTCACATTGCATCAAATCTAGGGTTTCATGAGCGAACCAAACATATAGAGATCGATTTCCATCTAGTAAGAGAAAAGATTCAAGCTAGAATGATCAAAACTTATCATATCTCTACATTAGAGCAACCAACAGATATATTTACCAAATCCCCGAGTTTTCCACAGTTCTCAAACTTACTTAACAAGTTAGGAATAATTAAAATATATTCCAACTTGAGGGGGAATGTTAAAGAACTTGAAGGGGAATGTTAAAGAACTTGAGATCCAGCTGGTAACAACCAACACACCAGTTGGAAGTAGCCACCAATAGTTTGGTGGGGAAGGATAGGTTGTCCAAGAATATACCTTTCCATAATTGTGTTTATTTTTAATTATTACAATTTTTTTTTATATAAATACGTTTTAAACATTCATTTATTTATCTTCAATAAAACCATTTCTTACAGTAACGGTGAGTTTCATCAAGCAGGAAATAACCCATTTAGCTTAAGCTAAGCGTCAAGACAATAGAGGTGAAAGTAGTGTCTACATTCAGGTATCATTCTTAACATCTTTGAGTCGTGGTATCACACAAACAGATTTAACATATTGTTTCTTTATTAACTAAGTCTTTTGGGGTTAGCAAATTGGGGGTAAGAATTAATAAATAACATTTTGGTCTAACCCAACGATGAAATTATCATCGTCATTTTATGGGTTGTCATCTGAGGCCACAAAATGTTGGGGTTTTAATAACCTTGTTTTCACCAAAAATCCAAAAAATCAAACAATCTGGATCATGGTCACTCTTTTAAAGCAGTTGAGCAATGGGTGATTACCTGTGGAGCTAGCATTATGTTAAGAACAAAATTTTAGAGGGGTTTAGGGAAAGAAGAATAGCAGAGGAAGAGAGGTAATTGATATATAATTCTTGTTATTCTCTTGCTGAATTCCTGTGGCTTTATATAGAACCATACATGGATGAAATTGCATGAAAATATTCTAACTAATTCTGACATCCTAATTGAATCTGTGGTCCTTCATTCCTTACTTCTTGCCTACCTTCTCATTCCATCCATGGTCCCTCCTCTGTGCTTAGTTCTGTAACCATGTGCGCCCAACCGTTGCTCACTAGTGCTGCGTTGCATTTTGTGCTGTTGGGATCCTCTTCTAAGCCTCTCACACATTGTGTGCTGTGCCAAGCAACTCAAGCATTTTTTGCTCGTATCATTACTTCCCCCTTTTAGAATCCTTGTCCTCAAGGATAAAATGGAGGTATGAATCAGTAAGATTATAACGTGTGCTTCAAGACAGAAGCAAAAGGTAACCCTGAGTTGACCTTGGAGCAAGCCCATAGTTCCAAGGCAAGTTGCTTTGATGCTAAAACCACGCCCACTTGTTATTATTTCCCATTCAACCAACCGCTCTTCCATATACTATTGTTTGCACACAATTAACCCTTTGTCTTCAGAGTCTACCGAAAATTGGTAAGTTCCCTTGATGGGCGATAATTCAAGTAGTAGATAAAATAAATTTCCATTCACTCCCACTGCATTTCCATAATTAGATCTTGTACACAATCTAACATATGTCTTGGTTCAACCAAAGATGATAAGAACATGCAATACTAGTCCTTTATATGTATGTCCCTAGGCCACAACAAATGGTTATCAGCTTTTTCCTCATTCTCAAGCTTAAAATCACTTGAATATATTACATCCAAAACATTTCCAACATGCGGCTCAAAACCCATATCAATCATTCTATCTACCCCATCAAAAACAACATAATTACATTGATTGAGAACACAGTATCTCTGTTTCAAGCAATCACTCAACTTCCTAGGGGTGACAATTACCATTTCACATCCCTGCATATTTTTAAAACCTTGTTCCATAATAGACTACCCACCAACAATTGACACCACTTTCACACCCAAATAATGAGAAAATTTCACAGTGTCATTCTCAATCTACCAAGCAAGTTTACGGGTAGGAGCCAAAACAACAGCATAAGGCCCTTCAGCCTCATTCTTTTCACTAATAGGAGAAAATCTAGAATTATAAGTTGGCATAGGAAGGGCTAAAGCAACATTCTTAGCTAAACTAGTCTCAACAATGCCAATAACATCTCTCGGTTGAAGGCTACGAGGAATAACCACCATCTGAATTGGGGAAGGTTTCTTATAACCAGCCCTCTCAACATCTTTTAGAAGCTCAACATTCAATTTACTCTCAAACCATATCTTCAAATAACGAGGAATTTTATCACCCTTGTAAGAGATATTAAAGTCTTCACCAGCTAGTTTCTTTTTGACTTTTATACTCACAAGAACCTACTCGTACCAGTCAATCTTGAGCTCACTTAATTCTTCAAACCATTTCAGAATGTATAGCTTGCTAGAGGTTAAAATCAAAAGGATTTTTGTCTCTGTTTTTGCCTTTGAGAGTTGAAACTCTCGCCAGCTTGTTAACATGATCATAGAGCAGATTAAGAAAAACATTTGGAGCTATAACCAGTACGCATGCATATCATTTTTGAGTAACATTACCTTTACGGTACCATCGATGCCAGAGGTAGGACTCATACAATTTCACTAGATTAATGGTCTCAGGAACATAACATAACTCATACACAATATGTATACTACTAGCATGAATTTGATTTTCTGGCCTTAAGCTTCGAAGATTCGTCTCTTTATTCAAAGTGGTTGAGGGACCCTCTTTCCTGGATGTGCCTTTCTGTTTGTCAAGAATTGGTAGAGAAATGCCTTTGTAGCACCAATTAGTCCGATGAAGCTTCCTTATATGACCATCTTGGGGTTCTCTGATTGAACCTTCCTCCTCGTGTAGTGGCTTTGGTTGCGTGCATCGCTGGCTATCAACGATTCCCCGATCACCCACTATAGTGATATAATTTCCTTCTTCTCTGCTTGAGTGCCTCTCAATTGACCAACTGAACCATTACTTTGATTCCTATAAGGGATTTGGACGAAGAAGAAAATGGATTTTGGGTCTCTGCTTGTGTAAGGGCTATAGGGCCAACTGATGGGCCAAATCCAAGCCCATTGTGAAGCTATTCATCTGAGAGAGAGGAAATACGCTTAAGAGATAAGTTGGTTTCTTGGGTTGGCTTATAGACCATTACTAGAAGCTCAAGCATTGGCAATCCACCGAGCGATCCACCAAGTCTTGCCTTAGTTTTTGTATAAGTCCTCGTTCTCTCTTCTTGTAACCCAGAAACATAGTTCTTACTACCTCTGATTTCTATGTGTCAGGGTTCTCTCATCGCAAGGGAACCAGTGGGTTGAGTTACAAATTTCTTGTCGATCTCAGGTGAGGCACGAGGGTGGGTTTTAAGTGAAGGTGATGATTGGTGTTCGAAATTTTCTAAAGATGCAGTGAACATTTGAACTGCATTTTTGAAGTTAGAAATATCAACTTGAGCGATTATTGCTGGGTATGGATTTAATACAGATCTGGGTATGAGTTTTGGATTCGGATGTGTGTTGTGAGAGGTACGAAGATATCTCAACTCGAAAGTTTTAGACAATTTACTCCTCTGATTGCCAAGATTTGGAGCCGATGGTGAGCTATGGGTGGCGCGAAGAGCTCACAACTCAATTAACACCAGTTGTAAGATGGCGTTTATTCGCTCAAGGGTATCAGATTCCTCATCTGAGGTCTCTGTGTTGGATCGGTTCCGATTGTCTATGGCTGGAACCGACTTTGATTCCATTATTAAGAATAGAATTTTAGAGGGGTTTGGGGAAAGAAGAATAGTAGAGGAAGAGAGATAATTGATATATAATTCTTGTTATTCTCTTGTTGAATTCCTGTGGCTTTATATAGATCCATACATGGATGAAATTGCATGACAATATTCTAACTAATTCTGACATGCTAACTGAATCTGTGGTCCTTCATTCCTTGCTTCTTGCCTGCCTTCTCACCCCATCTGTGGTCCCTCCTCTGTGCTCAGTTCTGTAACCAGGTGCACCCAATCGTTGCTCATGAGTGCTGTGCTGCATTTTGTGCCATTGGGATCCTCTTCTGAGCCTCGCGCACATTGTGTGCTGCGCCAAGCAACTCAAGCAATTTTTGCTTATATCACATTATGAACACCACCTTTACCTCACAATCACATCGGTTTAAATCCACAAAACTAGCCTTGAATTTGAAGAAACAATGGAACCATCCAAGATAGAAAAGAAGCCCATTGAGAAGAAACATGCCACTGAGTTTAAGTGGAAAGATGTGTACTGGGTCGCGGGATGAAAAAGGGAAAATATGGGCTGTTGGGTGAACTACAAAAGAAAGATCTAGGAGTCCAAAGCTGACACCTATGCGCACAACGAGTTAATATTTGGAAATACATGGGTTGAGCCAGCTGCGGTTTGTTATGGTAAGATCACAAGCTGAGTTTTTGCCGATGTAGACCGTGTGTTGAGAGCTAATTATGGCCTGAACAGGATTGAGCAATGAGTTGAATGAGTGGCATGGTGATTTTTGGATTGATTTATATCACTATCTATCATGAGAATTCTTATTGGACTCAAATTTTTTTAATCTCAAAGATGAGATCCAGTTCAAGTCCCACCACTTCTTTACAGGCTGAGGGAAATGATTGATGGTAAAATTTGAGGAGCAATGTCTTCAGAATAAACAATCAACAATCGCATCGAGCTTTTCTATATGTGAATGGAGTCATATTGTTATTCACAAGTCTCCATAGACATCTGTAGATACACATGAGGAAACGATCTAGTAGTGTTATTTTTCTTTTTTATATTTTCTCACGATGCAGTAAAACGATCAAAGGGAAGGTCGATGGGAGCCATTGCTCACACGTACAAGTTGAGTCATGGATTGATATCGTACGGACTGCAAGTTGGATTCTAATTTCCTAGCCAGCATAACAGAGCTAGCTCGATATAAATGGACCATTGGTTTAAGCATTTTGATAATTTAATTTTTTACTCCTTTTCTTTTTATCATGAGAATAAAAAAAAATTGCAACATTTCTTTCACTTTATCTATATATGGGATATCCCTTGGATTATTATTGACTATTTTTATGGTGGATGTACGTGTATATAGCTTCCGATCTAATAGCTATATCTTGTAGTAGGGAAAATTGACAAGCTTTCTTTTGGGTACATTTGGAGTAGCTAAATTAAGTGATTTTGTCATAAAGAAGACGTTGCTGCTAGAAGTGGTTGTTTTACTTCTTTTGGTCATCATTTGTAGATTTACTAATGAAGTTGGAACATCAAAACAAACTCCAACATTTGAAGTTTTGAAAGCATATCCTTCATGGATTTTCTTGGGGTGTCCCATTTGGCTATTTACAGTTGAAATTCTCCTGTGTTTTATCTGCATAATATTGGCTCTTGTTGTACCAAAAATTATTAAAATCAAGATCCTCAAAACTATCATCGTTTGGACCAATTTATGCTATTTTCTCATTGTAGTTTATTGGGCTTGTAGTAGTGATGCGTTGAATCTATCTTGGGTTCTTGAAGGCATAGGGAGAAATTTCATTCCTTGAATTATCTATGCTATTGGATTTGGATAGTTTTTGTTAATAATGTCTGGCCATTACTTCGGTGAAAACAAATCCATGGATGATAAAAAGCAACTTGTTTGTTAAAACTTTGATCATGTTATCTACTTGGAGTTCATCAATCATTCTTCTCTTGAGAAGAAAAGTCTCTTTGGCCATAATCGTAGGATATTGCATAATGAGATTCAACAATATAATACACAATAACACAATATATTTACATACCTATATCTTATTTATATAATGTATGGGCTGATCTTGGCAACTATGGTGACATAGACTATGTTGTGTGTTATAGTTCATAGGTGACATTTAATGGTATGGGGATTAATTTCTCCAAAGTACGTATTCGAAGTGATGGCTCTTATATTGACAGATATTGTCATATGTGGGGCATCACTCTATTACCTAAGGATAATCTATGTGATCCATGCATTCTAAAAAGGAATTCTAAGGGTTTCAATACTTTGTTATAATAAAGAAAATACTTTGGTCTTTAAAGACCATATATAAGGATGCCCACAAACTTTTAAACCATGAGAAGGATGAAACTCAAACTTAATTAACTCTAAAAATGAGATGTAACTTATTAATTTTTTTTATGCTTATGAACGTTATATTTTTTCAAACATAAACAAGATGGTAACTCAAATCAATAACCTATACAATTTCATTACTTGAGGAACTATATATTCCTCATTTGGAATGAGGAGGGCAAATAGTCTCGTTCCAATTGGGATGCAAGAGGATAGGCATGTATGCAAACGCCTAGCCTAGGGAAGAAAAAATTATCTACTAAAGAATTCTTGTGAAAAATCAATGTGATAACCTCCAATAACGGAGTGAAGTGGCCAAATGGACCCTCTTACTTGAGATAAGGGATAAGAGGCGTGACGCTCGTCTTAAGAAAGGGTCTTGAGTTCACCAAAGTGCTCTTTGGGAATTGCATATAGGGGTTGGATTCAATTTCATCCTTGTATGTCTTTTGTTTTGCAAAAAATTAACATGATAATAGCCAAGTACGAAGCGAGGTCATTAAACGGGCCCTTTACTTGGGATGCAGGATATGAGGCATGACGCTTATTCTAAGAAAGGATCTTGAGTTTACCAAAGTGAACCCCCTCTTTGAGAACCATATATATGGATTGGATTCAATTTCACCCTTCTATGTCTCCTATCTCGCACAAAATTATTCGATAACCCCCAAGTACAGAGTGATGTGGCCAAATAGATCCCCTATTTCGGATGTAGGATAAGAGGCATGATGCCCATCCTAAGAAAGGGTCTTGAGGTCACCATTGTAAACCCCTTCTTTGTAAAGTGCATAAAGGATTGGATTCAATTTCACCTTTGTTTGTCTTCTATCTTGTAGAAAATTAATGCGATAACACCCAAGTATAGAGTGAAGTGGCCAAATTACCCCTTACTTGGGATGTAGGATAAGAGGATAGTGCCCATCCTAAGAAAGGGTCTTGAGTTAACCAATATAGACCCCCTATTTAGGAAGCACAGACAAGGGTTGAATTCAATTTTACCTTTGTATCTCCTATCTCATGACAAATTAATGTGATAATCCCCAAGTATGGAATGAGGCTGCTAAATGGAACCCCCACTTAGGATGTGGGATAAGAGGCATGACGTTCATCCTAACTAAGAATCTTGAGTTCACAAAAGTTGACCTTCTCTTTAAATAGAAAGAAAAAAAAATCCAAAATCCACATCAAGGAAAACCAACTTTGAATTGCATAAAGAAGTGCTACTTTGAATTACAAAGTGCAAAAGGGAAAAAAAGTTAATGCAAATAGTCCTAACAATTATATCTTATATTCATAGGTATGGATGTGAGCTAATACTCTCATTAATAGGTGTTTTACGAGTGCCTTTCTCCAGCGATCTTTGTTTCTAGTACTAAGCTAATTTGTAGAGATCACCCATCTCTTTTTTGTGTTTATTTCATTGATCATATAATTTCCTACATCCTTCAAATTTATTCAATAACTTTATAGAAAGCCTTGAATATGCACAACTCTTGATTCATAAGTATTATATGATAAACAACACAAAGATTTGAGTTACAAACAAAATTAAATTGTAAAAATATGAAGACATGAAAGAATACTCACATAAAAAACACGCACTGTCATCAAGTGCCAGATACTCCCATGATCACTTTTGCGAGCTTCATAAATGGGTGAGTAATCAGTAGAAAACCCAAAGTGGTGGTATAGGTAATTCTTGACATATCGCATTTGTAAATTACATGTTCAACCCATTGACATGAACTTGTTTATTGGATAAGGTTGCATACACATATGGACTAATAATTTCCTCTAACAAGTACCCCTACTATGTTCTATAAAGACCTCAGTTTTTCCCATTACTTTGTTAGAAGTGATATATATGTGGCAGTCTGCGGATTCACCATTTGGTGAGGTAGGGAATATAGGTCCCTAGTTTACCTCGACCTTTATAAAAGGTGATTCCTTTTGGGCTCTTTTGCTTTTGACAAGGTGTTTGGGGTACATAAGAAATAAGACCTTGTTTCTATTATAGTAGGTATGTACATATGTTCCATCAATTAAATGATGTCAAGTAAATTCCAAAGATATATATGGGGTGGAATCCTTAACCTATCTTTTAGTACGACCTCTTAGGGTTAATTCCTCTAAACGAGGTGGGAAAACTAGGGTATTTACAGGAGGTGCTTTACCCCTTCTACTTTGAAAAGCCCACATCAAGGTGTAGTAAGGCACAATAATGTCTAGCTTTATGGTTTGCATTTTCAAACTACTAATCACGAAGCTCACCCTACTTTCGAGGTCTCAATCAAGTCAGATAGCAAGATAAATATATCCAATGCCTTTTCATACCTAGATATTTGTAGGCAATTGTCATGTGCCTCACATTTGTACGCCCTGAGGGAAATTTTTCCTTCTCTAGCCAATGCTAGAACCTAACAGAATACAAGTGTTAGAAAATAGTAAAATGAAGAAATAAAGTATTTAGCAAGGTGAAGTAACGAAGTGTAAACTTATGTGTGATCTAATCTCTAAGTGATGATTATCCATCATCTCCCCAAAGGAGACTCATTCCTCCTTACAAACTTACCTAACCTTTGCCCATTTAGCTTCACTACCAAAATGACTAGAGGTCCCTCATCAGCTTAGGTTGCCCGAAAGTGTCCTCGTTAATATATGTTATTGGAATGTTTAGCACCATGACGTCCTTCAAAATGCATTTATCAAATTAAATATCGTTAAGGCCCATGACTATAATTTGGGGAATGAGAAACCTGTTTCCCTCTTATTTAAAGTTGCAACAAGAGATGACAAGGAGGAAAAGCTAGGAATATTTGACAAGTCGGTTGGGGTTGGAAGAGGAATTTCAATAGGTTCATAATCTAGACAACTAAATCTTTAGTCTATAAAGGTGAGATGTTTCAACTAGTCCTTGGCATTATGGGCTATAGGTTGCGAGCACCAGACATCGATTAGATCTTTAAAATCAATCTCTATATAATCCATGCCTACAAAAATAAATGAACTCATGTCCTAAACTATTGAGGAGCTCAGTGACACGAGATTAGGCTATGTTCAAATTGTCATTCCAAGTTTGACAAACTCGAAACTCCACCCCATCACCCCATATATCACTTATAATATACAAATACTTATTTTTCCAACTAGATGCACTATCAGGGATTTTCAATATCAACATGTGACCAACATGGGCTTAGATGTATGCCCTCTATTTGTTAATTTCATTTATCTTAAAGGTTGTACATACATCCCAACTCCTTATCTGTAAGGTCTACTTAGTGTTTCCCTACGACATTGGAGATGCGTAGTAACATTTTCCACTAGTTAGGGTTTACATAGGTCGGGCTAATATCAAATGTATTTAATGCACAAAATATTATTCTTAGAAATGAATATCTGAGTCCAAGTTTGAATTTTACAAAATGAATTACCCACTGGTCCATAGGGGGATCATCTGCTTCACACAAAGGATCCATACATCTGATAAGGGAGTTATCTTGTTTGGAGAAGTTGAAGGGCGTACTTGGTTCATGAATATTCCCTTAATTTCTCGAAATTAAGAGAATAAAGGAATTAATATTGGGTATTATCCTAATAGGTGGTACGTGACCCCAGTAACTTGAAGTACCTTGCTCATATGGTGAATGTAATGTTGGTGTTTAGCACCCTGTATATAGCAACTTGGTCCTTGGAAATAATTGATCTAGTAATGTTTAGAAGACTTGATAAACAAGATCTGATGAACAAGACTTGATGATCAAGACCTGATGAATAAGACCTGATGCTAAGACCTGATGAACAAGATCTGATGAACAAGACCAGATGACCAAGATTTGATGAACAATATTTGATGAACTAGACCTGGCCTAAGTAAAAACAGTCCGGTAATAACGTCTTGGCAATTATTTGTAGTCTTATCGTATAGGGTCTACCCTAACACATCTCGAACATAGTGCTCACTATTGTAACAATGATATCTAGCCTCTTATGTATCTATATATACTCCTCAATGTCAATAAAAAAGGAGCCAATTTTGGGATCTCTCTAACATCTCTTTAGAAACCCTAATATAATAGTAATTCTCCAAACAAGTATATTTGGTTTACGTTACTTGACCAAATTAAAAATGGTCGGCTGTATGTTAATTGATGACTTCAAATCCACTATGATCTTATAAGATCCACCAATAATGAAAAACGATCAACCATCTTTGGTTACGCTACTTCTATAGGAAAGCTAAAAATCATACTTTCTCGTAGAGCCAACGAGTAAATTAACATTTTTAAATAACTTATTCGAACACTACAAATAAGTTATATTTTAATTTTCTTGATATAAATAGAAAAGATTAATATCTAACTTATTCAAACCCTCCGAGTAAGTTGAATTTGTAGCAATAAATATTAAAATGACTTGCTCAAGCCCCACAAAAATGTTAAGTTGAATTTTATTTTTCTTCGTATAAATAGAGAAGCTAAAAATCCAACTTACTCAAATGTTTCAAGTAAGTATGATTTTTAATAATAAGTAGGATGTAAACTAACTTATTCGAACCATACGAATAAGTGGCACTTTTAGGCTGTAAATAGGGAAGTTAAAACTCCAATTTACTCATACTCTCAAGTATGTAGGATATTTAACAATATATATTACAAAATAACTTTTTCGAAACCTAAGTTATTTAAACGTAAACATAAGGTATGAATATTATTAAATATGTCATACTTATTGTTCAAATCAAATGTCTAAATTAAATGTTTATCTTGTATTAGTATGTTTTAATGGTAAATGGGTTAAACATGGTTACAAGCATGTATATAATGGTAGGGTAGCAGAAATTATCATGATTAAGTATGAGTTAACTTATGTAGAACTTGTTAATAAATTGTATGGAAAACTAAACATTGATAGGAGTAGATGGATTTTGAAGGTTCATTGTATAAAGAATTTTATAAACATCCTCCTGTTGAGATAGTGCATGATAAATCATTCAAGGAAGAGAATAACACGTATTGGACTTTTTGATTTAGTAGATATTTAGAAAAATATATAAAAAAAACATTCATTCACATGCACCGAAAGAAACTATCAGTAGTGGTATTGAGGGCTGATCAAGTATGTCCTGTCATCTAAGAAATTGACGTACAATATTCATATGCTAGGATGAATTTTTTTATGTCATGTAAGCATAATAATCATATTTTAATGAATAAAACCAATAAAGGATAACGTATAGTAATAACCCAATCACATTCTTACCTGATCATTAAATGGAACACTTGCACTTTAAAATATTATAAACCAATCATTTTCGACAACAGTTCCATCCAAATTGATCTTCTCCACCTTATGATTATAATTTAATATTGTTTGAATTAGTATGTAATTAATAATTCATAGTACAAATCATTCAGATAAGCTAAAAAGATACTATAAAATTGTCGAGGGAACCATTTTTATTATAACTACTCTAAAAGAATGAAGATAATTTGATATATAGCTAGATACCAATTGAATAACATTTGATAAGTAAGATAAAACTTCATCCATTAAATCTATGAAAACCTTTTGATGGTGTAGTGTGAAAGTAAATCAACTCTATCTCAAGAATATCTTATTCCAACTCTTGTTGATGTGGAGTTTCCAATTCCATCTTTGGCTTGACTATAAATCTTTTCATCTTACATTCTTAAAAGAACGACCTTCCTTAAAGCAATGAAATGTGTACACTTAATTAAATAAATATGTCTGTTAATAACTTCATCTCTTCATACTCCATTTGACTGCTAGGTTCCTATCGCAGGAAAATACGTTTATAGAGGCTTGCATTGAAGATAACACAAAATTAAACCTATCCATGGACCAAGTTGACTTTGAGCCTACACCAAACTGGAGTGCAACAAGATTGAAAGCTGACGACCACCACACTAAAAAGACTACTTCATGTTTTAGTCTTGCTTATTCAGTTTGCTTTATACTCTTTACCTCTCTTTTAATGACTCTTGGCAGAGAGACATTTATAGAGGTTGATAAAACCCTTTAAATCCTATCCATTGTAAAAGTTACACCTATTGATAATTATAATGTAACAGCTATCCGATCAATCTAATGACAATTAATGGAAATTGTAATTCCAACAAATTCAACACTCCCCTTCAAGTTGATATATAGATGTTACACACGCTCAACTTGTCTAATAACTTTAAGAATACTTGATTTGAGATTACTTTAGTAAGTATGTTAGTTAACTGATCCTCTGAATGAATCTTAAGTAATTTTATTATCTTTCCATCAAACTTTTCCTTGATGAAAAATATAACTATCACAACGTGTTTTGTGTGATCATGTTGAACTAGATTATGTGCGATATCATATGCAACTTCATTATTACAAAATTTGGATGGGTTGTTCAAAAAGAAAGCCCAAATCTTTTAAAAGAAGTATTAGCCATAATGCCTCAAAAAGTATGTTTGTTAAATTTCTAATTTCAGTTTCTACACTTGAACGAGCTACAAAGTTTTGTTTTTCTACTTTCCCACGTCACAAGATTACCTCTTACAAAGATGAAGTAGCCAGAAGTAGATCATCTATCACCCTTAAAACCTGTCCAATCAGTATCAATATATGCTTTTATATGTTGATGGCTTATATTTTGAGTGAATAATACTCCTTTTCTTGAAGCAGACTTCAAATACCTCAAAATACGCATAACTACATTCATATATTGTTCTCCATGATTATGTATAAACTAGCTAATAATAACTATATCATAAGCTAAATATGGTTTGCTATGATATAAGTACATCAATCTCCTTACAAATCTTTGATATCTTCCTTTATCAACTAGTACTTGGATGGACTTAACGAACAAGTTAGATCTTCTTCTATGGTGTGTCAACTAGTTGACATGCTTACATACTAGTCTCTTTTAAGAGATTTAAAATATATTTTCTTTAAGATAAAAGTATTCCTTTATTAGATCAATATATTTCAATCCTAAGAAAATATTTTAGAGAACTTAGATATTTTATTTCAAACTCTTTGGACAAGTAATTATGTAATATCTCTCTTTCTTTAGGGTCATTCCCTATAATTATCATGTCATCCACATATATAATGAGTGCAATAATCTTATTATTGAAAAACAAGAAATAATTCTACACAAAGAATAACTCTACACAAAAGAACTGATCAAAGCGATTATCATGGCCCACTTCTAGCCGTTCCAGCGATTATGCCTATTCTAGCCCTACCATCCACCCCTATCATCATAATAGAAAGGGGTACTTTCGAGCTGATCTATAACGGATCAAAGCGACCGTTAGTCGGGCTGATCTGTGATTGGTCAAGGCGACCGAAAGGACACATACCTACTCCATATTCCTTAAATAGGCAAGACTCGGATACTGCATCCGAGAAGTATAATAGTTTACTGAACAACTACTTAGATCTTGATTGATTTGGATGCAATGGAATTTTTTCATTACTAAAAAAAAAGCCATCCCATGAGTATACATGACCCCACTACCTGTATAAAGCGTACATCTCTGCTCAGGGAGTAGGTCAAAGCTTTTTATAAGAATTATAAGAAAAGTCAAAAGCTGGAATCCGAGAAGACAAGACCCTCTAAGAGCTTCTTGTAAACCAATTATTCGATTTGGAGATCCCGCTGCCGGAGACATCACTAAACTCAGGGGTGTCTCTTGCAAAGAAGAATTCGTAGAGATTTTCCCAGAACCCCAGTAGTAGGCGAATAGTGACCCTATTTGTATGCGCATTCACACGACGGGCACGTTCCAAGATCTCCCGCAACGAGAACCTAACACATGGTTTCTTGATAGTAAGCTAATTAAATAAATGAATCATAGGTTGGTTGAATATTGAGTTCCGCTTAGGCTACATGTTCACGCACTACTAAACCGCACACAGGATCTTAGACAGGTTTCGTCCCCTTTCGGGAACACCTTCTTACTAGTAGGGGCTAAGCCTGAGGCAAATATACCGAAAAAAGAAGATCTCTATGGTCGATTATACGAAGAGTAGATTCGCCCCTTATGTTATGGCTCGTCTCGTGCTTAGTCACTCGCGGGGTTCGGATAGGGGGGCAGTAAGTCTTTTCTGAAAAAACTCGCAGTTCTCCCCCTTATCTAAAATCTATATATTAGAGACTCACTCTTTGGTTGGATCAGACAGGGACTTCTATAAAGATCTTTCCACTCATTCATCATACTCAAAGTTGAAGTCACGGCAGAAAAATAACAAGAATCGGTGTCGTGGTGGTGCTACGAGATGGCGATTTCTCGTATAGAAGAATAGATCCGCGGACCTATTGATTGACCATAGATGCGAACCGATCGACCGCTATCTAAGAGAATATAAGTAGTTCTTCTATCGTTCAAGGGCAAGGGGATAACATGTAGCAGCTTGCCTAGATCTCGTATTTGCCACGTAGTCCGTCGGTCAAACCAACGATTCTCTTCTCAATAATAGAGAGATTCTTGTTATTTTTTCGGTATGTAGCTCCGCGAGCTAGGAGCGCATCATCGGGGGCAGGGCGAAAACGAACATAGGATCATCATCATGGCCCTTTTCTTGTTTCTTTTGTTTCTGTCTGGTCCGTTGTGTGTTTTTTTTAAGGCTTATTCGGGGGCTGCTGCTCTGGGGCATCCAATTCCTCTTCTTTCTTTTGCTGCTGATCTCACATCGAGAGCAGCTCCTTCTTGTTCAGGGTCATCAGATGAGAGATCTTCCTCCGATTCCGAGAAATCGGTCAAGCGGGGGGCTACCCTCGACTCACTTCTCTATCTAGAAAAACCCCTCCTCAGAGGAGAGTTGAAGCTCCAGGATGAGTATGTCCTGGATTCTCGGATTCATTCTCATCCTGATCCACCATGGAATTTTCAGAATCTACAAAAAACATTCTAAGAGAGGGCTCGTAATGATCTTTGAGAAGATCACAAGGTGCTGAAGTGGTAGGATAGGGGGATGGGATCCGTAGGTTTTTGTGAAAGGGATGCTCTTATCATGTTATTGCTGAAAAGAAAAACCGAATTCCTCTATTGGATGTCGATTCATCCACACTTCCATTCCTTGTAGAGGAAGGCTAACTGCTTGCTGGTTGGGAGCTGTATGAGCGGTAACGTCCACGTACGGCTCCATGAGAAAGGTGGTGGACAGAAATGGCCTTGTTGTACCTCACTCTCGTCTTCAATGGGGTTTGCTCTTTTTTTTGGGAGAGTATGCCAATATGATCTTAATGAGGTGCTGATCTTTTCATCTGACATTCGTTAAGCTTCCCTCTTTGGGAGCTTACATCACGATATTTTTGTGCAATAAACTCCTCCGATAGAAGACTAGTGATAAGTGGTCCCACCAATCTTTGGAGAAGTGTAGCCAAGTATGTAAGCACAACAATGAACCGTAGCGAACCCTTAGATGACTTATCAATGATTAAGGGGAGATCCTCAGTAGTGGTGACCCTTTCCTTTTTCCACGGACTAATACATGTACCAAATGCTCATCGGGAAAGTTGACTCCTGGTCTGGAACACAGGGGTTGCTCCGAGAAATCCTTTCTTTCTCGTCCACTCAAGGGGTGCGGACACACTGCGCGGATTACAAGTGATGATTACAAAAATGACGGGGAAGTGAACAATTCTCAATGACATTCGGGATGGATGTAGACTCATTGGGCAGGGAAAATCATTTCGCTCTTGGGAGAGGTTGCGACCATTCTTAAAAACCATAAAGACTAAGCTAAGGAAGGCCTTATGAGTCATAAAAATAGCGGTAGGAAGGCCCTTGATCTCTTAATAGAGGGAGCAAAAAAATTTCTCTCTAAGAAAAAATATTGCAATGAATCTTTTTTCAATCAAATATTTTCAATGATTGGATCTTTTTTTATCAAATTTTTATTTGTGCCACCATAATTTTTACTACTCAAACGCTTTTGGGCTTTTTCTTGACTTGGTGGGGACCTGATTTCATTTCATTTTGTTCATGGCCTTTCTACAATGGACAAAATGACTCTTTCTATCGGAGCGGTGGAGCGGTGTCGGCCCTTCAAACCGGCCTTCCGGATCTAAATCGACCTCCAGCTCCCGAGTCGGAGCACTGCCCCTGGGGAAGAAGATTTATATAACGAAAAGGACCCAAATTGCATAAAATGCATTATGTAAAAACAAAAGCAAGAGAGGCATGTGATTAAAGTTTCGAATACAAAAAATTAGATATTCAATAAAATCCATTTTCGATGAGACCATGGGGGATGAGAATTTTGCATCACTTCAAAAGGACGAATGCGTCAAGGAAGTGAATAAGAAATTCCTTTCAGTTATTCTTGAAAATAAAACAGATGAAAGACAGGCTTTAACAAAAGCTTATAACCAAATCTTTAAACCGGTATGCCAGTAATGAATGTCGAATCAAAGAATATATATATAACATTGAGG
>CM065429.1:41962500-41992500 GCA_033030585.1 Hippophae rhamnoides | reverse complement strand
GCGAGATGGTTAGATGCGTGGGGCAGAGGGCTCGTAGTACCCCCTTTTCTTGATCCAGCCTTTTCTTCGCTTCGGTAGTGAATCACCTACTAAAAAAAGAGGCAGGCGGTGGACTCTTTCATTAGGGAAGGGAAGAAGGGGCCTAAGCATGGCAGATTCCGTACACTTGAGTGGAAAGCAAAGGAAAGCGAGATCGTACCTGTTTTTCCAGGCCTGTTCGGACATACGGTTCCCGCGGAAGATCAAGTTGGTGAGCCGTGTGATGGGAAACCTTCCCGCACGGTTCGGAGAGCACTGAATTAGAATGAGAGGTTCACCACCACATCATTGCATGCAAGGGGAGCTCGCTCGATTCGCAAATGGGTCCGACTCGTAATTCACTTCTGACCCCGTGTTCGATAGCCCGACCATAGTGATGTTAATTGTGGTTACATCCATAAGTAGCTTGGTCCATCTTTATTCCATTTCATATATGTCCGAGGATCCGTATAGCCCTCGATTTATGTGTTATTTATCCATTTTTACTTTTTTTATGCCAATGTTGGTGACTGGAGATAACTCTCTTCAATTATTCCTAGGATGGGAGGGAGTAGGTCTTGCTTCATATTTGTTAATTCATTTTTGGTTTACACGACTTCAGGCAGATAAAGCAGCTACAAAAGCTATGCTTGTCAATCGAGTAGGTGATTTTGGATTAGCTCTTGGGATTTCGGGCTGTTTTACTCTCTTTCAAATAGTAGACTTTTCAACCCTTTTTGCTCGTGCTAGTGCCCCCAGAAATTAGTGAACAAGTGTAAGCTTTGCTGCCCGACAGTATGGAGTACTGACCACACCGAGGGACAGGCCCTGAAGCGAAGGATGGGAATGAGCGGAATCAATGTGTTCCAATTTCTGGCCTTGCATCGACCATCTACTGGACCATGGACTAAACGGCCACTGCATGAAAGGACTATGTCCAAGGGACCGTCGCCCCCCTACAAGGTACATCTCGCGCCTATGGGCCGCTATAACTATCCAAGAAGACACTCGAAACTGGAAGGATAAACCAACCCACCCGGTGGACTGCCGAGCTACAAGTCCCATGACACAGGAGCGGGATTCTCTAAAAAGCCAAGGTCGCAGGTGGCCAAGAGGGCCCACTTGGAGACTTGGGATCTCAGCAGGAAATGCGAAGGTTGCTTAAAGCCGGCCAGCCGATAGGCGAAAGAGAATAAACTAGTTGAGTTCTGATCTGAGTAGGCTTATAATAGGGAATACTCTAACCCTGGGAACCGGGGCCTAGCCATCCTTCGTTTGCGGTCGACGTTTCGGCAAAGTTTTTCCGTCGAGAGCTGAATGTTTCGATCTGGTTCGATTCATGGTCGCATCTGCAAACGTTTTCCCGTGGGCCGACGCCCCCCCAGTCCAGGCATTGATCTATATCACTTCAGAAGAAATGATATAAAAGTACTTACCTTCTCCTTGGTAATTCAAAGTGGAGTTCTATCCTCCATTATCTTGTGATCTAGGTATGATTTTTTCTTCTTTCCCTGACCGAAGGAAGGTACTCGTGTATGAGGACAGACGACAAAGCAACTAAAAGGGATAGGAAGAGAGTATTAAAAATTTCTCTATTTGATCTAGTAAGGGGAAGGGTCTTAATGGTATGATAGTTTTGAAAGATGAAAAGGCTCCATGAAAAAGATGAAGGGATATTTGAGGTTGACTATTATCGAAGAATGGTTACTGGTGAACATATGATGTAGATCAAGGAGGAAATATGGCCAAGGGGAGTACTCTAAGAAGATTTTAAAAGGTGGCTGAGCAGCCCTATATCATTAAAGAAGTTAATATGAAAAGAGAAAATGTTTATAAGCTTCCTATGGAAAGGAACTAAAAATGAGAAGAGCTTCCTCCTGGTCATCTTGACTAAGGTGTGTATACCTAAGGAAGGGGGGTTCAGGGATTCGCAATCCAGAACTTCTCTTTCTCAGCTCCTTCCTTGGACTTAGTAGCGCAAGGGATAGAACTAAAGGACCCTTTCTTGACAACTTCCACGGAAGATAGCACTGAAGCTCTCTTGTCCAATATAGGAGACAAGAAAGACAAAATCTCTCTTTGCTCTATGAAAGTCCTTTTTTCAAGACTTCCTTATCTCCTTTGGCCACCATCACTTCTTTCCATTCTTTCTTGTCTCTGGAAATCTCATAGTGCAAAAAATCAAAGAATTTGTGGCTTCAAAAAAGGTGTGCAGTCTTCCAGTCTACTCTTTGGAAGAGAGTCAAAGAACCCGCAATTCCAAGGGAAAAATCCCACTTGATTGACAAGCATAGCTTTGATAGCTGCTTTATTCGCCTGTGAACCAGGAATTGATTAAAAGGAAGCGAGCCATAAGCAGTGATAGCCTCCCTCCCATCTCTTTCTTTTCTTCTCCCTCTAACTTTATTCACTTTGCGGTAAACAGAGACTTTCCAGGTAAAAGCCTTTTTTGGGGGGTCCAAGGGGCCACCCCCTACTACCAAATTCCTGTCTTCGGAACTACGAAGATAGGTGACTTTCCGCGATGGCCCTTCACCTCGTTGGGAAAAGTGAAAGGAAATAACAAGCCCTAAACTAAATACCAACTAGCAGCTTATCCACCACCGAACACAGACTCATGTTGGCGATGCCATGGTCAAGTAAGAGGATGATCCATTCACCTCAAAAGAAAAATATCGCCTCTCAAGTAAGCCAAACGATTGACATCAAAGAAAAGGACCACCCGCCCAAAGAAAGAAATGAGGTCTTTCAGCCACAAAAAGAGTGGAAGGCGAGAAAGGGAAGAGGGAGGGACTCATGTAATAGAAAAGCTTCAATACTGTGTGTGTTAGACTTCCCCCTTCAAGAGCTCCGCTAGTTAACATTGGGGACTAGCCTATTGTATAGAAGAGATAGAGTCTATCCTTAATTGATTGAGTATGACACTCTTCTAATTAGAAAGCGCTAATCTTTCTTTAATGAATGAATTGGCGCAATCACTCTTGTCGGAGCCTTCTTGTCCAAAGAAACTCATTTCTAGGGGAGCGAAGGCTCTCTACAAGGATTCTGGAGATCCGGGGAGAGGAAAGAAGATTATAGACTAGTCCAGAGCCAGAGTTCAGTCAAAATCAGTCTCCATCCATCACATCGTATGGAGTGGAAGAAAAAAGGTTAAATACATACGTCAGCGATGGTGCGGTCTTCAAAGCGAACCAAGTGTATCAAGGAAGCGGAAACAAGAACTCTTAATCAAAGCCAGCATTTTCTGGTGGTAAGGCTTCTTTCAAAGGTGCAGACCAGGGAAGGTAGTGAAAAACGCGGACAGCCGCGAAGATGAGGCAATGAAGATTGTATGCTTTCCTTTTCACTCCTCAAAATGAAAGCTAAACTAAACTCTCTTTCCCGTTCAGAAAGAGGACTCTCATACAAGACGCATTTCCCTTTTTTGATCTCTCCCATGTGTAATTTGTGAAAGAATTCGATTTCCTTTGTAGTTCACTAAGAGGGAGTTTGCATCAGTACTTCGCAGGAAGGGTAAAAAAACCTCTTCTATGAGCTACAAATAGCTAGCTTTGAAAGAACCTACTTTCACCTTGAAAGCAACTAGAGCTTCTTCCCCGTGCATGCATGGTAACAATGATTATCACTTCCCATTCTTCCTTTCTAATCGATCGAGCCTTCCCAGGGTAGCAGTCTTTAGCAACCGTCCATGCAAGAGTAGCACTTGCGCCTATAGCAAAAGTGAAAAGACCACCTGCGAATAAGGTAGTGATGCCTCTTGACAAGGAGAAAGCTTTGTGCAGTACTAAAGCAAAGATGATCATGCCGCTTCATGGATCTTATGAAGAGCATTTGCTGGTATCAAAACAAAGTCAAAAGCAGGTCTGATTCATGGCATTCCGAAAAGGCGGATGAAGAGGCGTTCGAAAAAAGAATGAATTGAGTGGAAAGTTTTTAGTGTAGGAATCTAGGCATCCGCGGATGACCGCCCTTGAATCATCGGCTAAATTTTCCGGATACGGAATGGCTTAAGTAGAACTAGTCCGGTGCCGCTCCTATCTCTAAAGGGTTGTCTATTTTCTTCGCTAAAAATGCGAAAAAAAACCAATCCGCTATTGAATGACTTTGTCTTTCTAGGAGAATGAACGAAAGATGGAATTCAAAATAAGATGAGCATGAGCAGCGTATAGTCTTGCTACTGGCAAGGGATACTAAGGGGATGCTCTTGGGAACGCAGGGAAGTCTACTTGACTCTAGAAGTGCTAGTCGAAATCTCCTTTGTCCCGCCTACAAAGGCTTAGCTCATTGGTGAATTGTTCGTCACTCTGGACTGAAGACTTCATCACTTATTCCCAAACGTATAATGGCTTTCGTCAGCGCTCTATACTGACTCTCCTTTCAGCTCTCCTGACCCGGGCCAAAAAGGGGAATGAATCGAATAAGTCCGCTGGCGACTTAAAATCCGTGTCTAATTTTTCTTCTTTGTCCAATTCAAAGGAATGGAATCGAAATCCGATTCTAAATCTTGCGCCCTTATTTGAGAGTAAGGCAGGCTTTCGTTCTTTCGACTGATTGCCTTTCCTGGCAAAACTTCTTTGACTACATAGGGTCCACCCCAATTGGGCTTGAACTTTCCTCTAGGATCCTGGGGAGGAGCCCGATTCTCTTTTAACACCAGATCCCCTTGTTGCACATGTCTGATCTTTACCTTCTTATGGAAGGCTTTGGCAATCCTCTTTTTATAACCGGTTGAGTGCCTTCATCCTCTGTTCTTCTATCGATTCGGTTGCTCAAACCTGCCCCGTGTCCATTATGCTTAGGTATTTCTGATTTCGGGGTGACCCTAAGGGATGGAACTTCCAATTCAACAGTAGCACCGCTTCCATCCGAGTAGCGCCGGTGGAAGTCCGAATGGAGGTCCGATACCCCACAGGCCGGTGGCAACTTTTCGGGCCAATCTCGATATGTGTCTGTCATCTTCCGCAGGATCTAACCTATGTTTTTCTTTACTACCTCTACTACTCCATTGGTCCTAGGCATGTACGACGAGGATTTGTGCTGTTGTATTTGATACCGAATGCACAATTTCTCAAATTCTTTTTTGAAATGAGATCTCATATATGAAATTAGCTTGTGTGGTACTCTATATCTATAGATTATGTTTTCTTTAATGAACTTGGCCACTTTAGCCGATGTCAATGTTTGATAAGATGTCGCTTCCTCCCATTTGGTAAAGTAATCAATTGCCATTAAGATGTATTACTGTCCATTTGATGCTTTGGGTGTCACCTTTCCGATGATGTCAATTCCCCATGTGCAAAATGGCCATGGAGAGGTAAGATTGTGAAGTAAGGCCGGAGGCATATGAATCAAGTTTGCATGAATCTGACACTTGTGGCACTTTTTAACGTACTGATGGCAATCGTTCTCCATTGTTATCCAGTAAAAGCCTAGCCTTATGATCTTTTGGCCAAGATTCTCCCGGGACCACAGACCTCATTGTGGGCATCTTCCCGCTTTTTCCTCTTTCACACATAAAAAAAAGTAGAATCCCATCGTAGGAGTGTTTATAGCCACACACAACGAATTGCATTGCCAACCTCCGGATTGTCTTCTTATCATTTTCCGTTCATGTTCGGGATACGTTTGGTGTTCAATATCTTCCCTGATGTCAGTAAACCAAGGTCGACCTTCGGGTGCCCTTTCAATGGCCCAAATATCACTATGGGGGAGTACACTCAACTATTTATATTAGGTTGCAATATACCGGGCTGCTTCTTTGTTCTATGGTGATTGGGCGGACTTTCACTCCCTCAGATTGTCCGAAATGGTTTCAATTACTGCCTGCTTCGTTTTGTTGTCATCACCACTGGTTAGACTAGTGATAAGCCTCTTTAGAGCCTCAGATTTGCATGTTTCCATAAAAATATGTCTATTATCACTTCAGTTGACTCGTCGATACCGTCAACGAGATCTTCTGTTTGTGGATCATCGTTCCGCAGCGACGAGGCAGATAAGATTACGAATTCTCCTTTGGAGTTTCTTCTCTAACTCCAACTCCTCGGCCTTTTTAGGGAATTTGTTGTTTTCCGAGGTGTTCGAGTTAGAGATTTCTTTTTCTCCGTTGATATCCCCAGGAAAAGAGTTGAGATCAAATTCTTTTGGGGGGTACTATTGAGATCCAGAAGCGGCCAGTTCAATGGGCCGACACCGCTTCCGATAGAAAGAGGAAATCCGTCCATTGCAGATAGAAAGAAATCGAAACACAAAAGAAAACCACTAAAGACCATCACGGTGGTATTGATTAGCAGTCCTTTAAGAAAGGAAAGAATCAAAACAAAAAGAAATTTCAATAATCTAACAATCGAAAAAATGGATAGTAGATTAACAAGTTTCTTCTTCATTGTCTCTTTCTAAATTCATATTGTTCGCCACATCAAGGTGACAGGATTCGAACCTATGGCCCTCTGTACCCAAAACAGATGCGCTGACCAGACTGTGCTACACCTCGTCTCACCCCCCTCCGGAGCATATAGATCCACCCGATCGATGAACACTTGAACCGAACTCGCCCATCCTTTTGGGCACAGGGACACGAGAACCAATCCGAGTAATCCACCACTTTTTTTTAGAAAATATGCATCCTACACTATAAGGCTTTTTGGCTTCCTCTTTCACTTGAATTTCGAAATCCGGCTCGCTCCCCTTTAGACCCTTCGCCCGTTTAGAAGTGGATTCGAACCACTGACACAAGGATTTTCAGTCCTTTGCTCTAACCAGCTGAGCTACCTGAACCACTTTCGTCTATTTTATTCATCGAATAGCGCCACTTGACTAGTAAGGGAAAAGCCCTTTACTAAGAAAAAAAATAGATAGGGTATAGGGCTTTTTTCGCTTACTAGTCAAGCTTTCGAGCAGCTCTTTCAACTGCTGCCTAATCTCCCAACATGCTCAAGAACCGAGAGCTGCCCAGGGACTGGACGGCCGGAGGAAGCTTGCTTATAGAAAGAAGATAGGTCGGTCAAACAAAAACAACGCGCAACGGGCTCTCCGCTCCTAGTAACTAAGTGGTGCTATTCTGTCCTCCGGGGGACTCCACCAAGAGGTTCTTTCTCTCACGTAATTTCACCCGCCCGTTCCACTTCCGCGCTGGAGGAAATGGGATTCGAACCCATGATACAATATTTCTTGTACGTCGATTTAGCAAACCAATACCTTAAGCCACTCAGCCATACCTCCAGGATGATGATCGGAAATGTATGTGCCGGGTGTGGTTGGTTGCCCGAAGGCTATCTCGATCCGATCAATCGCGTGGCCGTAGAACGCTAGCGCGCGTACTCTTCCTCTATCTATGAGCGAGACTCTATCCAGATCTATGGATCTCCCCAGCATCAAAGCGAGACTCCATCAAAATTTGCCACTCGTTGGGAAAAGCCTTCTTTTCTATGAGCACCCCACCACTGAATGATGAACTTTGCCAGTCTTCGCCTCCGACCCGACCAGGAGAGAACATAGGGTCAAGCCAAGCCCTTACCCGCCTGAATTGAATTCATATCTCCTTCGTCTGGTCGAGAAGGGAGAAAGCCCGGGGAATTGGACTGTGACTCTTCTATTACATTACGGAGAAGTCCATTCTCGTCATGATCGATCCACGTCCTACCGTAGTGCCCGGAGAACTAGGCTTGCTTAGCTTACTAACGCGAAGGATTTTTTCGTTGATTGCACGAGCTATCCAATAAATCCAGCCTTGCCTCCCATACTCACCTCAACCTGCTTTCTCTTTTTCTTGTTTTAGACTTGGATCTATGGGCCCCCCTGCTCGAAGAGATGGTCATCTGTGCTTCACAGCTACTGGTGTCATCACCCTGCAAAGAGGTGGAACCAACCAAGATGTATGTCGTCCGATCCAACCTCAGACTCTTTCTTCCCGACCTATTTGACTCTCTGGCCGCAGTTGTTTAGGTGGTATCCCGAGATTGAAGAGATCGAATTCCTCTCGGGAACACACGAAACAAAGATATGAACTAGGTAAATAGAAATGGAAAATAGATGTTTCAAATTCATCAAAATCAGAAGCTTTTTCTACATCCATATGATCTACTAAAGTTGATCGGTATTGCCCATATAATGAAAGTAGATCTTGGTCCATGGAGTCCCAAGATGGTAAGAACTCCAACCTGTCAATGCTTCTTCGGCCAAATACAATATACAAGTGGGACCTGCACTATGAGCAATCTGTGTGAAAAACTGCTTCTTTTTTTCGGTTTTGCAACAACTTGGGCGAAATGGGGTTCTACCGGGAAACCATGGATTTTTGATTTTTCGCCATTGATTACTGGTCGAGCCACTGGAATGGAATGAGATAAGAATCTCTGGAGATCTTTCCTCTCCACTTACTCGTAACAGGCTTTCCCTCTGTAGAAGACTTCTTCCGAATGGCATAATTGTACTATTTTTTCCTCGATCTTCAAAGAAGACTGACTCCTCCTACTCCTCCTTCTCCTTTAGGATAGGATCGTCATTGGTCCTTCTTTCACTAATGATCTAATGATCTCACAATTTTCTAGTAGTTCGCGCGAACGTGCGAGGGACTATCCTTTCTATCGCTTGCGCTTGCTTTTCACTCTCAAGGCAACGGTCTCTCTCTTCTATAAAGCGAAGCAAAGCGCATGTCGCTGAAGTGAAGAAAGCTCAATAAACACACACGAACACGATGCAGATCATAGCATAAATGAGACCGCTGATCATTTCATAAAACATATATGCTTGACCTTTCTCGATGCTTTTTGGGGGGTGACTCACCAACCGACCCAGCAGTGATCGATGACAGAATGGTACGAAAAAATCAAAGTCATTGGATTTGGTAGTTCTCCATTGACTTCTCTCTTTACCCCTTTGCATATGTTCCTAAATGGGTGTGCACCCCCGGCAGGGGCCGGCCTCCCACTCTCTTATGCAGCATTTATTAGCTTCTCCGGAGGAACTGGTATCACAGGTTCCCGACCCATTAGAGAATGGATTCGACTCTTTGCCGAACTTAGTAGATTTAGGAGATCCGAATCCAACTCCGGATATAGATGACCTTCTCTATTCTTCCTATGAAAATCTCTATTTGGCCGTTTTCCAAATACTTTCTAAAGAGAATCTTTTGATCCTAGAAAACATCTCCATTTTTGAGATAACACGGTTCTCTCTATTTGACGAGGAAACCGATCTTATCTTTCTGAATGATATATCCAGCGATCTATTCGTTTTTGGTCAACACTCAGAGTACTTCCAGTTATTTCTTGACTGTCTCCAACACTTGATTGCCGTGTGATAAAATCGTTGGTAGGGATCGAATTCTCCATTCTTTTCAAGTGCTTTAGGAAAAAAGTGGGCGCATAAGACATTTCTTTTAGTTTTTGTTCTTCTTCGTCTTTTAGTAACAATGAGGGGGGAGGGGGTACTCCCATTGCGTAGTTGACTTCAGGGTGGGAGGAGGCTTTGAAATAAGACTGGAGGAGGCCCCCAGTCTGTTTGTTTGGAATGTAGGTGTCCAAGAAGAAATAGAATGGAACCGAGGTTATGGGAGTAAGTGGAGTTGGGCGGGCTACTCTCCAGGGCCTCACCGATAGATAGATAGAAAACCCCAGCAAAGGACTGAACTTTTTTTGTCTTTTTGAAAATGCCTTTGGAAAGACCCCATATGCCTCTGGTTCATCCACCCACCCCCTATGATAAAGGAAAGATTCCTCGGGTAGGTCAAAGAGAGCTGGGGAAGGATCATCCCATAGGCTTGTTCTCTCAGGGTCAGTGGTGGGTAGAGTGCTCCGACAATGACTTCTTTTAATGCTCTTTCTGATCGACATTAAGCTTTCCCAGTCAATGTCTGAGATTGATGATGTAACTAAGTGGGTATCACGATGCCTTATCTATCCAAGACAGAATGTCTATGATTGGACAAGGCAGTAGGAAAACCAATCCCAAAAGGGGTAAGAATTCAAAATATCTGAATTCGTGTATTTAAGTAGAAGAATAGCCAACTATGGCTTTTCGGGATATGAATGAAATGGTGCTCCACAAGGGCATCTTCGAAGTCATTTTCAAAGCAATAAGAAAGTCTTTGAATGATTCTCAAGGGCTCTAGTTCATCCATTGATTAGATTTATACCATCTAACTAAATAAGAAAACTAAGGGCTAGATTATTAATCATCTCAGTGGGAATTTACCTAAAAATGATGTCTATAGGCTAACCTTTTCGGATTAGTAACAAAATTCACCAATCCAATCAATTTGATTAAGTCGACCTATGCTTTCCATACTTACCCTGACCCATCCACTTAGCTCTAGCTTCGGCCGATCCTTCGTCATATGCTTATTAAAAAGAACTCTTGCTACGAAGTTTTTGGAGAGAGTCCCTTTTTCGGGATAGGCAGGATATCTTGTTTTGGTAAAACTGGTTAAAAATAGGAAGACTCCTTCATAAGTGGTTCTTGCTTAATTCTCATAGAATTCATCGCTACTAACTAGAATAAGTTCCTGGGCTAAGAAGAGCTCCCATGTCAAGCCTTTGATTCGACTTTTGACAATGCCACTTCGAAAGAAAGGGAACCTGTTGGGTTGGGAGAACCTAGATATGTCGATTTAGAATAAGCCAGGAATGAAAGGTGAATGGAGGGGTGCCCGCTCGAGTTACTACAGGTACACTTTTTGCCTAGGAGTGATTCCTTCTCAGGCCTTCTAAGTCGAGTAACTGGGGACTACCTCCTCGCTGGAAAAACTAGATTCTTGCTTTGGGCAATTCTTGACTGGAGGGGAGAATCAATCTCAATTCTTGAAATCGGGAAAAAGTATCCTACAAGTGTGGTCTTTCTCGGTCAACTAGAAATTGTAGAACTGTAGCAGCTCTCCTAATCGGTCGGTAGGTCCTTCCTCTAGTTCAAGAGTTCTAGTACTTGCGTTGCGGTCCGTCCATTAGTTCGATGATTCTTCTTCGCTTTGTTGGCTTGTTCAATCAATCTCATAGGTTCCCATGGCTCGTCCTATAGGAAGGGGGATATCCGGGAAGTCAAGGTGCGATAAAGAAGCTTTTTCTGAGCGTATATAGTGGTATAGTCCTTAATGCGCAACAAGGGAGCAAGAAAAGGGCTGCGCTTCTTTGTTCGCTAGGCTTTCGCGCTAGTCGTGAATCCCTAGCTTGGTTCCAGGGATATCTTGATTCTCTTTATGATGATGGTTGGGTCGGTAACAACTCCCTTTGGGGAATAAGGAATCGATCGTCAACGTCTTTGGTTCCCGCCAATCGATCTTCTGTAGGAGTAGGAGGTAGCACGAAAGAAGAAAACTCAAACCTAGGCTCGAAAGCTGCAAGCGATTCGCGGGGGGGTTTGAGGGGGGGCAGGGGCTTGGTAGCTACGAAAGTCAAGTCAGGGAGGAAGGTGCTGTACTATTGGGCAAGTAACGGTTGTAGTCTCGGCTTTCTTGTAGCTTTGGGGATTTTTTTCATGCTACTTTAGGATTCAAAAAAGGCTTCAAGCTCAAGTGCAAGTTGAGTAAACTTGTTCAGCTTTACTGCAAGTCGAAAGAAAGGGAGGGGCAAAGTCCACTCGCTATTAGCTCGCTTAAATCTCTCCACTCGCATAGTAAACTGTGCTCGCCCTAGTCAAATCCAGATCTTGTTCCTTTGCGAGCGGAAGTCAGAACGAATACCGAGACTCCTTTCTTTTACGCCTTATTAGTTATGAAATCGGATCGCTTTGTTTGTAATGAAAAGGAAAGAGAAGGCGGCTATAGAGATAGAGTCTTTACGGGCAAGTGAAACATTCTATCTTTGTCAGCTTCATGGTCATGGGCATGAGAGAAAGAAAGTTCTTGTTTCCGGGCATATCGATGGGAATAAGAGCAGGCGGAAGCGAAGTCGTAACTTATACCGTTCGAAAGGCGATCCAGCCCTTATGGAAAAATAGATAGAACTGTTCTTTCTTTGCGGTTACGGTAAGCAAGTCTATTAGTACAAAACACTCGAAAAAGAGAATAACTGAACTGACGAGCGTGAGAGCGATGCGCTTTGTCTTTTGGTTTTGAACTTATAAGAGCTTTTAAGTCGGAACTCAAAGCTGTTAAGCAAGCTTTTTTGTTGTAAGGCTATCGGATTAGAGAATTCCCTCTTTCAGTTTTGCTCGCCGGTTTAGGGAAAGCAAGGTGGAGGAAACGGAATGTTGGAAGCTGGCACCAACGGAAAGGTAAGATTGGCTGACGGATGGTCCACCTCCGAAAGAAGGATCGATCTATTTAAGCAAGCTTTGAAAGCCCTTGCTCTTGTACCCACTTCATGAATGTCTTGTGTTCGGCATAAATGATTCGAAGGTGTATTAAAAAATTGGAGCTTCTCTTCTTGATTTGAGTGATCTTCCTGTCGAGACATAACATACTAAGCTAAGCACCCCCTAATCAATAAGGCCCTCGCTTTTAGAAAGATAAGAATCTTATCCTCTGAGATGGCTTGACATTGGAATTGACCTCCCCTATCTATCTCTTAAGCTTCAAGAATGTCTCAGTCCCTTCCTTGCTTGTTCGAGCCAAAAAGAAAGACTAAGTCCCTACGCCATGACAGGCTAGACTAGAAATCCCAAACCAAGCTACTAATTGTCTTTGTTTACGGACAACCAAGCCTTTCATTAGCCAACCCCCTAGTATAGTGAAGTAACACATATTAAGCAGCAAGCAAGCTTTCATTTCATTATTCTTTTTTACCTTGTCAATAGAAACTTTCCCCCTCGCTTTGAATCACTCTACTCTTTGTCAACAACTCCTTTCTTTCATTTGGCACTTCAATATCGAGGGTTAGACTTGACTTAGTAGGGCGGGTATGGGCACTCAATTCAGAAGCTAACTTGCAAAGGATATTCATGATTCTCGTTTTAAAGATAGATATTCATGAGTTGTGTTGTATTTTGGATCACTATTCCCTGCGCCATCCATGCTAATAGTGATCTCCTAAGTTGGTGGCTACTTCTCCCACTTGTCAAGGCAATCGTTTCGCTTCACTTTCATTCAAGTGCCTACTCTAGTATGTGTCTATAGTCTATGCTTGATCACAGTGGGGCAGGGATTCCATTGAGCCCAGATGAGAAGACTCGATCGATGTCGCAGTCCCCGATGACGATACCGGCAGGGCCGTTTACCGGGCACCAATGTCCACCTTCTCGTACTGATGTGGTAAAGTGAAAGTGTGATTAAGCAAGATTGTTCGCCCTTTCAGTAGTGTCTACTGCCCATCAGAATGGCTACTGACACATTGCACAAGATGGCTAACCCGCGGAATAGCTTTTGGGTCGGCATAATCTAAATAACACCAATGGTGATTCCGAGACTTATCCTACCTACTCAAGTGGCAATCAATACACATTCAGTGATTTCGAACATCACTTACGACATTTCGAATTCAGGGTTTGGGGGTTCAAGCTATATATTCATTGATATTGAGGAAGTTGAGGCAGATCAAATCTGTGCCATCAACTTGACTACATGGAACTATCAATCTAGCGTTCAAAGGAATCCTTTCTATCCTGTGAGCTCGAACCAGAAGTTCAAGCCCTGCTCTTTCCCAGTATCCCTTTATAAACTGCCTGCTTTCTTCTCCTGATCCTCCTTCCGATGCGGATCCAACTCTCTGTTTTTATGAACCAGTTAAACTATCCATCTATGTCTGCATCCGAGCGGGGCGAACAGCTCATGGCACTTGACCGAGTAGATCATGTTGGGATCTTATCTTCACCATGAATGATTCTACGGGCGAACAGCTCATGGCACACCATTGATCAATAAGATAAGAAAGGAGAAATAGAATATACGGCCATTCCTATCAGCGTGAGATGAAAAAAAATAAGTCCTCTCCTCTGCTATCTCTGTCCCTGGCTTCTACTTTCACATACCTTCTAGCCTCAGTCGTTGACTTTGCCCTTTCCTCCATTTTCAAATTCATTTAGTGGTTGTTCGCTCCTGAACGGGACAGTGGCTTTGATAGCGCTTTCTCAATGAGATATATTATATCGCGGTAGAGCCCCTATCCGTGTTTTGAAAAATCCCTCTCTCGTGTCATCTCTTGTCGATCGCATGACCTTACTATGGCTTTTAGAAAGCTGTTTCTCACTCTATAGAAAGAACATCCCATACATACTTGCTTGCCCTAATCGAATGTTATCCCTTTCTCCATCCCCTGAAGGAGCGTATCCTTTTTCATCTAATGCCATCTTTTCCAACTCCCTTTCTTCCAGTCTCAGTCATCTCATCTCTCTTACCTGAACATAGAAGATAAGGGGTTAGCGAGCCGAGAAAACTACTGAATACGATCTCCCCTTATGAGCCTGAAAGCCATATGAACGAAAGTAGGAAAAAAGGTCAACTAGACAAAAGGGTACCACTCCATAAGAACAGATTCACCAGGCATTCGAAATTCTGAAATCCAAAGAAAAGAGCAAAATTTCTTCCTTTCGAGGCATACTACTATCTAAGTTTCTCTCCTTTGACGGTCAGATCGATCCCTTATTGAATTGAAGGGAATTCTTCTCGGAGTTGGGGTTATCTCCATTCTCTTTATCAATGAATAAGGGAGTCTGGCAGGAGACAAAGAAGATTAATGAAAAGGATGCATCGAGGTTCGAAGGAGTTGTATGCATTACAAGATCTCTCGACTATGTCTCACCCATACTTGGTTTAAGTTGTTAACTCTCCATAAAGAAAGAAAATAAGCTATATAGCCGCCTTCATTGCTTCAGTGTACGGTTGACATCTTTAAGGGAATGCGTCCTTGGCTTGTACTTAATAGTTGAGCCCAATGGTCTAACTTATGGTTGCCGTGACCTTGATCCGAATAGGGATCGAAATCCATAGTTGCACCAAGAACCGTAGCACCAAGACTACAATATGGTTGCAGCCAGAGGATGGGCCGAAGCGCCAAGTAGGAGAGGTCAGAGTAGTGGTCGCCGACTGAAAGAGATTCGCAGGTGCGCGGGTAGGAGAAGAGGTACAGTCAGTCATTCTTGGACTAGAGTGCGTGTTTATTGTAAAAGGCCTGGGTCGAGTGGGAGGAGAAGCACTCCAAGGAGTGCATTCTAGAGTTATGATACCAGGTCCATCGTAGGAATTCAAAGGCTTGTCTACGGTAGTGATCGATTCATTTCAAAGGGAGGGCTCCACAGAAGCTGTCAAGAGTGACTAGTTTAGGGTAATTCGTAGGGACTCCGTCCACGGAAACTTGGAGGGTTAATAAGCCAATCCTTGTCTTAGAGCGTTAGCCTATGGAGTGTGAAAGACAAAGTCTAGTTTTAGGTTGGAGTTCCTCTGAGCATACAAGACAGAGTGCCGCCCTAGGATTCGGTTGGCTCGTGGAGTATACTCTACCACTATATAGCTTGGGGGTTCGGCAAAACTCCTTGATTGGAACTTGTGAGAAAGCCCTCGGGAATGGTAAAACAAGAAAGCGACTTTACTAAATGAAATAAGGCTCACTTGCTAGATTCGCTCGAAAGCAAGGGCAAGGCTGCTACGCTTGTCCTAATCAAGCCAAGACTTTATGCTCTGCTCTGCGCGCTATACTTTTGCTTTTTACCCGATCCCGACATAGCGCTTTGCTTTCGGAAACCTTACCAGACCACCACCCGACTTCGTTGCTTGTGTGATTGGACATACATAGCCGAACAAGGCCTACAGAAGTCAACCTTTCTAAATGCACACGCTTTACTGTGCGGACGGAAAGCCCTCGATGAATGCCATGGCTAGAATAAGACAGCTTCGAAGACGAAGAATGCTATGGAAAACCCTACTTCTCTTTTATCTGTCTTCAACCCCTCTTTTAAGAAAGAATGGGGTGGAACCCTCAAACTAAGTGACCTCTTTTTTGTACCCCAACTCAAAATTTCTCGTGTACTTCTTGTGTTTACAGCAAGATCTCTATCTAAGTGTTGGCATCAAATTCCTTACGGCAGAGCCCGCTCTTGATTTATATGAATTTCTCGGCGCTTCCTCGCCTAATTAAGAAGCCCTTATTTCGATTGACTCCGCCATCGATACGTATGTTGGCTACTCACGTACATTCTCATATCATACGTAATCTACTTGAAAGCTAGATCTTGGATGTGCGATTTAGTTGAATACTCATAAGTAGCAGGGTACTGTTCTTGAGTCATATCTCATTGTCTCGACTATACACACTATTTCCTAAAAAATGTTACAATTAAGTCCAAAGAGCAAAACCCTATACTAAAAAATGTAGTCGTTGAAGCCTTTCTGCAACATCTTGTCTATGGATTCTTTCCACGCTACGAGTCCGTTGTCAATCTTGCTTTCGACCACACTCGAGGAAGGCCCTATTATTGGGGATCTTCCTCGACCCGAAAGCTGGGTGGAAGGGTCTTTTTTCTATGTGTTTCGCCCATTCGAGTGTTCTTTGACAATGGCATCATAGGCACCAGGCCCTCGGTCCGTATGTGCCGCTCGAATGATCGGGTTTCAAAGGCTTCCCTAGGCGTGGCCGATCTATCCGGCGCTCACTACGCGCCGAATGATTCTTTGCTATTTCCTCTCTCGTCTCGTTAGCGTGACCCTACTTCTAGCCTCGCTTTGTCTTTAAAGGTAACGAGACGAGCTCTCCTCTTCTCGTCCGGGCCTTAACTTAAAATAAAGCGTAACCGCCGTGTGTTAAGCTTCTTACGAGTCGATTTTTCGACTTTTAGATGAGTCCAGTCCTTAAGGAAAGACTCAAGTCATAAAGCCTATCTATGGAACCTCCGGCTTTAAGGAAGGATGGAAGTAGTAAAGCGTAACAGTTTGATTGGGTTCCTTAGATTTCCCATTAGGCTAATAAAGGAACCGGGCCGATGCTTCTATTCTAACAAGAATCTCACATCCATAGAGATGGTCTTCTTTAACCACGTAGTCTTATCTCCGTAAAATAATCCGTCAATCGAGCCGAAACTCGACCTATGAGTGTTAAGGGAGGATTCCCCACTTAGGGCAACCAAGCATGCCCCTTTTTATTAGTACTAAACGGGGATGGAACAAAGAAGAGAGTCCGATCAAGGAAACAAACACAGACTAGCTACGCCCGCAAGATCAAGCACCTAAGACTTGAGCCCTCCTTCCCGAGCCTAAGCGAACGAGCCCGAAAGCCAAGCCGGATACGAGTATATTAGTATTCATAGGCAAGCCCGCTCACCACAAGCCCCGAGTAGCCTCGAATAGCTCTCTTCTCCCTCTTTCCAAAGCAATCAAAGCGCTCGAAAACCGCGGACCTGTATAGGAGACCCCCTAAACAAAGAAGGGCGCTAGCGCCCGCCCAAAGCGGTATCTCGAATTTCTTTTCTCAACAAAAGAGCGGGGCTATTGCGGCCCTCGCTCTCAAGACTTTCGAAGATAGCATTGAGACTTTTCAATGAATACCTCGACTGACCGAGAAAAACAAGTTCCAGAGGGATCTTCCATTCATCTCGATTTGGGTTTTTCCGCACCATATTTGGATCTGCCTCTTCTTCGATCCGGAATTCCCAGCAAATCTTTGACTCCTCGAATACAATGGGATTTCACACCTGGAAAATCTTTCACTCTACCTACTCTTTATCTCAACACTTCTTTTATCTAGTTTGCTCTTCCAAATCCAATTTTGGCCTGCGGTAATGTAATCAGGATTTCATCTCCTAAATGATTTTTTTCTATGAAAGCAAGAGATGGAAAGTGTTGTTCTAAATTCTGCCTTATTCCATGAGATCTAGAAGCAATTCTGCAACCTTCTCTCTCTAAATTTTTGTTTCCCTAGCGCTCTTTTTTTTTGACTTGGGGAATGCCTTAGAAGTTGTCGCTTGATCGAAAGGATATAACACATACGAAACCTTAGCTTCGCTGACTTTATGAGGTATAACCTTCGCCACGACATTAGTGGCTTAGCCCTTCGCGCTTCCCGCAGGCTTTTTTTATAGAGAGAGAGTAAGGCGGAAGATTGGTCCGCTCTGCAAAGCTGAGCTTTTCGGTTCGCTCCCCCTATGTGGTCGGCCTTCTTACCAGTCTGCCTCATTTCTCTTGATGGAATATAACAATGCCTGAGCTCCAGCTTTTCTTGCCTTCTTCACCGGCGCTCTCCGGATGTATCACTCATCCCGCTACTAAGGTAAGGAGTCTTCTGTGTGTTATAATCTTTACGGGAATGAATCGCATATGTTGGTTGAGAATTGCTCGGGAATTCTTTGATAGTGACTTGGCTATTCTTCTTTTTTGTCGATCTCCCTCATTCCACTCGTCCAGCCTTCTTCACGAACTTGTACAATCGATGCCACAAAGATAGCCAACTCTATTATTGAAGAAATAAGAAAAAGGGCGACGATTTGGCACTAGATATCCGGAGGTGTGGAAAGAGCAGCTGTGAGAAGCGGAAAAACCATCAAAAAACGAAGATTGTTCGTGAAGGTTTCCACAGAAAGACCCCTTAGTTCTGGCAAACGGATCACAATTACAGGTACCTGGGAGCATACCGATGGAATGAACGAAATACGAACAGTTAACATAATATGGTCATAGATCTTATGTTGTAACTTGATCATGAGCGAATTTGTTGATGTTGCACCCACGAAGTATAGAAAGTGCCAAACATTGGGAACTACCCGGGGAGGAGTTAGGAACAGGAACAAGAAGAAGCGAGAACCACTTAAATAGAGGAATCGATTGTATTTCGTCCTTTGTTCTCCATAGCAACTGGGGATCAAAAGCACCAAATTTGATGACTTATTAAGGGAAAGACGAAATAAGAGCATGCTATTGAAGACGTTGCAACATATGTCGGGGAGGCCTCCGTTGATTGTGTACGAACAAAATACGAGCCCAAAGGCAGGGTAAGAAAGGGTTTAGCTAATGGAGATATTAACTCTTCCGGGAACCAAGAACGCGTAAACCATGTCAAACCAAGACCGATCAATATCCGAACGGAACGGATTCGAACTTCTCCTAGAAGAGTTTAAGTGCGAAATGACATAGGATATATATGAGTAATTCAAAGGATAAATAGAAATATTTGATAGGATTCGATTCATTTTAGTAATGAACAAAAACAAATAGGATTGATTATGTATCAAAATTTCATCACTACATCGAAGGCTTTTTTAAAAAGATATTGATGATAAGATAGCTTGGTACCCAAACTGTATCAATGATTGTGATCCTCATTGTGTACATAATTCGTATTAGGATCTACCAAATAAATTTTTTGGGTATAGGGCATATAACAAAAGAGTTTCCATTTCTATCGGTCATAAAATCAAAAAAGAAAGAGCGAGAAAGGAACAGTTTGATTCTCTAAGCAAGCAGGTTTTGGGTTATTGTTTCAAAGACCCTAATTCTCTTGTGATACCATGAAATAAAATAGAGAAAAAGACCTTCAAGAGAGTCAAAAAAGAAAACCATTTTCAAGAGACAAACTCCAGTGAACCACTTTCCTCCTCTCTTCTTTTCTTCATTCCATTCATTCCCTTTGAAAGAAGTAAAAAAAGAATATAACGCTCTAGTCTAATTGAAGACTTTCAACGCTCATGCTATTTGAAAGAGCTTTCAACATGGAGTGGAGACTCCATAACGTACACAAAGAGTAACTGATCTATATGAATCCCGTCCTAATTCAGGTCTTGTTCCGCACTTTAATGGATAACTCAAACCCTTACCTTGACCATCTTCCGAAGTTCTAAATAATCTACTGATCAAAGGCTGTAGGGGCGGACTGCTCTACATTCAGCCACAGTGACCCCCGAACTTCTTCTAGTTACGGGGCGAAATCCAGCAGCCAATTGCTGGCTCTGAATAACCAGCCCAGCAAGAAGTTCAATTCTTCCATAACATAACGGGGCGGGGTTGCGCGCGAGCCGAGTGATGTAGATGCACAAGAGTACTTCGCGCCACAACCATCTCTTTTTTATAGGTTCTACGGACCAATGCCTGCTGCTTCATCTGGGAGAAAAGAATCATAGATATGCCGGTCATTAGAAGGAAGAACTGCCATAAAAATATTCCTCGTGTATCATCTGTAGCAAGACTATGAACGGGAGCTAGCAATCCGGACCGTATTGAAAAGGTTCCTAAGACACAGCATGGAAGAGTCACAATATTAAGAAACGAGGTCCAAGAATGAAGAAGGGGTAGAATTACTGAATGAATACAAGCTGTGGCTAATACCCGAGGCATAAAAGAAGCATTTTCTACGGGATCCCGAAACCACCAACCACCCCAACCTAATTCATGATGAGCCCACCAACTTCCTGGCAAGATGCCTAGTCTTGGTCAGAGACCACTGTGTTCGCACCGGCGGTCCAACAAAGAGGCACAGTAGTGATCTCTTTCTTTTCATTACGAATGACACGCTTTGCCTGCTCCCTCCCCGTGTCCACTAGCGCTCCTATCCAGAGCGAAGAGAAGGCGAAAAAGCGCCGCCGAAGTAGCATGAGCAGGCTTCTATTGCTACGCAACAATAGAGCAGGATAGCATTTTGCACCCACATCTTTGAATTTTAGGGCGCTTGTTATACGGGATCCAACGCATCCAGTAGAGCGAAGCAGCGTTCCATTCTTTTCGGCGGCATCCTTCCGCATTGGCGGCGAGTGGAGTGCCACAATCCCATTCATCATTTTTGATCTACATAAGCCAAAGCCCATAGCACTGGCGACATCTCCGGCATAAATGCAAGGAGGATGTATAGCTGATATAGGATCTTGTGGAACATGATTTGATTCTACAAGCGGTTCGGTACGAACGAAGAAATTTCGAACAAAAGGATCGGAACTCGCTGATAGGAAAGGAGAGAAAAACAAAGCAATGCCAAGAGCTCCGTCAATCCGCTGTTCATCGATAGACGAGGCTCTCTCTTTATCATCTCGTGCCAGATGCAACAAAGGATGAGTCCTTTTTCCTTCTCGCGAACCACGGGAGCGACTAGCGCCCAGAGGAGCAAAGCTCATTTTCCTTTCAGGGTAAAGCGGCGCATAAAAAAGGGCTGGCCCGTCAAAAGTCCGGTTCCTTCGCGAACGAAGTTCAGAATCAACAAGGGTTCGTAGAACGAAGGGAGTGTACAACTGGGGCGCAGCCCCACTTTTTTGTTCGTAACGAGGGAGAGATAGAATGGAGTTCTTCACAAAGTTCGAGACAAAGGAATAAAAAAGAGTTTCTCTATGGCCTCCTCGTTTTGATACATTATGGATTTGGGGTCTACTCCGGTAACAAAGAAGGAATCCATAAGAACTTGGGATCCGACACCATGATAAAATACTACCCTCATGATTAGACCATGTCCCTGAGATTTGATAAAAGAAAGGTGCATTAGCGGTTAATATGTTGTAATTGGATAAGTTATTAGGAATATGACGGAACGAAAGACCAAGGAAAGAAAGAAGAATGCACCAAAATGCAGTGTGCCGCACCAAACGCTGGTGGTTGTTTCTTGTTGTAAGTGAATGCAACGAAAAGACCCGGAAAGAACGAATAATGAAACAATTCATATATTGATATTTCGTGCTCATTTGAGAATGTATACTTTGTTTTTCCCATCATCCAGTAACCACAGGATGATCCACAAGAAAGGTGGCAGGATTCAAACCTATGGCCGGCCCGCCCCTGACCTGCTGGGTTGGGTGGCCGGGTTAGCACCCCTCGTCGCTTCTGTACCCGAAACAAATGCGCTGCGCTACCCAGCGCGTAACCTTGTCTCTCCTACCCCTCTTCTGGTTATGCCATTACCAATCGTGGCCCCGGGCCGGCCGCCCCTGACCTAATAAGAACTATTATCCTTATGACCAAACAATGACCAGCTTACTTACTTCTCGAGCGAGAGTTCCACGATTCCGACCAGCAACTTTTTGGGAGTAGGGGCATCAAAGCTTGCCCAACCTAGTAAAGGGGCTTGGAGATAGAAGGTTTTCTGGGAGAGAGAAAGTTTCCAGGTTGGATTTTTGAAATCAAATAGGGTGGTGAAATCTAACCTTTGCATCGATGTTTGGCAGGGCGGGTCGCTTGAGTGTCAAAACCAAGCGGTGGTTGTTTTTCCTTGGCTTATCGAACCAGCGTATGCCCATGCCTCCTTTGATGACTCCCAGTATAGAAAGCCTCAATTTGCCGATGTGGATTGAAAGGAAGTTGGGGATGGACCTAGATCCTTCCGCCTATCCGGAGTGTTGGAAATAAAGCAATGGTTTTTGTATTTCTTATTTCCCGATCACTGGAAGCAATCTTCACTGGCACAAGGATCTCCTCACAGCAACCTTCACTACGATAGAACACGACAATGAGTTCACGAAGGCTTCGAGTAGTGCGAGAGAGGCTAACCACCAGACCGCCCCGGAATACGTGAATCGCCGGAGACAAGCACGAGCGAACCTTGGTTCGTGAGCATGCCTTACTAGAATAGGGGCACAGAGTTTCTAAGTGAAGGCAAGCGCAACTATCTATTTCATATCCTCCCCGTCGCCAAGGCAGGTCCGTTATAAAGCCTGCGGCCGTAAAGTCATCAAGAAGGGAAATCCGACCAAAAGACTATTCCATAACCGACTCTTGTTGCCGAATCGAGGGGGCTTGGCTTGTACTGTGCCTCTAAAAGAGTTTTCTTCAAGCGAGCGGTCTTTCTATCTTTTTGGGTTGCATGCCCAAGGCAATGTTTTTTGTAAATTGAGATGGATTGATCTTCGCTATCGTGCCTCTTCCTTGTACCGGTTGATGCTTTCTGCGGTGCCTAATATGAGTTTTCTCCCGCCCTGCACGACCGAGGTTCCCATCGATCGATTATAGAGGTTTCAACCGCTTATGCTCCCCTTTGATCGCTATAAAAAAGATTGAGTAGGACAAATTGGAATTGGCTTCCATCGCGGCTTCTTAGGCACATGAGGAAGCGGTTTAACATCTTTTCAATCGAAATCCTAATAAAAGACAAGTTATACCAAGGCCATGATCTGAAAGAGAAGATTCACTTTCCGGAATTCCAAGTGACATTCTTCCTTCAGAAGCTAAAGTTGAATGATCGAAGTCTCCTTCAGGTTCAATTGAAGAGATCGAAGCAAAGTCATCAATTCAACCATTCACATGGTCTCCCCTAAGACTGACCTCTTTTCCAAATGAACCGACCCTCGATACCACATTCATCAAAGAGATACGGCCATCTCTCTAGGTTGCACACCCCCTTTAGATCGTTCTATTCGTGCTTGAAAAATGACCCCATCGGTCCGCTCCTTTTAATGGACATTCTTAGTATTAGTTAGTGATCTCGGTTCAGTGAGTCCTTTCTTCTGTGATGAACTGTTGGCACCAATCCTACATTTTGTCTCTGTGGACCGAGGAGAAAGGGTGCTCGGCGGGAAGAGGATTGTAACATGAGAGAAGCAAGGGGGTCAACCTCTTTCAAATATACAACATGGATTTGGGCAATGCAATGTAGTTGGACTCTCATGTTGATCCAAATGAATCATCCTTTCCACGGAGGTCAATCTTTGCCTGCTAGGCAAGAGGATAGCAAGTTACAAATTCTGTCTCGGTAGGACATGTATTTCTATTACTATGAAATTCATAAATGAACATAAATAAAGTAGTTAATGGTGGGGTTACCATTATCCTCTTTGTAGTGACGAATCTTGTATGTGTTCTTAAGAAAAGGAATTTTTCCATTTTTCGGGCGTGGAAACACATAAGAACTCTTGAATGGAAATGGAAAAGAGATATAACTCCAGTTCCTTCGGAAATGGTAAGATCTTTGGCGCAAGAAGAAGGAGTTGATCCCTATCATCTTGACTTGGTTCTTATTTCTCTATTTTTTTAAGAATACCGAGTCGGGCTCTTCTCCTACCCGTATCGAATAGAACATGCTGAGCCAAATCTTCTTCATGTAAAACCTGCTTTATTTAGATCGGGGGTTTTATGAAACCATGTGTTATGGCTCGAATCCGTAGTCAATCCTATTTCCGATAGGAACAGTTGACAATTGAATCCCATTTTTCCCATTCTTTTCTAATTGCTTCTTTGTTTCGATTCGGCTATAAGCCTTTTGTTGCGAGTCTTGTGTACTAAAACGATTCAAAGCCCTAGCTTTCAATCGAGAACCAGAATCGCCGATAAGAGAACGAGAAACATTCTCTTGGATCGTAAAGAAAGAACTTTAGTTTACAAACCTTCGATTCAAATCTTAAAAAAAGCCCGAGAAAGACTACGACTAGGAAAGCAAAAAAGACTTTCTACAATGAGACCAAGAATACTAGCACCAGAATCGAACTAGCGACAAGATGGATTCCCTAAGACACTTGAGCCGAACATGTTTCCGACTTTAAGTAGCTCTATAGATCGACTCGCCTACTCCCTACGCCCTACAACCCGAAAGACGGAACAAAGAGTTCTCTCTCGCGGCTTAAGGCTCTGTCCTCTGTTGATAAGTTCAGTAGCCAAAAGCTGTGGACAATGGCTTTAGGGGTTAATATCTGGAAAATCTCTTTATTAGGAGTGCAGCTCAAGGCATAAAGTCAATTCCTTATTATTGATAGCGATAGGACAGGTGAGAACATCCCTAACGGCTTTGCTTCTTGCTCTCTAGGCTTGAAGGTGGAAAACCACTACCTCAGTCTTCACCAAGCCAGCAAGAAGGCATAGAGTCGAGACAGACATAGAGTAAAGAAAGAAAGGAAATTCATCAGGTAAGGCTGATTCTCGTTCTCGAAACTCCACTCTTTTTGGTAGGGCAGAAAGACTAGATTCAGTTCAAGGAAACCAGAAAGCCAATCGGAAATGATTTTCTCACTACGCGAATCAAAAATCAAACCCAGTCGCTTTCATGATCAGTAGTCAAAGCGACAAAATGATTCCCTTCCTTGGCCTTGGAGCCGCTGATTCGCCTTTGTATTATTCGTCTTATTATTCATCTTACTACTTATATGGTCCACTTGCTGGCCTCTATTGGTTGAAGTAATATCAATGATGTTCTCGTTGGATGGGGAAATTGTTGATGCTTCAGCTGATTGTTGGCCTCTTGCGCGTGCGTCAGTTGATTATGTAGTAGTCATTTCGTTTTTGGATTTGAATCATGTTGATTCTTCGATGCGGGTTCATAGTGGACGTTTGCCTGGCTATGTTTCCGATCGTTCAGTCGCCACTCTGGCTCGCTACTCTACTTCATTTTGCAAGATTTTGTATGTCTGGTTCTACCTGAACTTACTTTATTTTAAAAAGGGCTTGGTCTGGACCCTCTGTTCTTGTAGGTGTAAGCGTGCTCCCCATGTAGTTTTCTTCGTTCCCGTGTAATCAAGTGTGAGTGTAACGAGTTTGTTTGAAATAAGTCCAATGAGATGATACGAAAACCAAGAGTGAAAAGCTGGCTTAGAAGAAAGTATAGTGGGGCATGGTTTAGAAGGTAGGCTACCTGCTCGTAAGAGGTAGTCTAACTTAGTTAGAGGAAAGCTTGCTCATCAGAAGGATAAGCAAGGTTTTATGAATTCTCCTAGCCCTAGCAAGGCTTATAAGATAAGGCTAAGAGAAAGCAAAGAGTGGAGCCCTTTTGTAATGTAATGAAGGTTTGGTGTTGATTCTAGACTAGACTGGAAAGAATCCTATGATCCTCTCCTTTCAGTCGAGCACTTCAAACCTCTCAACCCCTCTAGTCAAGTCAACCACGCTTAACGCCCTTCCGGTCGAGTTCTTTCATACCTTTCCTTAGTTTAGCAAGATAGTCAATTAGAAATTGTAAGGCAGCATGATCATCTTATATAATGTCACCGGCCCTCTAATAGAATAAAAGAGACTATAAAATTGCAAAACCATATACAAAACTTTAAGAAAGACTAATATCTTTTGCCGTTGGATTCCATTTTTGATGAGACTTTTCACCCCTCCTCGTATATCAGGTGGGTATTCCTCTCCTCTTCTAGGTCGTCTACTATCTCGTAAAAAAAAAAAGGCTTCTTCTGGTGTTACTTGGTGGGAGGCGGCTATCAAGTGTGGATTTGGGGCCAACACCTCCTTAGAAATAGAAAAACATGTTTTAGCTCGCGGAGCTGGAGATCTTTATTCTCAAAGTTCAGCTTATTGTAGTAGTCCTTGGCAGAGGAGATCCAGGGCTTCCTTTATTTCACCCCAATATTCCCCTGGTTCTTTATCAAGAAGAAAAGGACTATTCAGTCTGCCAATCCTATTTTGGAGCGAGATTTCCAAGCTCTCAAAATTTCTGTGGTTAGACGGTCCCGCTTCCTCGTTCCCGGTTCGACGGATTCACCGACGTGGCTTCGGTTTCCGATTCGGGGAATGGTTCCAAGAGGACCCGCATGTCAAACGAATCCTCCGTCCACGAGGAGGGGGTAGCAGGTTCAGATGGTCCGGAATGAGGAATTAATTCCCCACCCGAAACATAAAAAATACCAAAAGTGTGTATTATAAGAGAGAAAGTTGTAGTAATATGTATGCGCAGAAAAATATATAGAAATAAAAAACCATATGAAAATCTATAGGGGAAAAGACTCATTTTTAATTCTATATAGGGGGGAGGTGAAGCCTAGAGAGGCGGAAGCGGCAAATCGCTTCTACCGAGTTCCCGCTTAACTCTTTCTACTGGCGTGGCGCTGCTGGATGCTTCTGATCGGAGGAAAAAAAAAGCTTATGATGAGCATCTATTTGAGTCGATCATTTCCAAGATCTAATTCAAGTTTTTTCTTATGTAGTGGAAATGCCTTACAATCTGAAGTTTTACGCTTAAGGGAATAAATTTTATTGGTGGATGCAGGACCTGGGACCCCCAGAATTTGTATGCAAGATGAGCAAAATACCCTACCAATCAACCGAGCCACCAGGTTTGAGAATAAGGTGGGATCCCTGGATGTAGTGGCCGGTGAATCACTGATCAAAAAGCAGATTTTGGAGAGATTCTTCATCGATGTAGTGGCCGGTGAATCACTGATCAAAGAGCGAGCAGCCGCCAGGTTTAATGATTTGGTGGGATCCACAGATGTAGTGGCTGGTGAACCGCTTCTTCTTCTTCCACGAAGATTCAGACAAAACCGAGCGGAACTGAACAAGATTTGGCGAACGAATACAAAGGTCAAAGGCTTTCTTATTGATAAAGTAAAAGGAGGTTATTCAGTAGCCATCGCGGGTTTCATTACTTTTCTTCCATTCCGTCCTCTCATAAGTAAAAGGATATCGAATGATCGATTCACCATTGAGAGCATTAACCCCAAAAGGACGAGTGGTGTTCTAACAGCGGCAGATCAAACAAGAACTTGATGAGCTGACGAAAAAAAAAAGAGCACTTTTTTCAATTCCGAAGCCTGATAACACTCTATCACCTTAATCCATTCTTTTGTTGAGGGTCTGGCACTTATTCCGGCCCTCTATTTACATAGCGAAGAAAGGCAAAGGCTCTTGCTCGAATGCGTGACTGCGGCGCGCCTATCGCCCCGGCACGGCACTAGAAAATGCATGTTGGGTTGAGCAAGAATACTGCGACTAGGGAAACGAAGAATGGAATTGAAGGCATAGTCTCAATAAAAAGAATTGAACACCAACCAACGAGTGGCGGATTTTGATGGAGTCTCGCAGAAGAAGAGCCTTACTCTATAGGGGCGCTAGCGCGCTACAACTAGCAGCCCCTTTCTTATTATTAGTAAGATAGGGTTGGAACCCTTATTATTAGAGAAAGGGGAAAGGGGCAGGTTTCAGTCTTGAAGTCTGTCTTCTTCAATGGAAGAGATTCAAAGGGCTTGACTGCACCTTGCTTCTAGGCTTACGGAAAAAAGCGAATCCAAGGACTCTTTACTAATAGAATCTCATAGGGGACACTTCCTTGAATAAAGCCGTACTCCCATCAGCTTTCAAGTAGATAAAGAAGTTCAGGCTAGTGACATCAGCTATCGGCTATTGGCCTTTGTGAAAGCTTCTCCTCAATATGTTTGATCCCTTTCCAAGCCTTCCTCTTCGTCAATGATTATAGGTCGCTCCTGTCTTGTAGTTCGATACACTACTCTAAGGCCAGTTGCCTATACAACATCTTGAGTTTCTAGTACAGTCAGCTTTGGTTATCGCTACACCCTCTCTAGACAAACGATTTGATTCAAGCCACTCCACTACTGGTACAGTAGCATCCTGCCTTAATAATCGTATAGGCACCCGGGAACCCTACTCAGTAAAGAAGGGGACTCCCTAAACGAGACTGCTAGCTGGTATGGAGAGACTCGCTTTGCTTGCTTCCTAGTCAAATATGCCCTCTCCGTCTTACTTTAATATGAAAGGTAAAAGAAAAAAAGAAAGAAAAAAGAAACTTCCTGCAAATTGCTCGAACCACGTAACCTAATCAATGCGCCTATTCCCCTAAATAAAGACAAAAGGGATTCCACGGCTCAAGGGACTTTTTAGCCCGCTCAATCAGAAAAGAAAAGTCAATTTTCAATCAACTGATGAATGCCGTCAATCCAATCCACTTTCAATCAATCGACGACTGCTCCTCTTCCATTCTTAACGTCTTAAAGTGTACCATTCAGAAAAGGTAGGGTTACAGGGCGCTCTGAGGAGGAGATTTCAAAAAAAGGATTCCCGGGGAAGACCTTATTAAATAACTTTAGCTCGAACGTTCAGAGTCAGATGCTTAACCCATGCCATCCCTTTCAGCCTTAGAAAGTTTTATCCCAGAATCTCCAATTCTTTTGAATTCCCCTGCTACTAGAGAAATTACCCCGGGCAAAAAGAACTAAAAGAAAGAAAGAAGCAAAACCGTATAGAAAGCGAGCTACACCTAGCTTAGCCTATAAAATATCCGATTCAAAAAGAGCTTGGATTGCTGCTTTTCCTCTTTCTGTATAAAGTCAGTCAGCCCCAGTGTTGGCAGAGCCCATTGTCAAAGGATCGTTTCGCTGGCTTGAATCTAGCTACTCCCATTAAAAGTAATTTTGCACTCTATACGGTATGGCTACAAACCGAATGAAGAAGTCGGAAGCAGTTCACCGCCTGTGGGAGCTTGCTGATAGTGAGGAAGCCATAATCTATCTATCGGATTGCCTATTTGTCTATCTGTCTGGTGAAGAGAGAATGGAAGAGACTCTCAATAGGGCAAGCACCCAATACCTCGTCGAGTCCAAAGCTCCAGCTCAAGCAGTTCAGTCCAAAAAAGAGATGTCTGGCCTTCGTTCTCGCTCAAGCTAAAGCTCAGTCTGCTAGCTTAAGTCGCAAGTCAAGTAGTGGAAATCCAGTGAAAGACAGAAAGGAGAGTTAGACTGGAATGCAAGAATGAATCTCAAAAAGGTCTGCTCCCGCAGTCAGGATTGCTACTTTGTATATTTCCAATAAAAGGTATACGTCAAAATATGATTTGGTTTACCCGGACTATACCCCTATGTATTCTACTCGTATCGTAGCATGAGACCCTCTCGGAAGTAGTTGAAGATCTAAATCTGAAATCCCCGGCTAATTCTTTCTTCAACTCTATCTGTCAATGGGGGGAGCACTTAGACAATTCACTCGGACTCCATGGATCGAGCGTTTTCCTTTCTCCTACTATTAGAGTGGGGTGGTTGGGCTTACATTGAACACTGCGGATCGCTTAGATCGGGGTGATTTACTTCACTGACAAAGACACAGAGGGTGGTCGGCATCAGCGATCTCGTCGTTCGAGTCCCCGGACGAAGGTGAGACCAACCTTATTATGATTAGCGAAGTCCTTTCCAACTCCGTCGAATGGTTTCACTCCTCTTTTCCCCCTTCTGTCAGTTCCTTGTCAGTCAGTCGACTCCCGTCCCTCAAAAGATTGTCGAACTTCACGGTTATTCATCGATATATGGGTAATCCCCGGCGGTCAGAGAAGAAAACATCTCTATGAAAGCAGGAGGTGTTAAACATTAGTCTGTCTTCAAATGCGGGAAGGTTAGACGTTCAGTTCGATGAGGGCAGGTTCCTACACATTCATTGATTGGGAAAGCTGGTTCCGTAGCGGAAAGAAGGAGGAATGAGGATGTAGAAAAGAAGAGAAGGGAAGGTTCTGCTGAGAC
>CM065429.1:41955000-41957500 GCA_033030585.1 Hippophae rhamnoides | reverse complement strand
CGACCAGTTCCGGAAAAAGGGAAGGGTGATCGAGGGGACCCAGACTTTTGATCTATTCTCTATGGCGGGAGGTTTCTTTCGTATCAAGAGTGTGTTGGGGAGGCTGATGAGTGCTCAAAAAGCACTAAAATAACCATGATTTTATACACATTAATTGATTAAAAATATATATATTTATATGTTTTATCATATATTTATATAAATTTGTCTTTTTCGGAATCATGGGTATTTTTATTGTTTTTCAGGTATTTTGGCTTAAAAATGCAACTTAAAGACTCAAAGAGGAATACTGGAAGCAATACATCACAAAAATATTAATAAATAAATGCATAAAGGGCGAAAAATATGGAAAAATTGGACAAAATGGGTCAAAAAGGTCAAAAATGTCAAAATGGAGAAAAAGCAGCTTGTAGCTTCAGCGCCGACACCTAGCTCGCAGGCTGGCGCGGGTTCGTTCATGCGCGCGCAACGGCGGGTTACTCTTCATGCGCGCATGAATAGTAACCAGCGCCTTGATCTTCTGTATGAATGCCATTTTGGCTAAGTAGCGGCAAGCTGGCGCTTTTTTCTCCATTTTGACATTTTTGACCTTTTTGACCCATTTTGTCCAATTTTTCCAATTTTTCGCCTCTTTACGCATTTATTTATTAATATTTTTGTGATGTATTGCTCGATATTCTCTTGAGTCTTTAAGTTGCATTTTTAAGCCAAAATACCTGAAAAACAATAAAAATACCCGTGATTCCGAAAAAGACAAATTTATATAAATATATGATAAAACATATAAATATATATATTTTTAATCAATTAATGTGTATAAAATCATGGTTATTTTAGTGCTTTTTGAGCACTCATCAGAGGCCAGGGAAGACGGATTGGATCGAGAGGCGCCTCTTCTTTATCGATAGGATTCCCATCATTTGCAGTCTCCGGCGAAGGAGACAAGGGCGAGGCACCGAACATGTTCTATCCTCAACCTCCATCCGTCATTAGGAATCTCAATCCGCTTTTCCTATTCACTAGTACACTGCGCGCTACAACTAGCAGCCCCTTATTTCTCTAGTAAGGAAAAACGCTAGCGCGCTAGCTAGCTACTTCTAGTTATAAGCCCTATTTCTTATAGGATATTTGAAGAAGCCTGCTGAAAAACAGAAGCGCGCTAGGCTGAAAAGCCAGCAACTTGTTAGGAGTAGGTTTTGGCTTGCCCCTTTCTTATTATTTTATTAGTAAGATAGGTTTGGAACCCTATACAAGCAAGGGGCTGCTTGCTGCTCGCCCCTATCTCTAAAGGGGCTTATGCACTCCACTCGTTACCACTAAACGACGAAGCCTGGAGCGGAAGGAGGGACTTGAACCCTCAACCTCAGCCTTGGCAAGGCTATGCTCTACCATTAAGCTATTTCCGCCGGCTACGGTAGTGGCGAAGCACTACTGAGCAATTCACGTATCACTTGATACGGACGACTTCTGTTTTTCCGCCGGACCACACTCTTGACCTCCGATCGAGCTACGAGCACGAGTAGGTAGGCGTCTAGGGGGGGGCGGCTGGGCTGGGAAGGAAGGGGTCCCCCCTCTTTTTGCTTCGCGCCAGATGAGATGATGATTAGTGGGTCAGGTCCAGTGTGTGCTCTTGATCACAATCACTAAAGGGGCGGGCTGGCTGGGCTGCCCTTTCAATCAATCTCCGGCCGCTCAGTGCCGCTATTGGTGCGAGTTGTAAGGAGTCTTGGTCTCGAGTCGAGCTGGGGCGTCATTTCATTCTCGTAACGGGAGTGAGTGCACCGCAAGACCAGACAAGTTACTCCCTCGCCTCGCAGCGGCGGCATCTGTCTTTTAAGTTAAGTCATTTCCTAAGACGGCTCCTCTTATTCTACGATAATCCAAGCAGCAGCTCCACGAGTCCGCTCGGAACCAGTCGATTCCTGAGCCATTCGTTCTCCCCTCTCGGTTGGCGTTTGCCAGCCACTAGAGCAAGGAAGAGAACCTACAGTGAATGAACTTTAAGAACCGAAGATTTTGACCCCTTTGTGTCTGGCTATGTATATGGATGTGCATAAAGAAGGGACGGGACATCTCTCTTTTTTTTTTTTTTGGGGGGGGGAGGGAAGAGAGAGGGAATAAGCTGCAGCGGCACCTCACGAACTTCTTACTGGGGCAGCACCATCCTATAGGCGCGAGTGTTTGGATGCACGTGTTTTGTTCATATTCCTGCGCAGTTAAGAGAGAAATTGTCCCCAAGGCCTTGTGTCTTTCTTGGATATGCTCAGTCCGGGTATAGATGCTATGACGTGAAATCCAAGAGACTCGATGTATCCTTGAATGTTCTCTTTAATGAGGTCGCCTCATATTTTCCTTAACCTAATTAATCAGCCCCGGGGGAGAATGGTGATGGAGATGTATTGCGGCCTTCTCCTGTTCATCAACTCGAACCTCATTCTTCTGCAGTTGATGTTACGGATCAGCCTCACTCTTCAAGCCAGCAGCTTTGCCCAGCATCTTC